>LPNX011182917.1:370806-510110 GCA_001517045.1 Pseudotsuga menziesii
ATTTACAGAAAACAAAGTATGGAGTGGAGCGAACATACAATATGTTTTCAAAGGAAGGAAACATGTGATAGAAGTTTTTATTTTCTCGACAGTTTCAGACCCTCAAGCAGGTCTATCGTCAGTAGAAGCTTCTTGACAGATGGCGTGAGGAATGGCTTTAAAAGAATGTATGATTTTTATTAATTGGTTGTTGCTATCATGAAATTTTCAATTAATGCAACTATGTATATTATACTATAAATGTAGATATGCACATCACAATTTGCTTCTATGTTTGTAGATGAAACCGGAAGAGGTAGAACAAAATCAAGGCAGTCAACAAAACATTATAATAATCCAAGTACAATATCGCTTACAAGTGATGAAGGAATGAGGCACTCAAGTAGCTCGAGCAAAAAAAAACAGTTTGAACATCAAATCATGATCAATATAATTGAATGTTGCAAGTTGTATATTTTGAAATGTTTGTATGTGAACTCAAACATTTCACTTAAAGTGGACATATTTTCCCAATGGTACGATAATGAATTACCAATAGTTATAACAATTATTTGTTAACATTTTGACTATCGCGGACCTTTATTTTGTGTCATTTCGTATCACCAAGGGTCCCTTATGTATATATAATAAAATGAGTTTCTTATTCTATGAAAGTCTTCAAGATGCTATAATATTTTACATTATTAATGAAATAGATAAATGGATTACATTATTGGAATGAAAAAAGATGTAATCAACTAGTTTATTTGTAATAACCTTTTTATACTATATCATTATTATTAATTGAATTTTTTTTAGAGATTGTCTAATACAACTCATCCAAGTTAAATGTCAAATTCCTTAGAGGTTGTTGTGGCAATGTAGTCTTTAACAACTTCCGTATGTTAGGGGATTCACCATGTTTGCCAAAAATGAAAAGGATATTAATAAGAGATGAAACTCCACATAAAACTATACCAAAATCTCATTCCCTACATCACATATCCAATTCAAAAAATAAAAAACACACCAAAAAAAATTCCAAATGTCATAGCAACCAATAAATATGGGTTGTAAACAATCCTTTTGAAAGGGCGCTTTTAAATGTAAGAATTTAATATTGCATCCACTTGAAGATGAAAAAGGTGACTACATTGAAGTGAGGATTATAAAACCAAAATATCAACCACTAAACTGATTGTAAGTTTGAACTCCACCAAGACTAGGTGGCTTTAAAAAAGAATGTGGAAAACATTGGTCACAATGTTGTTCATAAGACAACGATGCCTCGTGGCTCAAAGCAACTTGTTAATATGTTTATCGCAATGTTCATTGGACTAAACAACAAAGATCAATATGCCTCACTCAAAATTACTTGCAATATTCATTTTTTCACACATTACCTACAATTACTTAATCTTCTTCATATATAAGGAATTAGTAACTTCATTATTTGTATGCCTTCCATCATGCACATATTTTAATAGAGTTATAACAAAATCACTTAGACTACAATTGAAACTCTCCAAAGTAACACAAACAAATTGTGCATTAGTTTCCACCCATACCATTTGGCAATGTATAGATGTTGATCTAATGAAATAAGAATTTCAATCTTTGTCCAAGATGCTTCATAATATGTCCTTACAATGTGTTTAATTGAAACATCTCTTCCATTAAAATAACCTTCTAATATTATTATGCCACTACTCACATTAACAATGATCATATTAGACATGAACAGTCTACTAATAAAGCACTCGATGCCAATTCAAGGTTCCTCTTTTCTTTGATTCAATATTTTAAATGTTTCATTTCTGCCATTATGGGATAGTGTAAGGCCAATGCTTTGTAAATCTTGAGTTTCCAGTTTATTTCATCGCTTGATGTTATTGTTATCACTTGTTCCAATTTTGTTGTTATTTATTTTACAAACATTTTTACTCTTGTTGATTCCTACTTATTTCTCATTGCGTTGTATTAATTGCTTTTGACTTTTGTCATTCCTACGAAGACACATCACAATAGATAATACCATTTCAACCAACATAGTCCATAAATCAAATGAGAAGGTTGAATGTGCTTTAGAAACTCTAGGCAAAGATTGATTTGCCCAATTTTTAGCATTTTTAATCTTTGCTAAACAATTATTCTAAATTTCACAATTGATTATTAATTGATTAATAATAAACTTTTTCTGTTCTCTTCATTCAATAGCTTGATATGCAAGTTCTCAACTAGAGTTAGCGAAATGATGCTCTTATTATCATAAATAATTTAAAACCTATGAATTTTATGGAAGGAAAATTCATTGTGATGATGAACAATTCCTCTAGATGGGATCATTTAATATACTTTGATCTTTAATCACATTATTTTTAAAAGCTGGAGGATCGAAGTTTTCGCTCCAAGAATTTTTTTTTGAAAAATTTTCTCTACATGTTAGTGTCTTCTAATTTTTTGGAGTCTGGACTCCTTCCAGCTCCTCCTTGGAGCCTTCTAACCTTGTTGTTGTTGATTGCAAGAGGATTATGTTGTTGATACTGACTGCAAGTGGAATACGTTGCTTGTCTTTGCTCCCTTTGAGAATCTAATGAGGGTTTTCTTGAGACAGAGCTGCTTGTTTTTTGCTTCTCCAAGAGCCTCGTTCCTTCATTGAATACAGGCTACCAAAGCTCGATTGGTTTTTCCTTCTAGATCGGATTCTTGATCTAGTTTTGATTGGAGTTGTCTCTGGTTCCTGAAGATCGCAGGAGTTTCAACGTTCTCTTGGCTCTTCTGCTGAGGCATGATGGATGGAGGGGATCCCCCTGATCCTGGCCTAGCCTTCAGGAGAATGGAAGCCTTAGGAAACAAGAGAAAATTATCCCATAACCAACAATATTTTGTAAAGAAACTTGACAGTATCCCTTCGGTAGCCCTTCCAATGGATCAAACATGTCAAACTGCTCTTAATATTGTTGATCGGGGTCTCATTGGCCAATTCACTAGTCTTTGGCCCTCCCCTAAGACTATTGCAGGGAGGGTTCAAAGGAACTGGAAAACTCTCATTTCAGAAGATATTTGTAGTAAACTGATTGGTAAGGGATACTATCTTTTTCTTTTTGAAAAATCAGTTGATAGAGACTTAATATTGAGAAACGAGCCATACTTCATGGGTCCTCAAGGGCTCTACCTGAACAAATGGACTCTGGATTTTGATTTGAACCAAGACGTTCCCTCTGTTGTTCCTGTTTGGGTTAGGTTGTCACATCTACCTCTCCATTGCTGGAACTCGAGAGCCCTAGAAGCTATAGAAAACACACTGGGGAAATACATTGATAGGACTGACCATAGAGATCAGTACACTTGTGCCAAAATCTGTGTTGAAGTGGATTTGGAGGTAGGTCTACCTGAAGCTATTAATCTAACTGTAGCAGGCTGGTCTTATGTACAAGAGCTAGACTATGAGCAATTTGCCTTTAAGTGTAGGTTTTTTCATGGTTATGGGAATTTTTCCAGAACTTGCAAGAAAAAAATTGAGGAAGATGTTGATAAAGAAAAATGAGATCAATGGACCAAAGTTCAAAAACCAAACTCATCAAAGAAAGGAAATAAAGTCTTTGGACAAAGAGTAGAATTGGGGACAAGTAGCAAATATCTTGGTCAGAATCAGAAAGAAAATGGAGCATCTTTGAAGGAACTATCAACTCAAAACAATTTTGCAGTTTTGAGCATCTCAGAAGAACAAGTGCTTACTGTTCTTGAAGAAGGAGAAGTCTCTCTTTCTCCTATTCAATCAAATGCAGAAGTCAGAGGCTCTGTTGAGCCAACTCTCAACACCCCCATGGAAGGACATTCTTCTACCTACGAAGAAATGTAAAAAAAAAAGGAAACCTATTGATAATTATGGTTCATCTGAAAAAGATCCAACAGAAAGGTCATCCAAAAAAGGGAAGAAATCTCAAAAGACGGTTCAGGAGGAAGAAGTCGAACGTATTAAGATGCAAGGGAGTTAGCCAACTATAGAGATGTCAATTACAAGGAACACCCAGGCCAAAGGAGGTCCTAACCCCTCAGTCAAATAATGAAATTGGTCTCTTGGAATTGCAGAGGGCTTAGCCAGTCTTCAAAAGCTGAATATGTTAATGACCTTATAAGAATGGCCTCTCCAAACGTTCTTATGCTCCAAGAGACTAAAATCGATGAGGATAGTCTTCTCTCTACTAGCTGCAAAAAATGGAAACCAAATGTTGGTAAGGGTGTGAGTGTCAGAGGCACTGTTGGTGGAATTGCTACTTTGTGGTCAAAAAATTCTTTTTCTCTTGAAAATTCCTTCACTACGCAGCACTGGATCTATACTAAACTATGTCATATTCCAAGTAAGCAATCTATCTACCTCTTCAATCTTTATGTATCGGTCAATTCTCAATAAAAATGAGCCTGTTGGAACTCGCTGGCAAAATATCTCGATTCTAACTCTTGCTCAAAGGTTATAGTCGCTAGGGACTTAAATATAATTTTGAATGAAAAGGAAAAATCAGGTGGCCTTTATTGGAGAGACCCTTTGCTGAAACTGGTGGATCAATTTATTTTATTGTGGGAGCTGATAGATTTCAAACCAAAACGTGGAAGGTACACATGGTCAAATAATAGACTAGGTGCAACTCATGTTTCTGCTAGACTAGATCGGTTTCTAGTGTAGAGCTCTTTGTTGTCTAATAAAAAGGTTATCTCCTCAAGTATTCTACCTAAGATCACCTCTGATCATAAGCTAATATTGCTGTAGATCGAAGATGAAGAGGACCTTGGCCCCATCCCATTTTGTTTCAACCCATTGTGGAAAGATAATGATGGATTTTTGAGTACTGTAAAAATGGCTCGAGACCTTCCAGTTGTTGGTTCCCCGAATTTGATCTCCCCTCTACAAGGATGGTTTGTAAAAGGAAGACATATTCTAGATAATGTTATTCAAGTGCAGGAAGCTATGCATTCTAGTTTTCTCCGGAAGGAAAAGGGCATACTTATCAAACTAGATATGGCAAATGTCTTTGATCGGGTAAAGCATTCCTTTCTTTTCTCAGTTCTCCATTATTTTGGATTCAGTTATGCCTTTTTAAACTTTATCAAAGCTTGCATTAACAATCCTTGGATAGCTCCTTTAGTAAATGGCAGACCAACAAACTTCTTCCAAGCTTCCAGGGGCCTTCGTCAGGGCTGTCCTTTATCGGCTTTCTTGTACATTCTAATGGCTGACTCTCTAAGTGGAAAGCTAACTGCATGAAAATTTGATGGGCTTATTCTGGGCATAACTTCAGCAGCTGGATTTAAAGCTGTTAACCATGCTCTCTTCACAGATGACACCTTGCTTTTGGGTGGAGCTTCCTTAAAAATGCCAAGAGTATTTTCTAAAATTATGCACCATTTTTGTATTATTTATGGGGCTCTAATTAATAACTATAAGAGTGTAGTGTACAGTTGGAATATAGATCAACCAAAAATGGATAAAATCTCACAGATCTTGGGTTTTGAAGGTTATGCCACTTGGGATAAGGTCAAATATATGGGTCTACCTCTAACTTCAAGACAAAATAATCCTTCTTTATGGCTGGAAATCGTTAATAAGATTAAAGCAAAGATTGTTTCGTAGGGAGGTCACTGGCTTACAAAGGCAGGCAAGGTTACTCTGATCAAATCAGTCCTTTCATCTATTCCTATTTACCAATCTTCTTTACTCATGGCACCTAAAGCTATTCTGGATCAGATTTCAAAACTGATCAGAGACATACTATGGAGCGGTGGGAAAGGAAATCAGAACCGCATGCACTTGGTTAAGTGGGAAATTATTAAAAAACCTGTTCTTGAAGGCTGTTTGCAAATCAAATATCCAATATTGTCCAATTTAGCAATGGGTTGCAAATTATTATGGCAGTTGTTTTCCAACAAAAAGCATTCGGTTAGTCATCTTTTCTAGAAAAAATATCTACATGGAGGAACAATCTGAAATCTTCAATTTGCAAACACCCCCAAAGGTTCCAATATATAGAATTTATGCAGGAAAGATCTCAATTTCTTCGTCCAACGTCTGTATCGAATCCCCGACAATGATAGAAAAAACTCTTCTGTGGGAGGACAAAATTAATGGTCACGATTCACTTCAGAATGATGATTCTATTATGGAATTAAAAAAAAATGACGAGCAAAGGAATTAATAGACTATCTGATATATCCGAATGGGATGTCAATGGAAATTGGACTGCATGGTCCCTCCCCTCTTTGTCAGATTGCGACCTGGCAAATTACTCTGTTCTCAAAATTCTGCTTTTTGAAAAATTGAAAGGTCTCTCTCTAATCCATCGTGACTGCAATGATTCATGGGGATGGGGATTAAATGGTTCCTATTCAACTGCAATTGGATTCAATCAATTGTATTCAGCTCATCCTGGTTCTCCATGTTCACACAACGTAGCTCTGTGGAAAATGGTGTGGAGTATGCCTAGCGTTCCAATTTTTTTTTCATTTGGACCATAATGCACCATAAAATATTAACTGGAGAAACCTTGATTAAAAGAGGTTTTTTGGGACCATACAGGTGCTGCTTATGCCAACAAACTGATGAATCTATAGCACACATTTTGGTTGAATGTGATTTTGCTAAAAAAGTTTGGGCTCTTATTTTGCGTGGGCTGCCTATTTCTTTTTTTCCTTTATCTGTTGATCTTGTTACTCTATTTAAAAATTGGCAATCAAGGTATCACGGTACTCTCTCTTACAGTCATGTTTGGAGAAAAATTTGGCAAGCCATTCCAAAATTCATTTGGTGGAAATTTTGGCTGGCTAGAAACGACTTGATCTTCAACAGCAAATTTCCGAAACCAGAAATTGTAGAATCAAAAGCTAAGGCATTTCTCTTGAAAGTAGCAGGAAATATTTGAATAGTTGGCACTAATTTAGAATCCGAACACAGTTGGATCAGTTTGAAGACAGTGGATAAAATTCAAAAGGGCTTAAGTAGGCCTATTATTAAACCATATTGGCAGGTCAGAATTTCAGAAAAAAGAATTTCCAGATTGGTGGCAATCAAAAAATAAAGCCTCAATTTTCTTTGATGGGGCGTCAAAAGGAAACCCAAGGAAAGCTAGGGCTGGGGGTTTGATTTTTTATCCAGGTGGAAAACTAGAAACTAGTTTTAGTTGGGGAATTGGGAAATCTACAAATAATCAGGCAGAATTATTTGCCCTCCTGAACGCTTGCCAACTTGCAAAGGAAGCATGCCATAATAACTTGCAAATCTTTGGAGATTCGGAGATCATCATCAAAACCTTAAATTTCGATTCAATGCTTAATTCTCTTATCCTGAATATGATCATGCAAAGGGTGCACTTTATTTTGATTGATTGTGATTCAGTTAACTCTTACTACATTCTTCGCAATTTGAACAAAATGGCAGATTTCAAATCCAATCAGGGTTGTCTTCTTCCTCCTGGTATGTTAAGAGTGAATGAAGGATCTTGTCTAATGCATCCCATTGCATGACAAAAGTCTTTTGGATGTAAGAAGCTGAATTCTTCGAAACAATTTGTAATTGGGTGCAAGCCCAATCTATTCTTTTTTTAAAATAAAAAATAATAATCGTTTTGGTTAAAAAAAATACTTTGATCTTTATTGGATTTGTCAAAATAGTTGGTTATCTACCACTCACTTTCAAAATGATCCTAGAAAAACCAACAACTATGGCATCAATTTCAACAAATATTGCATTTCACTAAATTATTTTGATGTGTGTTTCATATGAGCTCATAAAATAATATATCTATGTGATAAATATTAGTTCTATTGAAGACAAGTCAACAAATCTTGACAATAAACAATATTTTCATTGAAACCACATATTTATCATGAAAAAACATGTATGCTTCATCTGTTAACAATGGAACCCCCAAATCATATCTATGGATGACATTTCTAGTCTTAGCATCAATAAGAAGCATTGCCATTATTTTAGATCCAAGAGTAAGTGATCCATTTGCTAATAAATAATGTGAATTGTTAGCAAGTTTACTTGTGCCTTTGGAAAAGCATGCAAGAAACCCGAGTTTGTAAATGGATTCAAAAGATGCCCATAATTGCTCATAAAACTCAAAAAGATATAGTAAGCAAACATAGATTGAACACCAAGGCATACATGGAATTTTTATACAATTTCACAAATAGTTTGCAAATAACGAGTTTATAGATATACATGTAAACTTAATGCAATTTCTCACAAGCAAAACATCTTTATATTAAAAAATAATAAAATTTTCCATAGCAAACATATAATACTTATCTTATCAACAATCTAATGCTTGGAACTGGTTGAGTGTGAGTAATTTTCCACCCAACCACGGGCAATCCTTTGTGGATGTCACCCACTGGCTAGGATATGATGCCACCAAGATGAAGGGGAAACAATTTCAAGAATCTAAGGTGACTCATCCCACCCAAATTGCTTAACATCGGCCATGTAAAGCACATTGCATAATTTATATTACTAATCTTCTAGTCAACGCAATTATGAAATTGGCTCTACTACCACATACAACACAAAAAGATACTACCATTCTATCTTCCACAATACCTCAATAATCGTTTTCTTCTTAGTGCTTTCTAGTATGTGCAATTGGAACCCAAACTACTAGATACTTATATATTTCATTCTAATAGGATTTGGTTCTTGGATTATTAATGATCAACAATCTACAAGAGCAATGTATATGATTCTTTACTCAAGCTTGCCCCTCTTGTCACACTATTGTGTTCTATTTATTAACTATGTTTCCCCCCTTTGTTTCTACTTGATGGCCTCTAGTAATGCATGGGATTGAAGGACCCAACATATGTTGAAGGCTACTTTGATTATCAACCCGATGACATAATACTTTTCAAAACACGTGTATTGTATATGCAACCACATTGATTCTCTAGTTTGGAGATGGTAAGTTGATCAATGGGGGTTTTCTTCTTGTTTATATTGTTTTAGTCCTAACACTATGAAACCATAAACGCATGCAAAAATTACCAAACTAAATACTCAACTAAATCGACTGGTATACATAATTTCTTCAACAAGGAATGCAAAGTAAATAAAATTAAACTTTCAATTACATAAATAGATCCTAACATCATCTCATTTAATAAACCAGTTGCTTTGCTACAATTTAGGATGTGTAGAATGAAATTGACGAGTCACACATTAAATATTATTTCTAAACAAACATGGAAATAAAATATTTAGGAAATGTAATCTACCAACAAAACAATTTTTTAAAAGCTACAAGAAAGTAATAAAATAATAGAACAATGTATAAAATCTACATGAATGTAATCAACTAAAAGAACATCTTACAGAAGCTACAGGAAACGTAATAGGCTAACATAATAATTTCATTCATAAACAGTTCTAAAGAAACTACGCAACAACTAAGATCCACCATGTGTTGTAGAGTGTGCCCTATCCCTACAACACACACGATTTGAACTCAAACCACAATCATAAAACAAAGATAGCAAAGGAATTAACTAACCAATTTCAGTTCTCAAAATAATAAGCAAGTAAGTCAAGTTTTCATTTTTGGCTTTGTTTTTATAAAAAAATTTTCCTTAATTAGCGGGTGGTTACCCTCTTTCATGGAAGCAAAAAATAAAGGAGTATCTTAACAGTTTTTAAATTGAGAGTTGTTTCCCCTTAAAAAAGGAAAATGTGGCGAAACACACAATCAATGAAAGAGTGTGATCTAATAGTGTTATGATTATTGTTGTAATCATTTTAATTTCCTTGCGACATCATGCTATTGATCATGCTTCATTGACCTTGGATGTTTGGGTGCTGAAAATGATTTGTATCCACTTCATGTTTACTGACGGAAAGTTAGTCAGCGAGTGCTGCAAGAAGAAACACTACAATAAATATAAATAAACACTAGTACTTGTCCCACAACTTAGATCACCAATGCCTCCAACATATAATGATTTACTATAACTCATGCATTTTATTCAAAAACCCCATAGAAGTTGTCAAATAGATCAATTTACAGGGAGTTAATAGATAAAACCCGAATAATTATAATATGATAACATATGTAATGTTTAGGGCACAATATGTGATATTTACTAGGGTTAACAATTCATAAAATTGTACAAAGAAGATGAGGCTACTGATTCTTTTATGAGGCTCATCGTAGCCCCCAACTGAAGGATGTGCACACCCTCATGCAACCATATCATCCACGTTGTTGTTGCAACTTACTCATGCTGTCCTCTACAAACTCAATGTTCTCTTAGTACCACCATAGATGTGCTTTCTTGTATTGGAACTCCATGGCCTTGAATGTCTTTATAATGTAGGTACACAATATCAACAAGCCAACTTTTGTAGGTGTTCAACCCGAGACTTCATTAGTCTGCCATTTTTTTAGGTTTTCAATCTAATGATTTTTTTTCCTTTCATTTTTTCTTTTTAAATTGTAGCATCATTGAACAATTTCCATCATTGTTAAAATTGGTGTTGCTGAAATATTCCATTGCAAAACAATGTTATTGAAATGTGCAGAGAAATAACTTTCGTCATCATGCTGAAAAACAATGTTGCAAAACTATTCAGTTGTAGAATAATGTTAGTAAAATGTGCGTTGAAATAGCTTTCATCATCATGCTGAAAAACAATGTTGAAAAATTATTTTGTTGTAAAACACTTATGCTGAAATCCACTTATGTTAAAATTCTGTTGTAGAATAATGTGGCTGAAAAATAATGTTGCAATAAGTAGTTTGTGCAACAACTATGGACCACTGATTAGATTCTTCATCAATAGCGTTGATATCCACTGACACTATCATTGTAAAATTATCATCATATGTTTAGCTAAGCCTTTTAAAAATTGAACTATCAGTTATAAAAGTGTGCTCTCTAGCTTGGGGGAACTAAAAGGGTTTCTTCAAAAGTAGGATCCCCCAATCCAACTATGAAGTCTTCTACAATGTTTTTTCTAGTAGCAACATGGATAACTGAAGAAAAAAAGTACATATATAATGTTGACAAAATAAGAATGATAAACATGTGCATTGACTTCCCCCATTTCACTCATGTCTTCATCTCACAACTGTATTAATCCATTTACATTAACCCATTATACTTGTGATGTGAACATCAATCTTCCCCCATCTAAAGATCTTAGCCGACCTTGGGCAACATTATATATGGTGGTAGGGAGTAGGGTTGTAAAAAAATGTAGGTAATTGTAGGAACAATGGGTATAACCAAGTGGGATGAATAAGGTACTAATGAGATGATAGCCATGGAATTTTAAGTAGATACATCTTTAAAATATTCAAGGAGAAAGTAGATACATCTTTAAAATATTCATATTAATGCATATACTATTCAAGGAGAAAGTGAATGGAAAACCTGAGTTACCTGATGAAGAGTGTTGGTGGAGTAAAACTAAGTTGAATGTTGGCAAGAAGTGTTTGGTAGTAGCACTCCCAAGAACTTTGCAGTAGATAGGAATTCTTCAACAGGTTAGAAGGCATCGACAAGGTGCAATCCTACAATTATATTGAATTATGTCCAACTTGCAAATGAGAAATCAATTTCACGCTCGCTTGATGGTGGATTCAACAATGCAATTTCATGCTCGTTTGATGTTGGATTCAATGATGCATTCCACACTCGCTTGATGATGGATTCAACAATAGAATTTCATGCTCACTTGATGATGGGTTGTTAAGAACAGACCGATCACTATAACATAGGCTATGCTAGATCTAGGTAGAGAAGTGATAGCAACTGTTGCACACATGCTCTTTACACACACACACACACATTTATTCTTTCTTTCTTTCTTGATTTTGAGATAGTGTTCTTTCCTTTCTACAATTATGTGAATTCTCTCTAATAATCAACATGTTTGAAAATTTAAAGAATGTCTTCATTTTCATCATAGTTGTGGTAGAAGAGGATGTTGAAGTAACTGAGATATCAATCAAATTATATTGATGATATGCTTTAAACACCATATATCCTACCATATGAGATTATTACTAATGTATGGGAAAATATTCCACATCACAGGTTGATGTGAAACTCATCAGTAGTCCAAATCTGTCACTGTCGAGCATGTGGTGATGAAAAACTCATCAACAATCTAAACATATCTCTATTTAGCATGCGCTGATGAGAAACTCCTCAATTGATGAAAAAATTCAAAATTTGTTCCTATCTCTTGTGTTCTAATGTAAGATTCATTAGCAATGTGAAAAATGCCAAGAGACACAACAATCACTCTTGGATTTTGTAAATGTTATCATGAAGCAAAAATTGCTAACACATCTATATGTAAATTCATGCATTCCACTCAATCCTAATATGATGTAAAGAAATGGATAGTTCCATTAGTGCCAAGACCCATAAAATTTCTTGGATGTCACATTGTACACTTTGCATGTTGGATTCTTTCACTACATTTGAGGGAAAAACTAAGAAGATGGACGATTGTCCACTTGAAAAGATGACTATTGATTCCTTATACATGCAAAAAAAAACACTTGTAGCACTTATTTGTGACATAGCCCTCAATGTTTGAAACGTTCAAGCCAGTATCATCTGATATGCTTTTTATTTGCAATTTTACTTTATAGCATTTTTTTTAAAATTGCCACAGTTTAATCCGTCTCCCAATTGAGATTTAAGCCCTTTCCAATTGGACATGCTAGAGACCACATTTTTTTATTTCTCTATTTTGCTAATTTGATTTTTGTGCATTTAATTTACATTAAAATTAAAAAAAAATACAGATTTTGGTTGGAATTACAAGAATCAATAGAGATATCATGTCAAAAACTTTGACTAGAGTTGAACAACGACCAAGTTGCTTCCCTTATGTTTCCCATAGCTATCAGATGCGTCTTCTCTCACTATTCCTTTATTACAATCAAAACCCTCATCTCTTCCCTTCAACCATCTCAGACACTTACTGAGCTTATGCAATGCAATATAATTTTGTAGTATAAAACCTCATCCTCTTCTTCCTTCATATATGGAGGAGCACTCGTGGCATATAATTGAAAAATCATATGATTCATCCCAAGTAACCATAACATTTGACAATCTACTATAACTTTCCTCATTATTAATTAATAAATTGGATTATTACTAGCACTCGATTTAATAATCGAAGGACGTGTCAAAGTCCAAGAACAACCTTAATGCATTAAACCTAAAGTTAATATTAACGTGTGTCTTCCATCTTCAGAAACCTAGTACGATACATGAATGCTATTGACAATTGTTGCGCTTGAGAAATAAGTTTCTTGCACACCGCCTAAATAGGATTCGTTAGGTGTAATGTGAGAAATACTCTTGCCATTTTCTTACAACCTAATTTTCTTCTAAATCTGAAATATAAAATAAAATCCCCCTCCATGACAAGCCATGGACACAAATTCCTCTTCAACCATTTTTTGTTATTTAATCTTTATCTCTCCTCCTATATACCTCGCAATGTCAAGTGGTTGATTTAGCTAAGTTCCTTGTTATTCCCCTTATATTTTGAAGGACACTCGACACAATTGATCTTTAAAATCAATGATAGTTAATGAATTTGTCCTTAAAGTGAACATTTAACAGACGCTTTCATAGCCAACTTAATCTCGAAATGTATTTGGAAACTTGTTTCCCACTAGTATTTTATCGATAGAAATCCAACCTTTTTATCTCTTCTCCTTGACTTGCAGCATGGTGAGCTTCAATACTAGAACAAGAATGTTGCAGCATAGATTCAAGAATGTTGCAACATAGATTCAGGGTGTGTAATCAATGTGACCAACATAAGAATTGGATCACTCGCTAACAACAACCATGGTCACATGTACCCTTGTTGTAGTCCTATGTTGTAGTTGACTAAGCGTCGAATGCAAGTTATGGGATGATCCAGCTCAAAAGAAACATTGATTTGGCTCAATGGTTGGGAGGCCTTTGATTGTCATCTAACACATCGAACGATTATTAATTCAAAAAATTGGAGTAAGAAACATATAGTTCATTGGAGAGAAAATGCCTTACCATATAAACATATTCGTAAATTAAATCAACATTACGGTACAACCACGTGGATACCATAATATCCCAAATTTCACAATACTATCCCATATCAATGGTGAAATAATAAAATTTATAAAACATTCTTTTATTTATGGTAGTCATCTCCAATAATTTAAAATATTTGATAAAAGAGAAAATTTTAGGGGTGAAATTTAATCCATGTGTTAATTTTTGTGTTTTTTTTTTCTCCCAAAAAACATATTCGTCATTTTTCTTTTTCTTTTTCAATATGATTTGCCCAAATTTCATAAGATCAATTTTTTTTACTCTAAAAATCACTAATTATTCAAAAACTATTTGAATATATATTTTAAAAAATATAGCCAAATACTTCATGGTTGGAAATTTGATAATTAATATAGTATAAAGAGGTCATTACCCTAATATGGAAGATAAAAAATATCTCTTGGTATTAACCAGCTCAAAGAAGAAACTTATTATAGCCAAGATAAGTACGAACTCCAATGAACTCCATACCAAAACAGGTCGATGGTCAATTCTCAAAACATCATGGATAGAAAGGATTTTTTTTCAGAAGAAAAAATCCTGACCTTGATATTCATTAAGACTCAAAGGGCATCAAAACATGCATCCCACTCCTGGGAGTTCAACAGAGTTACCTCAAGAGGGAGGCTGAAAATCGAGCCACATAGGCCAGGTAGATACAAACAGATCTAAAAAAGATCCCAGAATAGATTCAAAAGCTGCTACAAAAAGATCACCCGAAGTCCCTACATGGAGACAAGTCATACAAACCCGGAGCACAAGGAGAGACCAGAGAGCTTAAACCAGAGATGCCCGCCCCAATAGACAAGAACGATCTCAAAGAGATACAAAAAAGTGCCCAAGAAGGATACAAGGACACTAAGCTCTGGCACTGAGCTCTAAAAGAGCTGAAAATCACCACTCATGCAAATATTACCTTCAAAATTTTTAGAAAAGGAACCAAAGCCAGGAGCCAAATCAAGGGCATCTTTGGATAAGCCATATGCTCTCTGATTGTGCTCTCTGTATACATGACGGATGTCCAAGCAGGAAAACCAAGTGATCAAGTGTCTGATTTCATCACACCAGTGACCCAATTCTATAGATGTTAGGGATGCCTTGTTTATTGCACAGTTGATAATGACAGAGAAATCACCAAAAATATGTAATGAAGGAAGCTCCATATCTTTTGCCACAACTAAAAGAGCCCATAGAACCAAAATCTTGGCTCTTGTATTTGTACAGAGTCCACATCCCAGTTTAAAGTTAAGTGAATGTACACTGCTCAAAGCAAGGAAAAACCCTGTACCACCCAACTTATTAGTTGCTGCCCCATAAAAAAAAACACAAGGATAAACCAACACCGAGGTTGGGCCAAAGTTCCTAATCTTCATCTTTTTTTCAGGTACAGGATAATAATGCATAAGATAATCAACCTGATGAAACAAATTGTGAACAGAGACCGCTTTATCATAAAAAATACACAAATTACGCATTTTCCAAATACTCAAGAATACAAAGAGAGGGAGGTAACAACAATTTGAAAGCAATGAATGCTCAGTATACCAACGCTCCAGAAAGATCATGAATGAGCAATCAGACGATGGAAGCACGCAAAGGTAAAAGCCACAAAGCCAAGCAAAAACATGCTTAGTAAATGAGCAGTCAATGAAGATGTGTTGAACTATGTCTTCACCTCTATTGCATAATACACATCTACTAGGCCCAACCCAGCCTCTCTTCAAAAGGTTATCCCAAGTCAAAATTCGATTCTTAAATTCCAACCAAGTGAAACATTTAACCTTTAGGGGGATCTTGCAACACCATAATATAGCTGAGGACTTAGAGCTGATCGGATCCAAATGAGACTTAACTATCAAATCATATACAAGGGCAGCCATGACCTTACCGTCCTTTTTGTTGTGTGTCCACAACAAAATATCAGCCAAGTGTTTTAGGCGGATTCTACCATGTTCAAAGCCATAAATATAACCATTCCAGATAGATTCTCAATTGCCACCCAAATCCAAATCTTCTGCTGATAACCACTACGTTGGAGCCTCCACAGAGGGATTGCGAGCATGATGAAGTGTTATTATACCATAATCCCTCAGATATTCCCTTAGGTCATGGGGAAGGATAGGGCAAGAAACTGAACCAATAACAGGATCCGACCCAATGTGAATATCTTGACCATTCCCCACCTGCCACCCCAGACACCTTCCAAGCTAGGAAAGGGTATTTAGAAAGCCATTCCAGAAGATTGAGGTACCTTTGACTGAGAATTGCTTACTTCTAAGCTAGACCTCCATAGGTCTATTTTTTAAATATTTTGTAGAAATAACTTGATGCCATATGCCCGATCCATTTAGAGCCATCCACAGACTTCTTAGTCTCAAAGATAAACTGAACCAGTCGAATTTTTTGATTCCCCACCCCCCAAAATCAACTAGCCTGCACAGTGTCTACCAATCCATAAGATGAAACCGCTTCCTATCCCCCAATGAATCCCATAAGAAGGAGAATACCAGCTTTCTTAGCTTGCCAAGAATTGACTTCAGCACTGGGGCCATAGCAAACTAGTAAATAGGAAGACTAGTAAGAATCGCTCGAATAAGAACTAGCCTTTCCCCCATGGAGAGGAGCTTATGTGCCCAATGATGAATCCTCCTCTCAAAAATTTTCAATAGCCAGAACCAATCCTTTACCTCATAGCTAAGAGGCTTAATGAAGTAACCGAGATACTTAAAACCCTGCATAATGGGATCCGCCTTGTAAGGCAGAATCAAATTAATACTGTTCAAGACTCCCTCCTCCACTTCATTAAAGAGGAAACCTGACTTATCCATGCTTATGCACATTTCAGAAGCCGAAAAGAAAGTGTCCAGAATAACCTCAAAAGCCATCCATTCCTCCAGAGTACCCATGCCAAAGAGAACCATGTCATCTACAAATAGTAGATGTGTAAGGGCCAGAGATGTTGAGATCTTAATGCCCCTTATCTTACCATTTGCCCTTGCATCTTTAATCAACAAACTGAGACCTTCAATAATTAAAATGAACAGTAAGGGGGATAATGGGCAGTGGGCACCCTTGTCTGATGCCCCTTGATGCAGTGAAGAACCTAGAGGGGGTACCATTGACCAACACCACAAAGTTTGCAAAAGAAAGACAACCCATAATCCAGTTAACACCCCCCAAAGGAACACCAATCTGCAACAATATGAGTCTTAAATAAGTCCAATTAACCCTATCAAAAGCTTTGACCAAATCAAGCTTGAGTACTAGGGCACTTCTATTTTTTGTCTTTACAGTGTGCAAAGCTTCCTGAGTGATTCCAACGGGCTCAACAATTTGTTTGTTCCTGAGGAACCCAAACTATTCCGGGGAGATGGACCTATCCAGGAAGGGCTTTATCCTTAGGGCAACGATTTTTGAGATGAACTTATATACCAAGTTGCAGAGGGAAATAGGTCTGAAATCAACAAAGGAGAGGGGTTTCTCTTTTTTTGGAATCAAGGATAAAAAAAGTAGAGTTCAGAGAGGAGGCAACCTTCCCAGAAACCCCAGAAGACTCTACAACAACAAAGAGATCCCCTCCCACTAGGTCAAAAAACCCAAGGAAGAATTCAACTGGCCAGCCATCTAGTCCAGGGCTCTTATCCTTCTTAAAAGATTTTAGAGCCCCTTCGACTTCCTTTGTAGTGATCATTTCATAGAAGTTTGTCATCTTTATGAGTATGCGAGGGTTGATGATGAAAATAATTTTCTTTTATAGCGTTTTGCTTACACCCACATTAAATCTCACTTTTATAATATTTGATATAATACAAACATTTCTAACCTCCTAACTTGCACATTCGCTAAAATTAAACATTATGTTATGTGATTGTTGTCCATGTGCCCTAACATTAACCGACCGAGACCTTCCTCTCATAACATTAAAAACAAAGCATATGAGGCGGGTCAGCTAGCGCCGTAGCCTAAATCCTTCGGCGTCCTCACTAAAATCTTTCAGCGAAATCTAAACATATTGCCCCGTTTTGTTTTGCTCATGGATTCAAACGCCTATATACAAACCCTAATCAGACTGCAGATTCAGCGTCCATCCACAGCACAGCGATTGGAGCTCCAGCGAGGAAAATGAAAAATCCAACTTTCCGGAGCTCAAAATCACGAGGTACAACGAAGTTATCGCCAAAACCTTCTCGTAAACTCTTGTTTTGCACAGAAACATGTGTTTTATCACCGAAACCAGTATTTTCAGCTCCTATATATTTCTCCCCAGGGCACTTTTCGTGGGAGAAAACCCGCCACTCTCCATCATCAGCAAATTCTAGATGTAATTTTAGGTTTTTTGAAGCAAAGTTATATTCCTTAGCTTCATTTTATTCCCCAATATACTCTGCCAATGGCTGCTACTGTATTCGGATTCGCCCCCAACACACGGCGGCCATAGCGTCAGCAGACGACCTGGTTGTCTTTTGGGATTTGGTGCATCGGGTTTGTGCCCTAATTCGGCAACCTGTTTGGCAGGAGGATGTGGAGTTGAAAAACTTGGCTTCTCAGTTAACTTCCAAGCATGTAACGAAAGTTTTGCAGCTTCATGGCGATGCAAAGTCTGCTCTGAGCTTTTTTCACTGGATTGAACGGTACCCTGGATACAGACACAATGTGGATTCATATGTTGCCATTATTAATTTGCTAATATCTGTGGAGCTTTGTGGCACAGCAAAGAATTTGAGGATTGCCATGATAAATGCCTGCGGTGAAGCGGATGAGATTGATAAGGTGCTGGAGGCACTCAATCAAATGCATAAGAAGGGTTTTAGGCTGAACTGTGAAGTGTATCATTATTTATTGAAGGTTTTGGCAAAGCTGAACATGGCCACAGCTGCTCAGAAAGTTTTTTCTGAGATGCTGGCGAATGGAATTAGACCAGGCGTTTTGACCTACAATACGATGATCCATGTGCTTTGTAAACAGGGTAAGGTGGAGGAGGCGAAAATGTTTTTTGGTGTGATGTTGCGAAGTTGTTGCTATCCTGATAGCTTTACATATACGTCGTTGATCCTTGGGTACTGCAGGAATGGAGATTTGGAAGAGGCTTTCAATATATTCCGCCAGATGCCCGAGCAGGGATGTAAGCCCAATGTTGTGACATATTCGATACTTATAGATGGTTTATGCAAAAAGAGCAAAATTCAGGAAGCCTTTGATATGCTGGATCAAATGGTTGGGAAGGGGATTAACCCGACTGTCCATACTTACACAATGCTTATCACAGCTCTCTGTGATGCAGGCAGGATACAGGAAGCATTTGAGATTCTCAATGAAATGAAGAAAAATGGTTGCATGCCAAACGTCCATACCTACACCGCAGTGATCAGTGGGCTGTGCAAAGAAAGCAAACTAGAAGAGGCATGGGAACTATTCGACAAAATATTGGAAATAGGCTTAGTTCCCACTGTGGTCACTTACAATGTTCTTATTGATGGGCACTGTAAAGAAAATAAACTCAATAATGCTTTCGAGATTCTGAATAGAATGGAAAAGAGTGGCTGCAAACCTAATGTTCGAACATACAATGAGCTCATAAATGGGCTATGCAAAGAACGGAATGTGCGGAAAGCAATGTCGCTATTAAACACTATGCTCCAAAATAGTTTGATCCCAAATAGTGTGACATATAATACTCTGATTGATGGACTTTGTAAAGAGGGTCAGATAGATATTGCCTTTAGTCTTTTTGACTCTATGAGGAAAAAGCGTTGTAATCCTGATGAATGGACTTATACTGTACTCGTTAATGGACTTTGCAAAGAAGGAAAGCTACAGCAAGCTTGTGACTTATTCAATGAGCTTCTCGAGAAGGGTATTGCTCCTGGTGCAGTAATTTACACTGCTTTAGTTGATGGGCATTGCAAATGTGACAAAATTGACATTGCTCTTGCATTAATGAATAAGATGGTTGAAAATGGCTGCGCACCAAATCTATACACTTATAATGCAGTAATTAATGGACTGTGCAAAGAAAACAGGGTATTTGAGGCAGATAATATCTTTGGTAAGATGTTAGGAAAAGGGTTAGCTCCCTCCCTGGTCACTTATACAACACTTGTTGATGGTCTGTGTAGAGCGGGTGCCACGGACCTTGCATTTAAAGTCTTCGACACCATGGTAAAGCAAGAATGTTCTCCTAATGTCTACACTTACAGTGCACTGATCTATGGACTTTGCAGGGAAGGCAGACTGGAAGAGGCTGAAATGTTAATTGGTAAAATGAAGGAGAAAGGCTTAAACCCCAACCAAGTAACGTACACATCATTAATTGATGGCAACATTAAATTAGGCAGGATGGATCATGCTTTTGATCTATTAAGTAAGATGTTTGATGAGGGATGCCAGCCTAATTATCGAACTTATTGCGTGCTTATGAGTGGTATAGTACAAGAAAACAAAATACAAAAAGGACACATGATTCCTGATGAGGATGCAATAGGCAGTTCAGATCATGGTAGCTTAGATGAAATTCAGTCCCTGGATGGAATGCCACACGAAATAAACATTGATCTTGCATTCAAGCTTCTTGACAAAATGATGGAGAAGTGTTGTCAGCCTACTGTAGATACTTATAGTGCCTTAATTGCAGGATTATGTAAGGGTGGCAGACTCCTAGAGGCAGATCAGCTGATAAAAAATATGCAAGACAGAGGCCTCTGTCCTCATGAAGCAATTTATACATCTCTAATTAATGTGCACTGTAAACAGGGAAACTGTATCTATTCTCTGGAGCTTTTGGATAGAATGGTTGAAAATGGTTATGAACCAAGCCTATCTTTGTACAATTCTGTGATTCATGGACTCTGCAAAGAAGGCAAGGCGCAAGAAGCAGAAAGGTTGTTTGGGAATGTATTACAAAGTGGTTATAGTCCTGATGAAGGGACGTGGACAATGCTAATTGATGGTCTTCTTGAGGATGGAGAAACTGAAAGATGCCTTAAGCAACTAAAAGCAATGGAGGAAAATGGTTTTGAACCAAATGTTAAAACATATACGGCCTTAATCAGAGAGCTTTGCAAAGAAAATAAGAACTTTGAAGCAGAATTACTCATCAATAAGATGCTGGAGAAGGGTTTGGTTCCTGAGAATGACATCTCATGTTGAATTTAACAATAGCAAGACTATAATTTACTTTCTGAACAAGCTTCGGTTGATAAACAGTAGTTTGAGCAAGCTAATTGATCTCTTTAGTCATACATAGGAAAGAAGTGTTTCTTTCCTTTAAGAGATCTGCAACAAAAGCTTTGAGGACTCTGTTGATGTGATCGAGGTTTCAAGTGTTTCTTCTCACTGCCTATAATATAATTTGTAGCATCTGATGATTGCAGAGATGACTTTTTGGAGCAAATGATTAACATTGCATCACAACGCATGGAGATGATAAGTTCATTGGCAAGCTATGAATACAGCTGATCAGTCATATGCCACTGTTCTTGTTAGTAAAGTGATCTGTAAGTGAATGCTAGCTCCTCTGATCTTATTTTACCTTATAATTGAGAAATTGCATGAATTTGTCATCCTCTATTTCACATTTATATTTTGTTTGGATAGATCTGAAGCAATGGTTCACTCCAGTAGATTTTCTGGCAATGACTAAAGTATCAGATCCCCTTATTTTGTGCAACTGTAGGCCTTTTGTAGTATATACACATCAAAGTAGATTTTACCAGACTTCTATACTGTGATCTTGGAGATTCAACTTTCTCTGATCTAGGGAAATTCTATTTCTTTGTTTCTTGATAAGGTGCAAACAGACGACATGTGAAACTTGAACGTGGACAGCAGGACATAGCTAAGAGATGAATCTCTTTTCCAAGAAAGGTGGAAATTTCCTTAAACATCAAGGGGTTGTCAACTGGTGAGTTTGTGTAAAGCATGAAATTGATGCACACTTAATGTATTTTGTTTAAGTTTGTACAGCGTTTCACATCGATTGCAGATATAACATTGAGCAAGAGACAAATACTTTGCATGCAAAGAAAGTAATTTACTTCCCAAATTACTGGTTGTTGTTTCGACTCAGTGATGCACAGGTAAATTTAAAGGGAACCAGTGCTGATATGTCGGAGTGTACAGACTTTGAGGAAACAATTAATTCATTACACACAGAAGTGCTAACTTAACACCCGATTTGCACAAGGAAGAATGTGTTTTCATAAAATAGATTGTGGACATTGGAATAGTACCCAACATGGCCTTTAATAGATGTGTGAATTTTCTTGAGATAAAAAATTTGAAATTCTAGTTCATAGATAGAGACAGGCAAAAGGAGCTTAGAATTCAAGTGGAATTCAAAGGGGTGATTCTTGGAATTGTAATTCATGCCCTATAATCTGAATTTTCCTCTAAGAAGCCTGTAGCTGAGTGAACTAAAGATCGCTATTTATACATCATCTCATCGCAATATCACTTTTACTTTTTCCTTGTTTTTCCACATATGATTCTTTCAAGCTCAATTGGTTGATCAGTGTAAAATCTATTAAGGACACATAGAGAACTTGGAATGAGAATCGATTTGACTCACTATGGTTGGATCTATATGGTATTACAATATATTTTAGAATCATGGTCAACCTGAATCATCTTGCCTCTAACTAGAAAGGGTCAACCTTATATCTACCTAAATTCTACAATCCCTAAAATATCAGAGTCCTTCACTTCCAGAATCCACACTCCTTGAAACTTCCCTAATAAAAAAAATATAGATTACCTATTTAGTTCGATATTTCCTATCTACACTCAAATTCACCCAACACTTCTTGATATCCAGGATCTTGAGTTTGGCCAAACCTTCTGCTTTCATTGCTTGGAATCAAGCTTTGCTGAACCTTAGAAGCAAAGAGGCTCACCCCATCTTTACTATTTTGTACATCTTATTCAATTCCATTCGCATGAATTTATATAAATTCTAAACATAATGGGTTATTGGTGAAGGATTAGCTGAGGTGATAATGGAATGAAGAGAAGAGCTCATTGTTGAATCTTATTCATCTAATGAACAATATTCTAACAACTAGATGACTGTTAGGAAGGAATCAAGACCTTAAGGAATAGAAGGCTTAGATACATAACATCAACTTGTAAATCAGTGTCACAATGAAATGTCATCGAAGGAACTAACCTCAAATAGCATTCACAAAGTAATAACCACTTGAATGCTATAAAAATTGGGAAATCTCATAGAGAATGCAACCCAGTCCATGCTCTCAATTCTTGTGTCATAATAATTTAAACAAAAAGAAAATGTATGATCTACTGTAGAATTGTCATATATACATGTATGCACACTCATATAATAGTTCAAAACAAATGGAGACACAGATAATATTGCAGTTTAAACAAACTACAAAGGAACAGATCAATGCATTATATTACAAGTCAATAGATATAGAGGTTTCTTACCTTAGTGGACACGAGATTTGATTATCACTACCAATTGATGTTGAGCGTTTGATCAAATGCCTATAAGAATAAGAAGTAATTATATTGAGAAATGTGTTTCTATGTTTGATTTGATTATAAATATGGGTATGAATTTCATGAGTGCATAGAAACTTTTAGGGTTGGTATCAAACTATTTGTGGAAATGCTTGAATAAAAGATTGAGTTAGGTTTGTGATTTAGTTGTAAATCCAAATTTGTAAGCTAGGTAAGTATGAAAACTTTTATAGAATCTCAAGGCCTCATTTTATAGAATCTCCATTTTTTCCTACCACAATCTTAGCAAACACTGAATACTTATATGTCGTTATTGCAATTACATTTTCTTGTAGTTTTTCTTGCCACAATCTTAGCAAACACTCAAAACTTACATGACGTTATTGTAATTACATTTTCTTGAGAGCTAGTACCATTATCTTGGCAGCAATGGAACACGACAATACAACATTTCCCATCTTAGAACCGCTCGAGGAAATGGCAATGTCGAGAACATTGCCACCATGTGGCTCTTGTTTCTATTAGTAATTGAGAACTATAAGTAATTTTCTGTATTTTCACAGTGTTTTGATGTGGAGGAATATTTGACCAATTCTTCCATGCTCCTTGCCTTGCACTTGATGTGGTCTTTATGAATCATAAAGGAATAAAGGGGTGGCTTATTCTCCTTGACGCTTTCATATTTAACTTGATAACTTTACTTAGTACTTTCATTTCCATTTATGAAATAATACTTTCATTTTCATTTATGAAACACCACATGTGTGCCAAATTCACACCTAAGAACTCTATAGTTGGTTCATGCCATCGACTAAGACACTAAAATAAATTACCACCAATAAATGTAACCTCATTAGGTTTAACAAATTTCTTACATTCAACTGACTCTAGGACCTCAGAAATAACAATCTGAAGGAAAAAATTTCAATGACATTTTGTATTTAAAACTATAAATTAATTACATTGAATGAATGTCCTTTAGTAGTGAGGAATTCTTGTTAGCAAAGCAAATCATTACCAATGTGTTAAGAAATGTTTAAATTTGAGTAAGTCTTAAGATCCCTGATCATGCTTAAGCAGTGGTTGAACACATATTAGGGGGCTTTGTATAAGTTGGCATGTTTCTCAAAGTGAGGCCTTCTTTATGAGGCTTAAACTATGGGTTTTGTTTTATCCCCACCTAATGTGGGCAATTGACTTACTATGTTATACTCAGTCATTCATAAAAAAGAGGCAACTACGTGGCCCATCTTAGGATTTCTTCCTAGGTGAAGTACTCACACCCAACTATGAGAAAAAATTGAGACAGGTAGCGTGTTACACCTTAGTTTAGTTCATTATAATCGTCTCCTTCATACTTTCACTTGGATACATCCTTTAGGTAGTGTGTTACACCTTAGTTTAGTTCATTATAATTGTCTCCTTCATACTTTCACTTGGATACACCCTTCATGGAATCTTAACTAAATGACCCTTTTCTCCCAACTTATCTGTTTGTATTGGATACCTAATTCCACAGGATTATTATCCACTTTTAGATATTATAAATATATTTGAAAAACAAAAACCTGAAGAGTCATAACGTAACTTTGGAAGTTGAAAGCCAAAGGTCACTCCTTTATGTATAAATAATTGATTATTGTTAATGGAAAATCATCCCAATGATGGAAATATCCCTCCAAGCGTGTGATGTGGTATTAAATCCCTCGTTCTTGGCATATCTCTAGTTCTGCCAACCCTGGCATATTGCCTCCTTAGTCTGTCTTTTGTCCTCCTTGGCATACCATTCTCTTATGAGCTCCGTCATACTGCCTGCCATGAATTACCTCTATGCATTTTCTAGGTAAAATTATTGTTGTTGTTACCTATCACCCTTGTTCATTCCTCTACATGAGATATGTGCATCCTCTATGTGCCTGGTTTTGTGCGCACATTATCCTCCTCTCGCATTTGAACTACTTTTCAATGGGCCTTACCATTCCATGAATCTGTGACTTGGTGCCACCCATGACCTAGATTTTGTGTGCTTGTATCTTTCTGTATATCCATTTTTGGTATACTTGTTCTTTATTACAATTGCCTAAAGTGTTATTAATATTTGTTTCCGATACACACTTTTTGAGATAATCCTCGCTTGAATTTGACATTTAGATTTATGTTGCTTCTCATTATCTAATTTGGGTTGGATTACGTTTCTACATGGAATGTTGCATGATTTTGTCAACAGATCTGAAGGAGGCCTTCGCTACTTAGGTGGATAATCAAAATCCCATTGTTTCCAAGATTTGAGGGTTTTATCTCTAGTGACCTTACCTTATGATGGATAGTACCGTTTCCTTGGCTGGTATTAAAATAGTTCACATGTATAATTTTTTATTTGATAAGAAATATCTTGCATAGAGTTTTATTGATGTGTGAAGGTGAGGCCTCTCTATGAACATTTGTGCATCCAACGTGTTGAGCACTGGCATCTAGGATTGCAAGTATTTTTCTATGGTCATGTTCTATTGCCTTAGGGGTTTTCTAGCTTTTCACTCACTGATGTTTTTGAAAAGGATTAGTCTTACATATACAATAGATTGAGGTAAATTGGCATGTTGTGTTCTCCCATAAACAAGTTTACATAGAAACAAGGCTCATTTCGTTCTATTAATCAATAAACCCAGTCTAATGAACTCTCTCACAAACTGAATGGTGAAATCCATCCCCATGAATGCAACTATTAGCAAGCAAACACTAGTGGCTTGGTGATATAATATCATAATGGTGGAGTCTACGCACAAATCTGTATGCCCATGCTACTTTTGTGTTGAATAATATTTTTTATCGCTTTCATGTAGCTTTTCATTGCTATATAAAGTTCTTATTTAATTGTGGCCTGTGGCCAATTGTGTTATTGAGATTTGTGTATGACTTAGATTCATAAACATTTTGCAGAAGGTGGAGTGCCATTTCCAAGTCCTTTTGGGGCATTATTGTAAAACTACATCTTCATGTATGTGTGTTATATCTTTGTGTTATTTTGTGAGATTGTACTACAATAGATCATAATGCTAACTTTAAAGACTCGTTTCCTAAGTTTTTTTTTTTTTGAATACGCATTCTATGGTTTATATTGTCGGAGTAGTGCTTAGTGTAAAGGAAAACTATTTAGGTTGGCCAAGGAATATCACACACACCCTCAACTTCAATGATCTGTGAGATGGCGCTTGTGAAGGAGAGGGTGGTGCTGCACCTGAAGAACATACAACAAATAAAGAGCTTACCATGTGGAAGAATAGAGATAAGAATGTATATTCATTTATTGTTGTTATAGTAAGCGAAGGGGTGAGAAACATAACTCATATTCTAAGAATTCTTATGGTGCTTTGAAGAAGCTGAAAGATTTGTATGACACAAAATTGGAGTTAATTGAATTGTTGTTGAAGCTCTTCAACCTATAGTTGAAAAATAATGATCCTATGGCTGTGGCATCTATATCAAAGACATTATGCATGACATTGATACTTCTGGTATGAAGGTATATATTTCTCTCGCTACCCCACTTTACCAAAATCCTTTACCCCACTTTTTATACTATATTTAGTCACTTCAAGCCAGTGGCCATGTGAAAAACCTCAAATTTGACACTATGGTGGAGAAAATAGCAAAATGAGAGAAAGCCATTGGAAAAGAGATAGTTCAACCCATTGGAGAGAATTTGTACCTTGATAAAAAAAAGAGGAATACTTAATCACATGATTCATCTAGAGGAGATAGTAGAAAAAGTGGAACTGGAAGAAAAAATTTCATAGGCAAGGGGGGTAGACACAACCATAGCGAGAGATCTAATATTCAACGTGTCCATTATGGAAAGAAAGAACATGAATAAAATACACGAAAAATCCTATGGGAGAAAATTACAGAGAAAAAAGAGTAGAAATAAGAGTCGAAGCTCATAATTATGGGAAATCTTTTGAATCTACTCATTTCATCATTGCACATTGTAACATTGGCATATATGAAGTTGTCACGTCCCCACCCCTCATACCGAAGATGGAGAGGACGCGACTACGACATTGTTGTTGTCAATCGGGCAAGGTATCCCCAGAAACATAAACATGCATTGAATTAAAAACATATACCGGAATATAAAACATGCAATATACAACGGAAGCAATAACATCCATTCAAGCATTCAAACATTCAACATGCTCATATTAATTCATAAAACAAATAGTTTGCAGAGATTAAGCACAAGAATACTTATCTTGAAAGAAGTTGGCCCGCAACTAGCTACGTCGCTGCAACGTTCCATCCAACTGTAGGCCAGTGTGCTCATTAATCTCTCAGCATCACTGCCACCCTCGAACTGGGCATGATTCCACAAGGATCTAGGGAACAACAACAGGTTCACACATAGCCCAAATCATACATTAGAGGAATTTTGGGGTCTAAAATGGGCTTCCTAAGGAAAATAATAAAATAATAGTTAAAATAATAAAATAATATTGATTAATTTTGGAGGAAGAAAGAAAAAACTATTTTTTGTGTTCGTATTTTCGACATATCTCTCTGTGTTTTTACTCAAATTTCGATCGGGAGAGCTTGTTGGATGCGGAATTTGATTCTGCATCCAACGAGTACCCACACTGCATATTTTTTATGGAGCCCTCTACCCCAAAAACAAGAAATACTTGAAAAAATGTGATGATGATGTCATCATCACGTTTTTTCAGGTATTTCTTGTTTTTGGGGTAGCGGGGTCTGTTAAAAGTATGCAGTGTGGGTACTCGTTGGATGCAGAATCAAATTCCGCATCCAACGAGCTCTCTCGATCGAAATTTAAGTAAAAATACAATGAGATATGTCGAAAATACGAACAAAAAAAATAGTTTTTTTTTTTTATGACAAATATGTCAATTCAACCATTATGGTTGACTCATTTTATTGAAATTCTATTGGTTCTTGAATTCCAACTCACAAAAAGTTATTTTGGCACGTTTTCTTATAAGGCCCATTTTAGGCCCCAAATTTCCTCTAATGCATCCATAGTCAAGCCAACGCACAGTTGGGTTTCACAGACTGTTAAGAAACAAGCCAATAACGTGGGGGTTCCTTGGGCTTACTCAGTGCAGCCATCACAAGGATGCCCACAACAACAAAAATACACATCCAAACTCATCCAAGCCAAAACTACATTTGGGTTTATCAGGCTACAAGGAGCTGGAAAGGCTGACTACTAAGCTAGTGAGCTCAACCATAGAGCTATGGACACTTGCACCAGATCTAGCCTAGCTTCTAAGACATTTACCCACCCAACACAAGGAAGCATACCCTTCTTTGTTACACAGTCCCTCGGGCTATGTCTTCCCTTCCAGTGCCATTCAGGGTGTGCAAAGAAGAAAGCCAACCCCCTAGATTTGTCTGCGAGGTTCCTTCTCACACTAGGTTTATCAAGCTAGTCAGACCCCATTTCCACTCCCAAACCAGTTCAGACCGAAACAACAGATGCATACACAACAATTGCAAGGTTCTGGGGTTGTAGGAAAACATCATGGGATCCAAAATCATAAGTGCCAACTAAGAGAAAATAGCCCTTGGGCGAAAATCGATTTCACCAACGATTAATGACTTTACATGGCCAAAACGACCTCAACAACCACCCAAATTTCGTGGGTCTTTTTTTCTATTTGCTGTGCAACCACAACAACGAAATTCCCCACTGTGGAAATCAACACAAACACCGCCCAACAGAGATCCCAATCACTCTTTAGCCCAAGGGAAAACATAGGAAACTGCAAAACATGAATGGGGAACACACGGCAGCTCCAAGGATGCAAGGGAGAGAAAAGCGTGGATGTTGGAAGGCATCACACACACACAACAACCAAATCGTGGGGGGGAGGAGAGCTCTCCAGCTTCCCCCTGCGTGAGGAGAAACCAACTGCATGAGGGTGAGATTGCCTGCCTCCTCCCACGTGATGGGTAATGGGTGAGAGATTTCCCCTTGGGCATGCTTGTGGTCAAAGGTTGACGGACCTGCCCAGAATTGACGGCTGCCCATACCTCCCAATCCCCAAGGCAATAACTTCCTTCACCCAGTTAGATGACTGGGCATAAAAGACAAAAAGGGTAGTTGACCATTTTATGGGTTTTTCCTTAGACATTTAGTTTTTACCCATTGGTTCAAGGGTTTGAATGTTTCCCCTCCCTATTCCTTGTGAAATCATGCCCCCATCTCTTTAACGTTGCGGCGCATAGCTAGTTGTGGTATTTTTATTAATTTGCATTTTACATGATGTCTTAAACATATTGTGCCTTGCTAGCACATAAACCATCGGCATCGATTTAATTGCCGAAACATAAAACTCTAAATCCATGGTGGGGGCCTTTGCCTTGAGCTCCACACCACGATTTAATACAATATTTACATCATATGCAATTGAATACCATGGGGTCGAAACCGGGGTGTTACGGAAGTTCTATTAAATACTTCATTTTCATCTTGTAGATTTGAATGACAATGTAGATGATGTAGTGTATTTTGCAGATAAATTCGACCTCAAACCTAAGGGAAGTGGCATCATCAAGCTCAAATTTATTGGATTCCTTAACTTTATGTTGCATAATGTTCTCTATTTTCTTGAATTGCATAGGAACTTGTTGTCTCTTATGCACATTTGACAACAAGGCCATTCCATTCACATGGTTGATGGAAAAGTTGAGATAAGGAGATCTTCTAACAACTAGGTCATCATGATGGGATGGAAAGATGAGAGGCTTGAGCATGCAAATTTTCACAATGAGTAATCATATTTAGGATTTTTAGATAAACTGTATCTAAGTTTAGAAAAGTCTCAATGTTTTGAGTGGACACAACACCCATAATCATGGCTTGATCTCCTGATAATGGGTGGAGTGCCCACTCAAAATGATGGGATGCTCTAAACTTGGACATGGTGTACTCTAGAAATCCTCAATAAATATGAGATATTGTTGATGCTGAAAGAGACATATGCAAGGGAACATAGTTGTGCACACATCTCTCTCCACGATGAAGGTACATTTTCATCCAATCTTTTGTGGCATGCTAGATATGGGCATTATCAATTATGATAATGTTTGATTGTTGAAGAATAATTGTGTTTATGGTTTTCCCACAATTGCAAAGAAGTATAAACATTGTTATGCTTGTATCATTGGAAAACATAGCAAATAATCTTTCCATGACTCAAATTTTACAACATGTAGAAAATTAGAGTTGATTCAGTTAAATGTGTGTGGCCCATGCACGTTGCTTCTAGAAATGGTAATAAATAGATCATGAATTTGATTGATGATTACACTAGGATGTATTGGGTTTATTTATTGAAGAAAAAATATGAGGCATTTGAAAAATTAAAACACTTTCATGTATGGATTGAAAATGAAGCACATGCTCACACTGGCACTCTTCATAATGATAATGGAAAATAATATACCTCTAATGAATTTGAAAACTATCTTCGTTAACATGGTATTATGCATCAAACCAATGTTCCATATAATCCTCAGCAAATTGGTGTAGCACAAAAAATGAATAAGACACTCTTGAATATGGTAAACTCCATTCTATTTTTCTAGAATATGAAATTGATGTTTTGGGGTGATGCAGTTCTTGTGTAGTTTATTTGAGAAAGATAAGCCCATATCATGCTCTTACAAATAAGGTTACAAATTAAATGTGGTATGGCTACATTCTTTCGGTGAGGCATTTTAGGGTCTTTAGTTCCACTTGTTATGCCTTAATTCCTAAGGAACAAAGAAACAAACTTGGTGCAAGGAGTCAAACGTGCATCTTCTTAGGGTACTCCACCACCAAGGAATATCATCTTTATGATGAGGTAATAAAAATATATTATTTCTAAGTGTGTTTTTCTTTAAATGGATATACTTGACAAGTATATGGAGACACAACTTGATCATATGGATAAATTTATCCATGTAAAGCCGTAACATGAATTTGACAATGAGATCAACATTTTGAAGGGGGAATCCCTATCTTGGATCATTCTTTAGAATGTTATTTTGTATCACCATCTTTCCCTCATGAATAAGTTCCTACCACTTCACTAGAACAAGAGGTTCAATTCGATGATGTGATTGAGTGGATTGGAAAATTTAATCTTGAAGAGAATGAAGTGCCATCGGTTAGGGAAGACCTTAACAAAACGTTCCAAGTGGGAATACAATTGAAGGTGTTCATCTTGATGAAGCTGGAAAGACGAGAAACCAGAAGTTCGACAAGACAAGAAGATGGAGGTAATGTAGATTATTCAAATCTAGGTTATGTAGATGATATGAATATTTCATATGATTGTGAACTGATTTTATCTACTAACATTAAACCAACTTCCTTTGAATAAGATGCTTCTCATGATGAGTAGAAATAAGTCATGCATAATGAATATTATGCTCTCATTAAGAATGGGACATGGAAGTTAGTAGACTCTCTGGTGGGACTACTTTTTGTTGCCAGATACTTATTTTTTTTACCATATTTTCATCCAAAAACATCCCTTTTTCTATATTTTCCCTCCATTTTTATCTAAAGAAACACTTAAAGAAGTTTTTTGTTATTTAACTTTAGTTTTTATCTTTTAAAAAAATGTATTGTTGAAAATGCATTTTTATGAATGTTTTACCACAATATGAAAATGTATTTTTATTTAACTTTAGTTTTTATCTTGCATATGTTTTGAGCACAATATGAGCACATGAATGAGTTCATGGTGTTCCCTATATAGGTGTAGTCATCTTCATCCTCAAGAAAACTCATCGTAGACAGCTGGTCAACCTTCAATCAACGTGGTTACCCAACATGGATAAAACGAATATTCTACCTGTAAGATCAACCAATTGTCACTAAAATGGTTAAGATTCAATTCCATTTGATTCTATGAGGATGAATCATAATCTAAAAGATTTATAAATATAGAAATACATCATCTAGGCACATTTTGTAGCTCAGTTTGTTATGTAATTTCTGTTATAAAAAGAAGAAGAGCATATCAATAAGACATGTAAAATTTGTATGAAAAAGCCTTGGTTTTTAGATTTAATACACAGTTCAAATCTATTGTATCCATGTTTTCTCTATTGTGAATAAAGTTTGAATCCTTCCAGTATTTAAGTGGTTTTGTGGACTGCGTGAGGAGGAGGAAGGCCCCTCCGTTCTTCGTGAATGTGCTTACGACAAACCCTATACATCATAATAACCAAATATTAATAAAAACAAACAATGAGCTTACATCCATGAAGACTTTCAAGAAGCTTCTCCTGACGATAGACTTGCTTCAGGGTCTGAAACTGTCGAGAAACCAAAAATTGTCACCGCAGATTTCCTCCTTTACAAAAAACTACAGCTATGGAATAATGAATAAAGAAAATGTGCACTTTAGTTTGTATATCTATTGTTTTATATTTTCTTTTATAGTTTTTTTTAATATATATGTTGATAAATATTTGATGCATAAGAAACCTATTTCCTTTGGCAAGTCTTTTTTATGTGTACACAATTATAGTGATTTCCAGTAGACAAATATTTCAATAGTTAGATATAGATTTGTTGTGATTAATTTCTTCAAAGGATTGCACAAAGTGTTGATTGTTTGAGCTCTCTTTGAGCATAATTCTTGCAAGTTGAATTAACACTTAATGAGACTTTAGTTATTAAGGACAACAATCTAATAGAAACATGTAATTAAATTCTTCTATTTTGCACTTTGGTTAATAACATGTTTTCAAAAAGATAGAGAATTTTTTCATAGTTTCATAGTTTCCAAAATCAAATAGATTAACTATTTGATTTCTCTCATAAAAATAAGAAGAGTGTATCAGTATGTCATGTAGAATTTATATGAACAAGCTTTGGGTTTTAGATTTAATACATGGTTCAAATCTATTGTATCCATGTTTTCTCTATTGTGAATAAAGTTTGAATACCTCCATTATCTAAGTGGTTTTGTGGACTGTGTGAGGAGGAGGAAGGGACCCCGTTCTTCGTGAATGAGCACTTTATTTTGTATATCTACTGTTTTATATTTCCTTTCATAGTTTTTTTTTTTATATATGTTGATAAAGATTTGATGCATAAGAAACCCACTTCCTTTGGCAAGTATTCTTTATGTGTACACAATTATAGTGATTTCCAGTAGATAAAGATTTCAATAGTTAGATATAGATTTGTTGTGATTAATTTCTTCAAAGGATTGCACAATGTGTTGATGGTCTAAGCTCCCTTTGAGCATAATTCTTTCAAGTTGAATTAACACTTAATGAACCTTTAGTTATTAAGAACTACAATCCAATAGAAACATGTGCTTGATTTCTTCTCTTTTGAAGTTTAAAGTTTAGATTACCATATATATATTTTCAATTTAGTTAATATCTTGTTTTCAAAAAGTCAAAAGTAGGTTTTTCATAGTTTCATAGTTTTAGGGTTACAAATTTCCAAGATGAGATAGATTAACTATTTGATATTTTAGATAAAGTGAACACAAAAGCCCTTCTCTATAAACTTATTCCTTCACATACAATGGATGAGCTTCATGAGTCTACATTTTCATGTTGACAAATATTATACTTAATTTATGCAAGTAAATTAGGATCAACACTCTCCATTTGGAACCAAACCAATTGGTTGCAAGTGGGTCTGTATGAACAAGTACAACTTAGATAGGTCACTTGACACACATAAAGTGAGGCTTGTGGAAAAAAATTGAACAAAAAGAAGGCATTTAGAATGAAGAGACTTTTTTTTGCATAACAAAATGGGATACCATTTCTACTCTATTGGATTTGACTTCATAGAACGGGTGGAAATTTCATCAAATGGATGTGAAGACTTATTTCTTGAATGGAGACTTGAAAGAGAATGTATTCATGTCTCAACCAGAAGGTTTTGTTGTGAAAGGAGAAGAGCATAAGGTCTACAATCTCATCAAGTATTTGTATGGATTGAAACAAACACCTTGCACATGGTATGGAAAACTAAACAAGCATCTTTTGAAATTGAGTTTCAAACTCTCGAATCTCAATGATGAAACATTGCTTGTGAAGAAAGTTGGAAGATTTATTGTATATCTTGTAGTGTATGTAGATGATATGTTGATGATAGAGAACAATGAAAGCTACATTGCATCTGTTATCTCTAGATTTGTATCTTAGTGCTACCTTAGATATTTTTCCTAGAAAACCATTTTCTTAAGTTTTACCTTAGTTTACATTAGAACCCTTTAAAAATTAGTTGTTAGGTTTTTTTATCATTTTATTTGTTAAAATAAACATTGCTCATTTTCATTAATCTTTCAAGTTTTAAATCTTTATTTAAAATGATGTATAGTTTGATAAGGACTAATGTTAATAAATAAAGTTCATTTTCAATGAATAAAGTTCAATTTCTCTTATGCATAGTGTATTATAAAGATTTTAGGTGTTCAATTTTTTATTGTATTACATTAATAACCATAGTATGTACCAACATCGCGTTGAATAATGAGCAGTATGCTGGCACTATCGGATTGTTTCCACTTGGAAACTGGTGAAGGACATATGTCATGTATTGGACGCGTGTTTGAAAGAGGAGATCCTCTTCATAATGATAGCAACAGTAGCACAGACGCGTGTGGAGGAAGGAGTGTAAATTGATTACGACATGGATGTACAAGCATGTTTTCGATGCATGAACCCAGATTCATACTCCAGCTAAACGAAACATTGTAGGATTGCTAATCGGTATTCTCTGCACATATTTGTTTTTACTTTAGAAATGTTTTTAGCAGGAAATACGATCTAGCAGAACCTCAGAATAATGATGGTAGTGGTAAAAAAGCTCAGTGGAAAAATCTGCAGGTTAGAGCCAGATAATATCAAATGGGTACATGAATTTCCCAGATGTGCAGAGATGATGAAAATCGCAGGTTGGTTTTCCTTGTGTGAAAGACTTGGAGGTCATAACCTACAAGTCATGAATGCATTTGTAAATAATTACAAGGATTACGTGGTAGATTTGCAAACCCTAAAGTTTAAGGTAGACGAGGTTAACATTGTAGAGGAAACAAGCATACCATCTAAGGGAGAAAGATGGTTTAAGAAGAACCTATTCGAGGTTGATTTAAGTAGGTTTCTATTGCTCGGGTTCGAAAAGCTAGATTGGGAAAATGACTCCATTTAAACAAGGTTAAACTTGAATGGAGATATATTCTGAATTTTGTTCAACATTATATAACTTGTGAAGGCCGGTTCACAACTGTATTCAGGTATCACTTAAGATTTTTGTTGCATTTAAATGGTGAATCCAGGTTGATTAATTTCTTCAAAGGATTGCACAATGTGTTGACGGTCTAAGCTCCCTTTGAGCATAATTATTTCAAGTTGAATTAACACTTCATGAACCTTTAGTTATTAAGAACTACAATCCAATAGAAACATGTGCTTGATTTCTTCTCTTTTCAAGTTTAAAGTTTAGATTACCATATATACATTTTCAATTTGGTTAATATCTTGTTTTCAAAAAGTCAAAAGTAGGTTTTTCATAGTTTCATAGTTTTAGGGTTACAAATTTCCAAGATGAGATAGATTAACTATTTGATATTTTAGATAAAGTGAATACAAAAGCCCTTCTCTATAAACTTATTCCTTCACATACAATGGATGAGCTTCATGAGTCTACCTGAATAATTCTTTCAAGTTGAATTAACACTTAATGAACCTTTAGTTATTAAGAACTACAATCCAATAGAAACATGTGCTTGATTTCTTCTCTTTTGAAATTTAAAGTTTAGATTACAATATATATATATTCAATTTGGTTAATATCTTGTTTTCAAAAAGTCAAAAGTAGGTTTTTCATAGTTTCGTAGTTTTAGGGTTACAAATTTCCAAGATGAGATAGATTAACTATTTGATATTTTAGATAAAGTGAACACAAAAGCCCTTCTCTATAAACTTATTCCTTCACATACAATGGATGAGCTTCATGAGTCTACCTTTTCATGTTGACAAATATTATACTTAATTTATGCAAGTAAATTAGGATCAACACTCTCCATTTGGAACCAAACCAATTGGTTGCAAGTAGGTCTATATGAACAAGTACAACTTAGATAGATCACTTGAAACACATAAAGTGAGGCTTGTGGAAAAAAATTGAACAAAAAGAAGGCATTTAGAATGAAGAGACTTTTTTTTGCATAACAAAATGGGATACCATTTCTACTCTATTGGATTTGACTTCATAGAACGGGTGGAAATTTCATCAAATGGATGTGAAGACTTATTTCTTGAATGGAGACTTGAAAGAGAATGTATTCATGTCTCAACCAGAAGGTTTTGTTGTGAAAGGAGAAGAGCATAAGGTCTACAATCTCATCAAGTATTTGTATGGATTGAAACAAACACCTTGCACATGGTATGGAAAACTAAACAAGCATCTTCTGAAATTGAATTTCAAACTCTCGAATCTCAATGATGAAACATTGCTTGTGAAGAAAGTTGGAAGATTTATTGTATATCTTGTAGTGTATGTAGATGATATGTTGATGATAGGGAACAATGAAAGCTACATTGCATCTGTTATCTCTAGATTTGTATCTTAGTGCTACCTTAGATATTTTTCCTAGAAAACCATTTTCTTAAGTTTTACCTTAGTTTACATTAGAACCCTTTAAAAATTAGTTGTTAGGTTTTTTCAATCATTTTATTTGTTAAAATAAACATGGCTCATTTTCATTAATCTTTCAAGTTTTAAATCTCTATTTAAAATGATGTATAGTTTGATAAAGACTAATGTTAATAAATAAAGTTCATTTTCAATGAATAAAGTTCAATTTCTCTTATGCATAGCGTATTATAAAGATTTCAAGTGTTCAATTTTTTATTGTATTACATTAATAACCATAGTACATACCGACATCGCATTAAATAATGAGTAGTATGCTGGCACTATCGGATTGTTTCCACTTGGAAACTGGTGAAGGACATATGTCATGTATTGGACACGTGTTTGAAAGAGGAGATCCTCTTCATAATGATAGCGACAGTAGCACGGATGCATGTGGAGGAAGGAGTGTAAATTGATTACGACATGGATGTACAAGCAGGTTTTCGATGCAAGAACCCAGATTCATACTCCAACTAAACGAAACATTGCAGGATTGCTAATTGGTATTCTCTGCACATTTGTTTTTACTTAGAAATGTTTTTAGCAGGAAATACGATCTAGCAGAACCTCAGAATAATGATGGTAGTGGTAAAAATCCTCAGTGGAAAAATATGCAGGTTAGAGCTAGATAATATCAAATGGGTCGATGAATTTCCCAGATGTGCAAAGATGATGAAAATCGCAGGCTGGTTTTCCTTGTGTGAAAGACTTGGAGGTCATAACCTACAAGTCATGAATGCATTTGTAAATAATTACAAGGATTACGTGGTAGATTTGCAAACCCTAAAGTTTAAGGTAGACGAGGCTAACATTGCAGAGGCAACAAGCATATCATCTGAGGGAGAAAGATGGTTTAAGAAGAACCTATTCGAGGTTGATTTAAGCAGGTTTCTGTTGCCCAGGTTGAAAAGCTAGATTGGGAAAATGACTCCATTTAAACAAGGTTAAACCTGAATGGAGATATATTCTGAATGCTGTTCAACGTTATATAACTTGTGAAGGCCGGTTCACAACTGTATTCAGGTATCACTTTTTTTGTTGCATTTAAATGGTGAATCCAGGTTGAACTTGCCCTCTTACTTGTTTAAGAGTATAGAGAAGATGATTACATGGGTAAGAAACCACCTTGATCACAACAGTCATTCAATATTTCATCATGGTTTAATTAAGCTTTTGATAACTACTCAGTTGGAAAAAATTGATAGATCTTGGAAACATTTCATCTTTTGGTCTGGTTTTGAGCCCGAAGCTCAAATGCACGATGATGAAGAGATTAGAAGACAGTACATAATGTAGAAAAGAAAGGTAGTTGAAGGTGCAAATGAACAAGCACAAAAGGTATGAGATATTGTAAACATGTCTATGTCAGATATTTCCAGAACATAAGTGCAAAGTAAGCTGATTATTGAATTCCAAAAAGAGGAAGTCACCTCTTCTAATACTCCTAGAGATATTGGGGAAAATGTTTTGGTTCAAGATTTTTCATCAAATTCAAAGCAGGATGAAGCCCCTATTACAAATAATATTGAGAAAAAATGGAGGTGAAAGACTAGATAAAAAAATAAGTTGAGGATGAACATGAAGTCGATTTTAAACCCTAAATTTCAAAATAACGTTGTGACTGTTATAGAAGATTCATTTAGTGACGAAGAACTACAGACTACAGACGAGAGCTATTACACGTTCGATCAAACCCTCGTAGAAATTCAAGAGGAATTAATGCATACACCATATTTGATTAAATAATTTTGCAAAGGTAAACAAAAGGTGGTCGAATTTGAGGTTGGTACAAGTTCGAAGCCTTCAGAGATTGGTGAAGATCCTGTACATTTGGAGACCATGAAATCAATATCAGAAGTGGAAGTATTGAAAAAATCCTTGCTATCCTTTAAAGAACAAAAGATATATCTAAATGATGCAAATGAAAAATTAACGATTGCTAACAAAAGGTTGAGAGAGGATTTAGAAGAAATTGATGCAAACTACCAAGAGCTTATAAGAGTATCAAAAGAAGTGTTATGAAGGAAGAGGGCTACACAGCAGTAGTATGAGGAACTCATAAACAAGAACAAAGAACTCCAAGATCAAATTAAATTCATGGAAACATAGCATTCTCACCTACAGAAAAGATCTCAAGCACTGAATGGTTTAACTATACTAGTTGAAGCAGCTAAGAAATTATAACTAATCGTGGACAAAATCAAGCTCGAGATGCCAAGTCATGCATTCCATATATTCTTGATAAACAGAGTTGGTATGTCATTGGATAACTGTTAGTATTAGGCATTAGTTTAGGTTTTGAATCACTCGATCTAGATCAAATACTAGTCATCTTTTCTATTTTTGGTTACTTAGAACCATAAAATCTGGATCTCAAACTACTTCAGTTTTAAAACTTTTTGTATATATAGATGTAATGATGAACACTGTAAAGGTATTAGGGAATGGTGTGGAGATCAGATTGCTATCTTTACTTGCAGGCATGTATTTCATTTTCCATTTTTATAAAGATTGCCATGAAATGATTATATTCGAGACGAGCCATTGTTTGTTTTAATATTTATTATGATAAATGTTATGTTTAGTTTAAACCACTTATTCATGATTCCCTTCCTTGATAGATGTTTCCTATTCCTCGAATTCTTATGAATATTTTGAATGTTTATCATAGATCTGAACTGAACATTTTCACTCTTTATATAAATTCATACTCGTAGTCTTTCTATCCTTGATTTGATACATATACATCTACTGTTTAGTCTTTTGATACATACTAACCAATTTCATTTCTATAACAATCTAATAAGAATACTAAATCTAACATTTCACAAACTCTGAACTTTTAACATACATTTAGCAGATAAACTAAGATTATTTAACTAAAAATAGTAAATTCAAATAACATAGAACCTATTGAGGACAGATGACAACAACTTTAGGAGGTCGTTCCCCCTACCAAACTCTTGGAGAGCGCTCAAACAACACTTCCTCAAAACCCCCGAGCCTGTTCCTGGTCTTCTTGGCTGAGAACTGGCGGAGATGCAAACAGTAGAACCCTCTGTCAACTGACTAGTTCAATACCTCAGTAAAACACTCTGCTCTCAGCAGTATGATCTTCAACTTAAAAGCTGCAACTAGATCAATCAGAAGTTATCCCCTCAAACACTTTCCAGATTTCCCTTCCATTGAATTTCTCTGAAGTACATTCATTCACCTTAAATGATCACTTCTCTAGAATGAGCAGCCTCAGCTCTCTTCAATGGGAATTTTGATAAAGATTGCCTAGGTCTTTTGGGTCAGTTTTCATTAATTGAGCCACCTGCTTTGATTCCACTTTCTTGGAGAATCATGACCACAAATGCAGGGAGGTTTCCACCTGCAACAGTTGGAAGTGGTTTGAGGATGCTGCCACATGTCAATTTTCTCTCTACCCAGTCTCCTCCACCAATTTGACCAGTAAACACTTTTTTAACAGCTCTCCTAAGCTGTTGTCTCCTCATTTATTTATTTATAAATAAAATATTCAGAATTTACATTAAATATCCTTGACCCCACTGGGTCATTAATTACAACTTAGCATAAAATTTAACATATTGTTCCTCAAATAATATAAAATTGTTTTTTTTTGGCAAAATTGGGGCATGTGACATACACACCCCCTTAAATTATAACATCGTCCTCGATGTTATTTATTCCTCGTCCTCAAAATTCCCCTGAACAGAATTGGATATGCATCTCGCATATGACTTTCCAATTCCCAGGTGGCTTCCTCTGGACTAAGGTGCTTCCATTGTACCTTCACTTGACCAATGGTGCGGTTCCGAAGTGGGATCTCCCTCTGCTCGAGGATACAGTCCGGTTCCACCAGAAAATCTCCTTCTGGTTCCACCTGTACATCATTCTAGTTAACAGCATGAGTAGCATCATGAACATATTTCTTTAATACAGAAATGTGAAAAACATTATGAACTCTTAAATTAGGTGGTAAGGCTAATTGATAAGTTACCTGTCCAATCCTGGACAGTATTTCAAGAGGACCACAATAATGAGGTGCTAGTTTTGCACGACTACCCAACCTCAGAGAGTTTTTTTTGGGTCTCACCTTGATGAACACATGTTCACCTACCAGAAACTCTTTTGGAATTCTTTTAAGGTATGCTTGACTTTTCTGTCGATCTTGCGCAATTTTCAGATTACCTTGCACCTGCTTTACAATTTCTTCCATTTCTTTCAATAATTTAGGACCTAATACTAATCTGTCCACCGGATTACTCCAAGAGATAGGAGTATTACACTTCCTTCCATATAATATTTCGAAAGGACTAAATCTAGCTGAAGCTTGATAATTATTATTATAAGCAAATTCTACGAGATGCAATGTTGAAATATTGTAACTTCAAAGAATATTCTATATGTATCTTTTGTGGTCCCCGATGGTCCTACCGGGAGAACCACTTGTATTATCTTGTACCCCGATGCTTCTAATCGGAAGAACTAATAAGAGTTATGAGGTTGTCCCCTCTAATTGTAAAGGTGGGTCATTAGCACCCCAGTGTGGTTACTTGAGCCTACATGTGTAACTCGAGCCTACATGATTAACTCGAGCCTACATGTCGGATGAGTTAATTGAAGTGAACGGATGAATATAAATAGAGGTGTAGCTCTCCTCATTTGAGCACACATTCTCACTTGTGTAGTGCATTAGTGGAGAAGAGAAGTAGCTGGAGAACGAGGAGGATCAGGCTTTGATCTCCTTGCTGGTTTTATCTTTTATCCTTTTGGGGCATTTATATTGAGGAAGATTTTGCTGGGTTTTTTCCTTTAGGGTTTTCCCAGGATAAATCTTTGTGTTCCTTTTGTATTGTTGTGCTTGTTTATCTTTCAGTGATCCTGTTTATATGCTTTTGTTATGAAAATGAAATGAAGTACTGATGTCTTAGCTAAGCATAAGAAAAATTAACATGGTATCAGAGCCACCCTGAAAAGAAGACATTGTGCAGCTATAGAATCTATGGCTTCTTACTTTTTGGTTCTCTCTCCACAATCGATCAACAAAAGAAGGCTAGGATGACTCTCTATTGAAGGGCGCATCTTTCTGTCGAAGCGGAATTCGATTCCGAGCATTTTCAGTTTTCGGTGTGGGAAATTAGGGCTTCTTGCAGAAGAAGAATTTTTGAGTGAGCCCAACATAGGATTTCTATCCTCATCAAAATCAAAGTTTAGAGACCTAGATCAAGATTTTTGGTTGGGTGAAACTCCGTGAAAGTCAAACCCTAGTTTGACCCGGAGCTAGAAAAACCCTAAATACTAAAACTGCTAAGTTTTTGTATATTCACTATATCCCAATATTGGAGAAGTCTCAAGAGCTAAAAATTACAGAGACCAAATATATAATCCTGATGAACACTGTGTCCAAAATTCATCCTCATATTCGCTATATTTTAGGATATATGATCCCTCCAAGTTAGGGTTCCAGCGTCTTCCAGAATTCATCCCTAAACAGGACACCTAGGGAAAATTGCTATAGCTTGGGCTACAGAGGTCCAAATGGAATTCCTAAAGATGTTCCAGAAATATCACGGAATTTAATTTCTGTGGTCCGAATTTCAGAACCTGAAGATGAACCAATACCACGTGGCATGCTGTACAACTTCACTGTTCTGAACAGTCCTGTAATAGGTCACCTTGGGGAAATGATCATAAATCCCAATTGGTGAAACCAATTCTGATGAAACCTATGGTGTTTGATCAAGGACATTCTAGGTTACCTTAGTGAAAAATTATAGACACAGAAGAGCAGTAACTTCAGAGATATCATAGAAACAATAACATGCATTTCTGCAGAAGAAATTGAAAACTAGGGCTTCCTGTTCTGGAAGCTTCCCTCCACTGTTTTCAGAAAAGGAGTACATTGGACAGATCCATTTGAAGAGATCTATATTTCTATCCAATCAGATCTGAAATATTACAAGTTTTGAAAATTAGGGTTTCTCTGACAAACCCTAGATCAGCCAGCTCCGGAAGCAGGACAGACACGTCAAATCGGTAAGATCTAATCTTTTGCTATTTGCATTTGAGGTTCTCATTTCAAAGTGATATATCACATCAGCTTGATGATGAGCTTGGTGAAGTTGAAAAATTCCAAGCATGAAAGTATTTGATCCCTCTGAAGAAAATGAATTGGACACCTACATGAGTAGAGAGGTTCCAGTTCTAGAGGGAGACGAGCCTCAAAGCTTTACACAAGAAGAACTTGATCAAGGCCAAGAAGATCACTGTTGATTCAATCACGGATCAACTTGTACCACAAGTGTCTTCCCTAAAGACACCGAATATGTTTGATTCCTTGATCAAGCTATTTGAATATAAGAACATAATTCAGAAGATGGATTTGAGAAAACAGTTGAAGAATGTGAAGATCCAGAATGCATAACATCTTGAAGCGGTAGAAGAAGAAGCACAGAATGCAGAAGTGGTGATAGCCACCTTGAATGGCCTCCTATGATCATGGGATTCATTCATGTGAGGAATGTGTGCCAGAAGGAAGTGATTACTTTTAGTTGACTTTAGGAAGAAGAAGAAGCTCGTCTCATAAGAAGAGAAGAAGAAAGATGGGAGCAAATTGAAGATCAAGCTCTCACCATTCAAAGAAGATCCCTCAAGCGATGAGGAATATGAAGAACTCAATTCTTGACGAACCTCTTATCCATATTATCATTTGGATAAGAAATGATGATTTCATGAATGAAGAAGATGATGAAGGAGAATGATCAAGAAGGAGTCTACCCACAAAACAAACAAAAGATAAGTATTCAATTGTCATTTAATGATATTGTTTTGTTATGCATATTCAGTCGATGTGTTATGCATGATAGATTGTTTGCATTAATGACTGTATACTACTAATATGCATAAGTAGCTCATGGTGCTATACATCTCTCCATTACTACTTATCTAGAATGAAACCTCTTTACATGACATATTGGATTAATGCACAATCTCAATAATGTCATCTAGAAAGTTTCTGTGAGATATGGATGAATGTTGTATTGGCTAAATAGTTGCATGATGCAAAAGAATTTGTCGTTATGCATATGTTTTATGAAATAGTTCTAACCATGAAATTGGTGCATTTGAATTGTAGGAAAGGTCCTGAACAACCTCCTACAAGAAAACAAGGATGAGACTTGTTTCAAAGAACAAGTGATGACAACTCAATAAACATGAATCTGAAGCTCCCAGGGTCAGAGACACCATGACGAAATAAAGAGCTTCAGAGAGCGGTAGATCCACCTCAAAGGATGAATACCACCATGGATATAAGAGATAAATCAAGATGAAGAAAATAATGCTATGATCAAAGAATAACAATTGATCATGGGGAATGATGTATACGATATGATTATGAGACATAAAGGGAAGTAAGTAGTATCTTCCATATGGATCTACAAGAACAAGTGTACAAAGCAAAGGTTCATGATTTGCCTCAGAAAGAATAGACTATGACATGACATACTCTATTGACAAGTATATATCAAGCATAGAGCCACCTGTACAGAATGAAGAGGGAAGATGATACTCCACTTCAGGGGGAGTGACTACAGAAGATATCTAAGTTCGACATGGTACGACATGATGGACAACTTCCTACTGGATCGAGACTTTACCAAGAGTAAAGAGGGTTCCAACCTTCAAGGTTGAATGCAGAAGACTAGGATATGTTGATGACCCGACAAGACGAACTCATGGAAGATGTTATGATGTTTGGGATACAATTCCCAAAGCAAAGGAAAGAGTATAGTATCCTCCAAATGGATATGCAAAATAAAGCATGCAGCTGACGGAAGTATTGAGAAGTATAAAGCAAGATTTGTGGCCAGAGGTTTCTCTCAGAAAGAGGGAATTGATTATGAAGAGACATTTTCCCTAGTAGCACGGTATACTTCAATTAGAGCTACCATGGCACTTGCATCCATGATGAAGTGGGACTTACACCAGATGGATGTGAAAACAACTTTTCTAAATGGTGTGATCAAAGAAGAAGTATACATAGAACAGCCACAAGGATTTGAAGTTGAAGATAGACATACTCATGTATGCAAGTTGAATAAGGCATTATATGGTTTTAAACAAGCTCCTTGAGATTGGTATGAAAGAATAGATGGTTTCTTGTCGAGCATGGGCTTTACCAAAAGTAAAGCTGATCCTAACCTTTATCTCAAGGTTGTAGAAGATGAACTTGTCATCCTGTTATTATATGTGGATGACTTATCCTTGATAGGAAATGAGAAACAGGTCATGGAAAGCAAGAAGAAACTAGCAGAAGAATTTGAGATGAAAGACCTTGGGTTAATGCATTATTTCCTAGGTCTGGAAGTATGACAAAGTTCAGAAGAAATATTTCTCAACCAGGGAAAGTATGCGGTAGAGATATCGAAGAGATTCAATATGTTGGAATGCAAAGTCATGGCCACACCCATGGACTCCAACATGAAGCTGTTAGCTGATGACTCATCAGAGTTAGTGGATATGACTCATTACAGACATATCATTGGGTCATTGATGTACTTAACAAATATCAAACCAGACATTTGTTTTGCTGTGAACACCTTAAGTCAATATCTTGTTCAACCAAGACGGGTTCACCTAGTAACTGCAAAACATGTGATGAGATATCTGAAAGGGACTATAGACTTTGGTTTATATTATGATGGTAGCCATGAGTATAGATTGTATGGCTACACAGATGCAGATTGGGCTGGAAGTATCTCAGACAGGAAAAGCACATTAGGTATATGCTTTTGTTTGGGGTCTGCTATGAGTTCATGGTTTAGCAAGTAACAGTCCAGTGTTTCTCGTAGCATGGTTGAAGCAGAATACATAGCAGATTTCTCTGCTAAGTTGTGAAGCCATATGGCTTCGGAAGCTAATATTAGGTCGCTTTGAACTGAAGATGGATACTACATTGATTCTATGTGATAACAAGAGTTGTGATAACAGAGAACCCCGTGTTTCGTCGTAACACATAGAAATATGGTATTTCTACATTCAAGATAAAGATGCAGATGATGGTGACCTGATGATGCTTTCAGTACTCACATACTGGAGATATAGATGATGATAGTTCAGTATTCACATACTGAAGATGTAGATGAAGATGGTGATGCGCTGACAAAGCCTCTATCTCGGGTAAAGTTCGAACACTTTTGAGACAAGCTTGGTATGGTTCAGAAAGACCTTCCCTGAAAGGGGGAGTAGTGATGTTGCAGTGGGATTGTATCATCCTTGGACACTTGCCCTAAAGTGATCCGGAGACCTCGGTCCTCGAGAATGAAGAGGGATTGTATCATCCTGGGACATATGTCCAGAAGTGATCCAGAGACCTCGGTCTTCGAGAATGAAATGGGATTGTATCATCCCTGGGCACTTGCCCTAAAGTGATCTGGAGACCTCGGTCATCAAGAATGTGGTAGGATTGTATCATCCTTGAAATTTGGTTCAGAACGGATCCAGTGTAACTTCGGTCATCAAGAATGTGGTGGGATTGCATCATCCCTGAACTTCGGTTCAAAATGTATCCGGAGGTCTCGGCCCCCGTGAATGTGGTAGGATTGCATCATCCCTAAACTTCGGTTCAAAATGTCTCTAGAGGTATTGACCCCCCCGAAAGTGGTGGATTGCATCATCCCTGAACCTCGGTTCAAAATGTATCCGGAGGTCTCGACCCCCGTGAAAGAGGTAGGATTGCATCATCCCTGAACTTCGATTCAAAATGTATCCGGAGGTCTCGGCCCCCGTGAAAGTGGTGGATTACATCATCCCTGAACCTTGGTTCAAAATGTATCCAGAGATCTCGGTCCCCGTGAATGTGATAGGATTGTATCATCCTTGAACTTCGGTTCAGAACGGATCCGGTGAATTCGGTACTCAAGAACGTGTGTTGATCCCGTAATTCCTAGAGGAAGGATTGTCTGAGTTTCACATCTGTGTTGATCCCGTAATTTCGAAAGGAAGGATCGTTAGTAACTCCATAAAGACCTAAATCCCGTAATTCTAAAAGGAAGGATCATTGAATTGATCCCATAATTCCAATAGGAAGGATTGTCTGAGTTCCACAGATGTGTTGATCCCGTAATTCCAATAGGAAGGATTGTATAAGTTCCACATCTGTGTTGATCCCGTAATTCCGAAAGGAAGGATCGTTAGTAACTCCGTAAAGACCTAAATCCTGTAATTCCGAAAGGAAGGATCACTGAATTGATCCCGTAATTCCAATAGGAAGGATTGTCTGAGTTCCACAGATGTGTTGATCCCGTAATTCCAATAGGAAGGATTGTCTGAGTTCCACAGATGTGTTGATCCCGTAATTCCAATAGGAAGGATTGTCTGAGTTCCACAAATGTGTTGATCCCGTAATTTCAAAAGGAAGGATCGTTAGTAACTCCGTAAAGACCTAAATCCCATAATTCTAAAAGGAAGGATCGTTAGTAACCCCGTAAAGACCTAAATCCCGTAATTCCAAAAGGAAGGATCATTGGTAAATCCGTAAAGACCTAAATCCCGTAATTCCGAAAGGAAGGATCATGTTGATGTTTTGATGATGTTGATGTTTTTATGATGATGATGACGTATTGATCGAAAGATCAGTGTATGATGATGATGATGTACTGATCGAAAGATCAGAGTATGATGATGATTACGATGTACTGATCAAAAGATCAGAGTGTGATGATGATGATGTACTAATCGAAAGATCAGAGTATGATGATGATGATGTACTGATCATAGTATGACGATGATGATGTACTGATCGAAAGATCAGAGTATGATGATGATAACGTACTGATCAAATGATCAGTATGTGATGATAACGGCGTACTGATAAAAAGATCAGAATATCACGATGATGATGTTGTTCAAGAATTGAAGTATGATTATGGTGCTGATCATGATGTTACCGATCAGGTTGCTGATCGAAAGAAAAAAATATTGAAGAAGTTGTTGCTGATCGAAAGATCAAAGTACTAAAGATGTTGCTGATCAAAATGTTTAAGATGTTGTTGCTGATCGAAAGATCAAAGTGCTGAAGATGTTGCTGATCAAAATGCTGAAGATATTGTTGCTGATCGAAAGGTCAAAACGCTGAAGATGTTGCTATTCGAAAGGTCAAAGTGCTGAAGATGTTGTTGATCAAAAGGTCAAAGTGTTGAAGATGTTTTCGATCAAAAGGTCAAAATATGTTGATGCTGATCAAAGAGTTGCTGTCGTTGAAAATTAAAGACGAAGACTATACGATGTTGAAAAGCTTCCAATGATTTATAGATGTATTACCCTGATGATGTTGATGATGTATTCTATCTCTCTCCTACTATTGTTGTTGTTGATGATGTTGTAGAATACCCTTCTCGTTAAGGTGGAGTGTTGAAATATTGTAACTTCGAAGAATATTCTATATGTATCTTTTTTGGTCCCCGATGGTCCTACCGGGAGAACCACTTGTATTATCTTGTACCTCGATGCTTCTAATCGGAAGAACTAATAAGAGTCATGAGGTTGTCCCCTCTAATTGTAAAGGTGGGTCATTAGCACCCCAGTGTGGTTACTTGAGCCTACATGTGTAACTCGAGCCTACATGATTAACTCGAGCCTACATGTCGGATGAGTTAATTGAAGTGAACGGATGAATATAAATAGAGGTGTATCTCTCCTCATTTGAGCACACATTCTCACTTGTGTAGTGCATTAGTGGAGAAGAGAAGTAGCTGGAGAAGGAGGAGGATCAGGCTTTGATCTCCTTGCTGGTTTTATCTTTTATCCTTTTGGGGCATCTATATTGAGGAAGATTTTGCTGGGTTTTTTCCTTTAGGGTTTTTCCAGGATAAATCTTTGTGTTCATTTTGTATTGTTGTGCTTGTCTATCTTTCAGTGATCCTGTTTATATGATTTTGTTATGAAAATGAAATGAAGTACTGATGTCTTAGCTAAGCATATGAAAAGTTAACATGCAAATAATCCTCCCATTTACCTGGCTGATCCTTTACATACATTATTAGTAAATCTTCCAGTACTTGGTTTACTCTTTTAGTTTGTCCATCAGTTTGAGGATGGAACGAAGTACTAAAATTTAGTGTAGTATTTAATCCTTTAAACAAAGATTTCCAAAAGTTACCTGTAAATTTAGGGTCTCTAATCTGAGATTATAACTTTTGGTATCCCATGTAGTCGGAAAATTTGCTTTAAAAAGATATCAGCTATGTTTGCAGCTTTATACATAGTTTTTACAGGTATAAAATGGGCTGCTTTACTTAATTTATCAACTACTACCATGATATAATCATTTAAATTCTGATTTTTAGGCAGTCCGGTAATAAAATCAATACTAATTATCTCCCATTTCCAGCTTGGAATGGGCAATGGCTGAAGTAATCCAGCTGGGTGTTGATGTTCATTTTTTACTTGCTGACATTCAAAACACCTAGCTATATATTCTGTCAGTTCAGTCTCCATGTTTGGCCAAAAATATTCTTTTCTTAACATAGTTATAGTCTTCTGATAACTTGGATGGCCTGAGTAAGGAGTGTTATGGATTTCATCTAAAATTAATAACTTAACTTTAGGTACATTAGGTACATACATTCTGTCTTTATACAGTAAAAATCCTTTTTCTTTCAAGATGTACCCTTTACTTAAACTTTCTATTGGATTTTCTTTCATTTTTGCTTGTAATTTTTGGTAAATTTCATCTTGTTTTAACCCTACTTTAAGCTGTTCTTCTAGATATGTTGTATAAGTGCTGATAACTGCTGTAAAGTTCAGCCTTGTATTTCTACTTAATGCATCAACAAATTTATTTTCTTTCCCTTTAATGTGTTGAATTTTGAAATCATACTCAGAAAAGCTAGCCACCTAGGTTGTCTAGCATTTAGATTAGGTTGATCTAACAGATATTTCAGTCCTTTATTATTTGTCATTAGAATAAATTTTCTTCCAATTAAATGATGTCGCCACATCTTTAAAGCATGTATAACAACAACAAATTCCAATTCATAAGTTGCATAATTCTTTTCATGAATTTTTAATTTCCTAGCCTCATAAGCGATAACATGCCCTTCTTGAGTCAATACTCTGCCTAAACCATCATTCCAAGTGCCAGTACATACTACAAAATCTTTATTTGGATAAGCTATTCTTAAAATGGGTGTGCTAGTTAATAAAGTTTTTAACTTTTTAAAACTATCCTCGCACTTCTGATTCCAATCAAATTTCTTTCTTTTTTTTCTGCAAGGAGGTTATTGGATTTGTGATTCTCGAAAACCATTCAATGTACCTTCGGTAATAACTGGTAATTCCCATGAAGGATCGAACATCAATTACGTCTTTAGGAACTGGCCAATATTCAATTGCCTTTATCTTTTCAGGATCCACTAAAATTCCTTCCTTAGTCACCACATGACCTAAGTACTGGATTTTATCCTTAAAGAAGTCTCATTTACTAAACTTTGCAAAGAGTTGATGATCTCGCAACTCCTGCAAAACTATTTTTAAATGTTCTTTATGCTCTTCTTCAGATTTCGAATAGATTAATATGTCGTCGATAAACACGACCACAAACTTATCCAAATATTTATGCATTACATTATTCATTAAACACATAAAAATAGCTGGGGCGTTAGTAAGCCCGAATGGCATGACGACAAACTCGTAATGGCCATATCGAGTTCTAAAAGCTATTTTAAAGATGTCTTCATCTTTAATCCTAACTTGGTGATATCCAAACCTTAAATAATTTTTTGAAAACACCGTAGCTCCACGTAGTTTATCAAACAGATCATCTATGCGAGGCAATGGGTATCTAATTTTAATAGTCATCTTGTTCAACTGACGGTAATCTATGCAAATTCGTAGGGTTCAGTCCTTTTTCTTAATGAAGATGACAGGTGCCCCCTAGGGAGACACACTGGGTCGAATATATCTCTTGTCAATAAGATCTTTTAATTGTGACTTAAGTTCATTAAGTTCAAGTATGTTCATCCGATAAGGGGCCTTTGAGCTGGGTACTGCACCAGGTACCAGCTCAATGGTAAAATCTAGTTCCCTTTTCGGAGGCAGTTTTGGAATTTCTTCTGGAAATACATATGCATACTCTTTTAAAACTGGTATATCCTCCAATTTTAATTTATCTGTATTATTTAGATTTTCCTCATTAGTTATTGTTACTGCATATGCCTTACAACCTTTCCCAACAGCTCTCTTAAGCTGCAGAGCAGAAATCTGCCTTACAATTGTTTTTCTAGGGATCCCCTTTACGCTTATTGGTTTTCCATCTTAATTTATACCAGTAAAGGTTTTATCATAACAGTTTAAGATCGCCCTATGTTGCTCTAACCAATCCATACCGATTAGTATGTCATAAGAACCCAGAGATAGTACATTAAGCTTTACAAAAGTTTCAAATTGATCCATAACTACTGGACAATTCTTTACAAAACTAGTTACCTTCCTCTTTGCACCAGTAGCTAACTGAACCAACCAAGAATTTACAAGTTTTTCAACAGGAAACTTGCATTTTTCTACCAAATTAGGTGAAATATAACTTAAACTAGCTCGTGGATCAATTAAAATAGCTATGGGTGTTTGGTTTATCTTACCTTCTACTTCCACCATGGAAGTTTGATAGTCTTCTTGTCGATTCTCCAAGGTTGCATTGATCTTGGGCATAGTCCTCGTTAAATCTCCCACAGTAATCTCCTCCTGTATTGTATGGATATTACTGACAGACTTTTTCCCATTAGGACAGACTGAGGCATAATGTGGGCCATTACACTCCCAGCACTTTATGGGTTCTTTTCGTTCAAAGTTTTTCGTGTAATTACCATGTTTATTAGCAGACTCTTTACTATTTTGATTATTTTGATTATTTGGTGAATTATTCTTATTCTCTTGGAAATTCTTATTAGGAAAATTTCTAGCCTTACTATTTTTAGAATTTCGATTGGGCACAAACTCTTTCTTCTTTTGATTATAATTATTATTCTTTTTGGCCTTCTAGTTGGCCATACTCTCCTTTTTCCTATTCTGTTCATAACAGAAATTGGCTTTCCTCAGCTTCTTCCAGAGTTTTTGGATTGTTATACTCAATCCTATCCTTTATGTGATAAGGTAGACAGCTGAGAAACCGCTGTACCATTGGTTTTTCATCTACAAGGTATGGCACATACCTAAGCAGACTTAAAAACTTACTGTTCAAATATTTCATAGTCATTGTACCTAGTTTAAGCTCATAGAATTCTTTAGCTCTTTCTTCATAGTATTGCTCAGATAAAAATTTCTTTTTAAAGTACTTCTTGAAGGTACTCCAGTTTATGTTCTTTTCTCTTATACCTTTCACTCTATTTAAATCTTGCCACCATATATCAGTTTTCCCTGAAAGATTATAGATAGCCATTCTAGCCTTTAATTGGTTAGAATAGTTATAAATCTGGAAGTACTTTTTCATCCCAGATAACCAGGATTTTGCTTCCTCCTCCTTTTCAGTTTCCCCATTGAATGTTGGTGGTTTGATTTTTTTAAACTCTCCAGAAATTTCTTCATAGGGTTTATATTTTCTTTTTCTAGGGTGGTGGTTATCCTCACTATTATCACTAGAAGAATGAAAATTACGCTGGTCACCAAATACTTTAGAGGATGAGCTGCTTTCATTTTTAGTTTGTTTAGTCCTTTTATACTTATGTTCGTGACTTATATCTTCTGAATCATCTCTTTAACCCATTCCCTCAGTGTGAAATCTTTCTGTCAGGATCTGATTCAGCTCCTCCTGAGCTCTCAGAATCCTCTCATTTTCTTTTTTAATAGATTCCATTTCATATTTTAAATCTTTTCCTATTTGTAAAAGTTCTGAGGAATTAGTGGTTATGTCTTCTTGTATAGGTTCTCTTTGTATGTTTTCTTGTTCAGTAAAGGGAGATTCCTCTTCTGCATATTCCTCTGGTCTTTCTATACCTGTTGTTAAACTCAGAAACAAATTTCTCTGTTGAATAACATTAAAAGAAAACACATCAACGAAACAATTTAATACACTGTTTCATATAAGCAAGTTGAGCTTCATCAAGGCCTAGTGTTTGAACCTCGTGCTCTGATACCACATGTCATAACACCAAAATTTCATAAAAATTTAAAATGTTTAATGTAACATAAAATGTCTCAATACACAGTTTAATAACTGCTAGCGGCTAGCGGAAAAATGAAATAGTTAACAATATGCATTGATTAACTTCAAACACATAAAAACTAATACCATTTTAATTTTGACATGTTATGTATGTGACCCGTATTCAGTTGTTTCTAGCTGTACTAATAATTTTACTTTTTGGCAAGTAGGTGAAATCTATCTTTGAAAACTTGGGCTTACTTAGCGTTATGCTAACGCAGATGGACTGTTGGTTCTTACAGGTCAATAGGTAACGATCGATCAAGTAGGAGTTTAATTCATCAAGTAGCAAGAAGTATATCTGTTGCATGTTAATATGCTAGTAAAAAAACTTTTTATTTAAAAGCAAACTCTGATGAGGTAAAGTAACTGTCTTTTATTCATGAAAGTATTTCTGTCAAATTTTAAGGTAAAGATTTCCAATAGAGTACATGTTTCTAATTCCTCTCTATCTTACTAGCCATGGAATTTATCAACCTGTAGCTTGTATGTAACTATGCTCATTATTAGGTTATAAACTTTAGTACTTACATTATCGCTTTGCTGCAGGTATTATTGTAACAACATACAATACCTTATTATTTTATAATGTATCAATCTAATTGTTACTTGCATCCTGTAGAGATCTTACTACCTGGAAATTTCTATGACATTATAAGTTTGGTTATTGTAACTAGATGTATTATCTTAAGATGGAACACTATCTACCATTACTTTTACAAAGTATAAATCATAGGTAAATACACTATTAGTGTTATTCCTATAATTACAAACCTTGTGCATAGTTTACTCCATAATAAAACTACTATTATCATGTTGCCTCATTGATAATAAGTTGTAGTTGATAATATCTACTATGGTAGATTACATTACCTAGCACTTCTAATCTAAGGTATATCTCAAGAGAAACATTATAACCAAGGTTTCTATACTATGCTACATCCAATTAAACACATACAATCAAACACTATCATTGTAAATAATGATAGGATTCATTATTATTATCATTGGCAAGTTGAGCATACAAAACACTATTTGTAAAAGCTTAAATTATGGTCGAGCCTCGTGATTGTTTATTTGTCATGATTTAAACACCTTTCCTCTATATTCAACCGAGGTATATTAGTTATTAGCAAAAGTAACTAATCTTAAACCATCGTTTGCAAATGATAAGGTTTTTGCTTTAAATAATATAAATATATTATCGTCATTTTGCAATGTGAACATACAAATTATTATTTGGAAAATGTTTATTGTAAGGTCGACTTTGGGATAGTTCCAAAGGCATGGTTATTACCTCTCCATTCTAAGGTCAACGACATAGAATCATTGCTATCAATTATTACAACCTTCGATACTTTCGATTACCACGATATAGTTTTTATGTTTTCACTAGTGAATATATATAAATACATTCCAAAGTCGTTGCATAGTTGTTTATTGAACATTGCAATAATAAACTGATTATTGAACACGGAGATGGACTATAGACCAAACCCATGCATGGTTAAAATATTTGGAGACCACGTGGTCTGCTCTCGTCCATGCATTGGTGACTTAAAAGGCTGGAAACCCTATTCTCTTGTCATTTGTCTCCGAGGATTTCGTTGGCCCGTGGGCCGCTCTGTGTAATTTTTCTTGGCGGCCATGAGAGGTTGATCCTCTGCTTACTTGCTCCGTGGCTTGTGTTTGCTGTTGCTGTAGTTGCATTTCTCAATCTTAGGCTTCAGAACTTCGTTGTTGTGAACCTTATTGCACGAGTGGTTACTTGTTTATGTGTTTGGCTCTCGGCCTGTCCATAGTTTCCAGTTCTGATCCTCTCATGGCTTGTCACGGCGTTGTGAAGCTTAAGCTCGTTGATACTGTGTCCACTCCAGGTCGGCGTATGGGTTTATGTCCTTCTCTGCGTAAATTACTTAAGCTGATCATGACAGCTTCATCGATGCTCGAATTCTCTTCTTGTTTGCAGGTAAAGACCACTCAGTCCCTTATCATGATAAATTCTTTGTTAATTTATTAATACGGTTTAGGGTTTTAAACTTAGAACTATGCATCGTTCTAACGCTCTATAAAATGTGCTCTTTACAGGAAACTAAAAAATCTTGAAACTTCAGTGAAGAGGATAACAACGGCCGACTTCCGTGGACTCATGGCCCCAACTGGTAAGCCCTGATTTCAAACTGGGTTTTTCCCTACTTGCAATGAGGGTTGTTGAAGGAGATAATACAGTGCTTGGAGCCTGTTTCGGTTTCTCGTTAGTTAAGAAATTTTAATATAATGTTGCTTTCAAGTTTTATGTGCAAACCCTTGCTGTTATGCTGGGTAAAACCAGCCTTCAAGCCGTGATATGTATTTGGTTTTTAATTTAGGATTCAGCCTTACGGCTTGACAATGTATTACAGTTGGTTTTATAAATAAATATTTTGTTAAAATTGAGCTCTATCTTGTGTTGTTATGATTTCATTAACCTGTAAATAATGATACTGTAAAAAAAATAGGGTTTTTCCTTCTTCAACTATCAGTGAAGAAATTGACTATTTATGATACATTTATGAGTAAATAATATTAATATAAAGACTGTGGAACAGTCGTAATGTAAATTATAAATTTTATTCTTATTAGTTCAGAATATAATAGTTAGGGTTTAAAGAAAATGAAACCCTTGTGTAAATGTTTTCTTAACTAAATTATTACTTGGGCACTGTTTCTTGTTTGCTTCAGTTTCGTTATTATAGGTATATTGTTGTTTATTAACCTCTTAATGAAGTACTTAATTTTACAAGAGGTTGTAAATACATTTTAAAGTTTAATTACAAGACTGTATTCAGTCTAAAACATGAGTTGTAGTCTTCATGTTAATTTTATTACATAGTTAATAATATAACTGATTATACTTACTGGTTAATTTTTAATTGGGTAAATTAGTTGTTTAGGGTTTCAACCCTCAGATTCTTCTTTCTCAGGTTATAAGCCTGTTTGTTTAAAATAATTAGCTCCTATTTATGCAATTCTTAGTTTTATTTAGTTTAATATTTATATTTACATTTATTTCATTTACTATTCTGTAGATTACAGTTATTCAGAACTCTGTATAGAATAGATAGTTAACCTTGGTACTCTGTTTATTTTTCATAAAACAAGGGTTTATGTATATAAACCTAATCTGGTTTATTTTAAGTAATAGTTTAGAATTTAGTAAATAGTTTATAAGATATATCGTGTGATTAATAACTTGTGTAATCGCTTAACTGTTATCTTCTATAAACTTTTATTTGTATCAGTATACTGTTACTGTAACTCTAGTATAGTTTACTCTTACTTTTCCTGCATTTTATTCATTTATATTAAGTAAAAACAATAAGCACAAATAAACCATAATACTGTTTTTCATTATATTTTAAATGTGGAAACAAATTTTACTTTGCTATCTATAGATACAAAATCCTATCTACTATTTTCATTCTCTTCAGGAATTCTTTCATCTACTTAAAGCATTCTAACTGTGCTAGAGTACGACCTGGTTTTCCAGGTGTGGAAAAACATAGTCTAGAAATTTATTTTCATTATATTTCATTATTCTCTAAACCAATTTCATTTCTATAACAATCTAATAAGAATACTAAATCTAACATTTCACAAACTCTGAACTTTTAACATACATTTAGCAGATAAACTAAGATTATTTAACTAAAAACAGTAAATTCAAATAACATAGAACCTGTTGAGGACAGACGACAACAACTTTAGGAGGCCGTTCCTCCCTACCAAACTCCTGGAGAGTGCTCAAACAACGCTTCCTCAGGACCCCCGAGCATGTTCCTGGTCTTCTTGGCTAAAAACTGGTGGAGATGCAAACATTAGAACCCTCTGTCAACTGACTAGTTCAATACCTCAGTAAAACACTCTGCTCTCAGCAGTATGATCTTCAACTTAAAAGCTGCAACTAGATCAATCAGCAGTTATCCCCTTAAACACTTTCCAGATTTCCCTTCCATTGAATTTCTTTGAAGTACATTCGTTCACCCTGAATGATCACTTCTCTAGAATGAGCAGCCTCGACTCTCTTCAATGGGAATTTTTATAAATATTGCCTAGGTCTTTTGGGTCAGTTTTCATTAATTGAGCCACCTGCTCTGATTGCACTTTCTTGGGGAATCATGACCACAAATGTAGGGAGGTTGCCACCTGTAACAGTTGGAAGTGGTTTGAGGATGCTGCCACATGTCAATTTGCTCTCCACCCAGTCTCAGAGTTCTAAGATACATGAAGGGGACTTAATACCTTGGAATCAAACATTCTAATGTAGATGAATTCAAAGTGATTAGATATTATGTTTCAAAATTTATTGGTGATAAATAATATGAAGTGTCTACTTTCGGATACTTCATAAGTCTTGGATCAACAACTCTCTCTTGGAGATTCTATTCTAGTAGATTCCACAATAGAGGAAGAATATGTGACCACGACAAAAGCAACACAGAATATCATGTAGTTAATTAAGATACTTGAATATTTGCAAGAGAAACAAGTGAATTCTACTCCTCTTTTGGTTTACATTACTTTTGCAAACAAGTTGACCAATAATTATATATTCCATAATCAAACTAATCACATCAACGCAAAGTACCATATGATTCGATATTATGTACATGCCAAAACTATTCATTTGAGACATTGTTCCACAAGTGAGCAAATTGTAGACATCTTCACCAAATCACTTGGAAGAGAAAATATTGAAAATCTCTCGAAGATGTTTGGAATCACAAAGACCCCTTCAATTAAGGGGGTGAGGGTATGTTGGGCACCTAATCCTATGGGATTATTATCTGCTTGTAAACATTTTAAATATATTTGAAAAAAAAACAAACTAAAGACTCATAATGTACCTTTAGAAGTTGAAATCCAATGGTCACTCCTACATGTATAAATAACCAATTCTCGTAAATAGACGATCATCCTGCTATTGAAGTTATCCTAGGCCTATTAGTTTGAGTCATGTTATAGTCTTTTTTGTTTTGTTTTTGTCACCATGCAAAATGTTCTCCTAAACTATTTCAATGATTTAGATGACATAGTATGTAAAAAATTGATATAAAAGTTCTACTTCTTATGGAGATTCAAGTCTATTATTCCAAACATTACAAAGGTTGTCATTTCCATGAAAAAAAAATGAGGAAGATCTGATATGAAAATACTAGTAGTTTTATATTAAATATGACCAATCCTTAGCATCCTTCTCATGGACCACCTATGCCAAGGGGAAACCACATTTCTAATATCATTATTGGGTCCATTATTAACACCACATTTAGTTTTGAAATGTGTTGTTCAATATTAGAAGTAGTTTTTATGACAATCACTAATTCTGTGGGGCCATAGAATCACATCCTAGGAGGCATCCACCAAGCCTTATGGTTATTCCATTCCTTCTTCTCACAAACAATAAGGATATTGTACATTGTACAAAAGGGCCCTACACTTTTTATGGAGAAACTCCTCCTCCTAACCCATATACCCCACTCCCACAAAGTTCCATATAAGCACCCCAATCATATCAAGGATCATTTTTCTTTCCGAATCAATTGTCTCGATAAAATATGAATATGGTTCAACCTTCTCCTTCCTAATAGGGGTAGGATTTTTTTCAACAAAACCTCATGAAAGTTTGTCAGGTATCACTATGTTCAAAGGATTTAAGGGGATCAATCACTCCCAATTTTCATATGATACTCTTCTTTTGGGGGGATCCTCATTGATTATAGCATACAAGTTCAATATTTTCATTCAAAGTAACATGCATGCATCAAGAGAAGAAGTGAACAAAGGTAAATGTAGAATTCTAGGATGGAACTCACCTCTAATTAATCTTCAAAAAACTGCTAACAAGTTGGAATTTACTTTCAAAAAATATTGGAATTATTTCATTTATTTAAGAATACCTATATCTATTGGTCCCTCTAGTGCTTTGGATTGAGAAATGGTTAAGGGAAAATTCAGAAAAAGAATGAACTAATGGGGGTCACAATTGTTAAACCCAGCAGGTCGGGTGGTCCTTTTAAAATATGTTTTAGATTCTGTTGCAATATTTCAAAACTATGTTCAATAAGTTTTAAAAATGTTTAGAGAAGTAAAGAATACAAATTCTTTTAAGTAAAATAGAGATTACACCACAACATTCACACATAAACACAAAGATTTACCCTGGAAACCCTTAACCAAAAAAAAAACAACAAACCTTGGAGCCAGTCCTCCTAATTTCTCATTATCATTATGAATCCCTCACAATACAATATAGGTATTTTCTAGCCTCCAATACCCTAATCCATTAACCCAATAGAAAAATAGACCCCGATCCCTTAACCAAGATTAAATTACATATTTTTAGAAAATTCTCAAAAATAGCTAAAAACAACAAAAAATTGTGAGCTCGCTGCGACATAAAAAAGACCTAATTACAACCATTTTTTGAACGAAAACATACCTCCCTGGCCTCTTTCCATGAAGGTGCCAAAAAGGATCATCAGACGTAGTGTTGACAGGCACACCTCCCCACACAATCACATGCAAAGAATATAACATATACCCAACTTTATCCCACTTATTGTTTTCTTTGCATAGCAATGAGTCATGTAATCATAAAGTCATAGGTTTAGGACATCAATGCCCATAGATTCTCTACATCAAGAGAACTTCTCTGTACTAACAGACTTTGTTAATGAGTCTGCAACATTTTCCAAGGTGTCAACCTTCTCCACTAACAACTTCTTGTCTTCAACCATATCTCTCACAAAGTGATATTGCACATCAATATGCTTTGTCTTAGCATGATAAGCATGGATATTTGCTAGGAAGATTTCAGTTTGGCTACCACAAATAACCTTACAGCTTTCTGTACAAATCCAATACTTGAACACAATATTTGCAACCATACAACTTCTTTGCTTGCATGAATGGCTTCCATGTATTCAACTTCTATAGTTAAGAGTGCAACTACATCTTGTTTCTTTCTCATCCAACTAATAGCTCCTCCAAATAGGTTAAACAAATACCCACTTGTAGATATTTTGCAATCAAGATCTCCATCCCAGTTTGCATCAACAAATCCATGTATATTTATTACTCTATCTGGTCTAGGTCTTCCTTGTTAGCAAATTGCATAATCTGTGGTGCCACGCAAATATATGAAGACCCTCTTTATAGCTGTCCAATGCTCCTTTCCTTGTTTTTCCATATATCTGCTCAAAACTCCCACTGCATGAGAAATGACTGGTCTAGTGGGTGATTCCATGAAGATGGGTAACACTTTTTGGCCAAATTTGGCGATGAAAACCTGATTTTTTACTCATGTGCTAGATAGAAGCCCTCAAAACGCATATATGCCATGTGAATTTTGACTTGCAGTAAAAAAACAAATTGTAGAATATTATGTTGGCTTCATATTGATATTTTTTTTAAAATATTCCGATGTCATTTAATGTGTGAATTTTTGCATTTAATGAACTGTGTGACCTTAAAAATTTGAAGAAGCTAATAAGTGGCTCGTGTCCACGTAGAGTAATTCAATCTTGCATTAATAATTTTAAAAAACTATTTATATGAGCATGATCTACATAAAATGCAGTGTGATGTGCATATTTTTTTGTTAATTTTTTTCGCATTATACAATTATTTATTATTTTTCGAAAGTGACCACATTCGATTTCAGCATCGTTTTAAACACATATTTGTTCACGTAAAGAAATTTTTTCTATTTCTTCAAAAATTGAAAAACCAAAGATACCCTTTTGAAGAGGACACGTCAATATGTGATGTGTGCATTTTTAAGAATTTTTTGGCTGTGTATTTTTAACTTTGCGGATTTTTCTTTGAGCTACTTCGAAGTTGCAGTGTGGTTTTCTAAGTATAAGTTTTAGAAGTAATTAAAAAATAAATAGCATATGAATGCCAAAATGCGTGTATGATACATCAATGGATAGAATATTCGTTGGTGAATCTATCGGTATCAACTCCGCTCAGTTATGTGCTAGGAATGGTAGGGTTTACACCTCTTCAAGGCACAAGAAATTTTCCATTTGTTTGAATGAGGGCTAAGTCTGTTTTTTTAAGCCCTTGACCGAGGTATGAACCTCGACCGAGGTATCTAAATACCTCGGTCGAGGTATTTAAATACCTCGACCGAGGGTTTGTAAAGCCCGCAATACCTCGGTCTAGGTATTTAAATACCTCGGTCTAGGTATTTAAATACCTCGACCGAGGTATTTAAATACCTCGGTCGACGGCTTGATAAAACCTCGCTCGAGATATTAAGACCTCGGTCGAGGGCTTAACAAGCCCTCGACCAAGGTGCGTTTTTCTATTTTTGCCCAAATGCGCTTGCCAAAAAGTGTTACCCAGGTCCGTGGATTCACCCTAGTACAAACCATTTCATACATCAAACTAACAACTGCACTAACATATGGAACTCATGACATGTCTTCTTCTTTTTCCTGTGTCTTGGGACACTGCTCTACAGATAAATTTACACCTACAGGAATAGGAACCTTGACCGACTTACTTTCTTGCATGTTAAATCTCTGTAGTACCATCTCAACATATTTTCTTTGATTTAAACTGATCATCTTGTTTGCACGATCTCTTCTTATCTCCATTCCAAGAATGAAGTTTGCAGCACTGGGATCTTTCATATCAAATTTGGAGGAAAACTGAGAATTCACCTCCTTTATAACATCTTTGTTGTTTCCAATCAACAACATGTCATCAATATACATTACTTTGTTAATGAAGTGATCACCAACTTGTTTGGAGTATACACAGTGATCAACTTTGCTTCTCACAAACCCCAATCCAAGTATGTATGTGTCAAAATTTTGGTACCACATACTTGAAGATTACTTTAGACCATAAATGGACTTATTTAGTTTACATACTAGCCCTTTCTTTCCCTTTACTTTGAACCCTTCTGGTTGTTTCATGTAGATTTATTTTTCTATATCCCCATGTAAAAACGATGTCTTCGCATCCATATGCTTTACTTCAAGATGAAAAGAAGTAGAAATAGAAAGAAGAAATCTAATAGAAGTTAATTTTGCAACTGGAGAAAATATTTCACCAAAATCAATTCCCTCTACCTGAGAATATCCCTTTGATACCAAACGGGATTTGTACTTATCCACTTTACCTTCTGCATTCAACTTCTTTTTAAACAACCATTTACTCCCAATGACTTTTCTTCCAATTGGTAACTGGACTAGATTCCAAGCTTCATTTTTGTCCAAGGCATCCATTTCTTCAACCATGGCCTTCTTCTAGAGATCACTATCCTCTGAATCAACAACTTCCTTCACATTTCTAGGGTCATCATCAGTTATAGAAAAAGCAAAATTAGAGTGAAAATCAGGAGAGGAATACCTTTTTGGTTGCCTTCTTTCTCCAGATGGATCTCCTCAAGACTGAGGTATGTGGTTCTTCTTCTTCTTCTTATTCAACTTCTTCTATTGAGTCAAATTCTTCACCTTCTGACTCAATCTTTATTTTCTCTGGTTCCTTTTCCATTGGATTCACTTCCTGTCTTGGGACTTTTTTTGACCTCTCTAAACACAACATCTTGACTGTAAATATTTTTCTTAGTTACAGGATTCCAAAGCTTATAACCTTTCATGCCATATTTATAGCCAATAAAGATACACTTCTTAGCTTTGTTATACAACTTGATCCTTTTCTCCTTTGGAACATGTACATAAGCATCACAACCAAAAGCTTTCAAATGCTTAATGGAGGGTTTCTTACCAGTCCATACCTATTGTGGAGTTTTTTCAACTAATGCTGATACAGGTGATCGATTTACCAAGTAACATGTTGTCTTCACCGCCTCTGCCTAGAATTCTTGTCCTATCCCAACATTGTTTAGCATGCTCCTTTCATTTTCCATCATGTTCATCCTCTCACCAACTCCATTCTATTGAGGTGTGTATGGAGTAGTCTTCTTCCTTGCTATACCACTCTTCTTAAAGAATTCCTCAAATTCATTCTCACAGAACTCTCCACCATTACCTGTCCTCAACACCTTTATTTTCTTTTATGACTGGTTTTCTACAAGAGCCATAAATCCTTTAAACTAAACAAATACTTCAGATTTCTTTCGAAGGAAATAAATCCATGTGTTCCCTGATAAATCATCTATAAATTAAACATAATACACATAACACAATAATGTAATACATTTATCTTCTTCAACCATTTTAATACCAACAGAGGTTATCTGACTTACTAGAATATTGTAGACATTCAAATGCTTTGTTACAGTGTCATTTTTATCCATTTTGATGTGAAATTGTTTCTTTTGGATAAACAACTTGTTCGTAAGGGATTTTGATTGATACAAACTCCCTAGTTTCCCTCAAAGCTTTACCACACTATTTTCACCATATACGTTAAAAAACACAGAGTATGATAAGAACAATTGTATTGTACTCCTTTCCCTTCTTTCTAATTTATCTGCATCATCTTGTGATGTTGCAGTCGGTTTAGTGCCCGGATCCACAACAATCCACGGTTCCCGATCTACAAGAAGATCCTCCATTTTGAGCTTCCATAGCTAAAAATTCTATTCGTTAAATTTATCAATCTCAATTCTCGAACTACTCGCCATTCTCTTTTAATGCATAAAGCAACATTACAAAGCTCCCACTGAACCCAGGTTTATCACAGACCCAAGATCTATCAACCACGTCAAACCCTCAACAACAAAGGTGTCCCCATAATGCTAATAATCGAGCTTTGATACCACATATAAGTTTTAAACATGTTTAGAGAAGGAAAGCATACAGATTCTTTTAAGCAAAACAAAGATTACACTACAACATTCACACATAAACTCAAAGATTTACCCTGGAAACCCTTAACCGAGAAATCCAACAAACCTTGGAGCCACTCCTATTTTCTCATTATCATTATGAATCCCTCACAATACAATATAGGTATTTCCTAGCCTCCAATACCTTAATCCGTTAACCCAGTTTAGAAAAATAGACCCGAATCCCTTAACCGGGATTAAATTACATATTTTTAGAAAATCCCCTAAAATAGCCAAAAACAATAAAAAAATTTGAGCTCACTGCGCTCGCGTAAAAAATGGCCTCACAACCATTTCCGAACAGAAATAGGCCTCCTCGCATGTTTTCGTGAAAGTGCCGACATGAATCGTCAAACACAACGCTGACAGGAACACCTCCCCTTCACATGCACATGAAAAAAATATAACATATACCCAACATGTTCTTCTAGCCCTATCAGGGATCTCATCTCAAATATATTCACTCTAGCGAAAGATTTATGGTAAGGGGGGAAGTAAAATTACAAAAATATCATTTAATTAGTTGGAAGTAAAATTACAAAAAATATCATGTTAGAACCAAAGGAGACATGTCTAATGAATATAACTCTTGGGGAAAATTTTTTGTGGAGGCTCATTATTGGGGAATAATGGTGGTGAAAACTAGTCCTGCATAATAAATATAACCAAAAAGCAAGAGTTAGAATCATACATCAAGATTTCCTAGCTAAATCATGTTCAATGATATGGAGTCTTTGTAAATCCTCTATTGAAGTGCTAAGAGGAAGTGTCATTTGGATGCTTGGAAATGGAATGAACATTAGAATGGGAGGACATAATAATGCATAAACATGTGTTAAAAGAGAATCTTCAAGTATTTCAACTTGAAGTATTGATGAAGAGTAATAATTTAATTCATCTTGAGGAAATTGTGATCTACAATGATGAAGGCTATTGGAAAGGATGGAAAACACCAAACTTCCAGAGACTTTGATGCAAAAAATGGAATGATCTAGTCCTTCATTTTTATGGGAAAACACCTATAAGTCGGCGTGTTTCTGACAATAGGATATGGGGATTGAAGTGCAAAAAATATTCGATGAAAGAAGGGTGTTTAAATCAAAATCAAGTATGTTGCACTCTTATTCAAAGTTTTGTTTGGAAGGCTATATGGAAATGTGACACCCTACCTAAAGTTAAGTTGTTCAATTGGATTCTTAATCATGGTAGAGTTTTACTATTTTGACAACCTTCAAAGGAGAGGATTACATGGTCCATCTTAGTGTCAACTCTATAAAAAGGAGGAAGAAATAATCAGTCATCTATTTTTGCAATGTGAATTCGTTACTTAGTTTTGGAGCAAAAGTTTGGTAGGTTTAAATATTGAAATAACAATGCCTAATAACCTACATGAAGCTTGCTCAATTTGGAACAAAATATAACTAAGGAAATTGATAGATAATCCTATACTAAAGCAGATTTAGAGAGTTCTCCCTTTTTTCTTTTTTTGGAAAAATTGATTAGCACACAATGAAATCTTTTTTAACAATAAGCAGTTGTAGCTAGGGATGGTAGTGAATAAGTCTTGGACCATGTTAATTGAAACCATTAAGTCAAAATAAACATCCAAGAAACAAATTTCTAAGTTGGAAATCAAATAAAGAAATTGGTTATATAGTTTAATGTTTAATACGAAGCCGCAAAAACACTTAAATACAATACCAAAAGAAAGATAATTTTGAGAATAAAGAAACAACAATTGAGGGATTGTATAATAAGTCAAAACAAGAATATTCTTCTATTTGATTGAGCTTCAAAGAAAAATCCAGGGCTGGTAGGTGTAGGGGGGTGCTTTTTTACTTCAGAGGAAATACTGAGAAAATATTTGCATGGTGTTTGGGAGTAATGTCAAACAATCAAGTGGAATGAATGGCCATGTGGAAGGGTATGAGTAAATCCAAAAGCTTGGAAATTCAGATAATGATTGTAATAGGCATTTCTATCATTATCATTAAACATTTAATATCAAATACGAAGCTAAAAGATTTGATCCTAGCAAGACTACTGGAAAGAATCATCGGGAAATTAATCATTTTTGTGAAGTAGGTTTCTACCACATGATAAGAGTCCTAAATAAAGAGGAATATGGTCAAGCTAATAAGGCATGCAATCTATCAAAGGGAGCAATAAGCATCAATGGATAACATATTTACTAATTTATTATACTGTAAGTTTGGATTAATGACCAAAGGACTAGCAATTATCAATACCAAGTTCATGGCAAGTGAAAAAATTGTCATGTGGACGGAAAATTCAGAGAGCATCAAGAAGTTCACCTTAATTATATATGGCATTCAATTCTCAATATGGAAAATATCTACAACAGTACATCTAGTACGCTAGAATTCATTCTCTGCAATTGTGGCCCTAGTACGAGCCTTCATTAATGTTATGAATGGAGAGTTCTCATTTTTCAATATCTATATTGAAGCTTCTCCCATTGGAGAGTTGATTTCGTGGAGAATTATATATAGGGAAGCAGGTTATAATGAAAGAGGCATTGTGTTTATATGGAAGTGTTTGCAAACTAACTTGTTAAATTTTGATAAGTTTGTAGTGTGATGGGATTGAGCTCTTAGAAACTATTTGGTAAGGATCATGTATGTGTTGCATTATATCCCATCTTTTTTCCATAGATATTTTCTACATTCTAGGGATTGGGAGAATACAAAAGAAATTATGAAGAGTTATCTCAGATTTATAGTGGAGTTGCATTGGTCTAAAGAATTGGTGCATAGAGCAACACTATTGAAGAGACTTTATGTTGAGGTAAGTTTCGATCTGGCCACCTTTAACCATTTGGGTTATAATCTAGTGCAGAAGCTGCATCTTGTTTATTTTCTTAAGTTGGAATAAATACAAAAGTTAAGGTTGTTATATGCAATGGTTGGGAATCTGATTGCAATTTTATGTCTCAAAAACCATGCAATTCCTGGTTTAGTTCATTTAGGTTATAAGGATTTGGTTCTTCATGCTTTAGTTAAACATTTTGTTTACATTTTGGTATATTTAGAGAAAAACAAAGAATCTAGTGTTCAAGCATATCTTAGAGTGCACTATGTTTGTGAGTAAACTAAAAAACATTATTACATGTGCCTTTGATTGGGTGGAGAGTCTTGCATCCCAGTTTATGGTGTTAGGTTGGGTCTTGTCTCCTTGATATGAGATAGATTATAGAATTACTTCATGTTCCTTTGATCGGGTGGAGAGTCTTGCATCCCATTATGTGGTGTTAAGTCAAGTCTTGGCTCCTTGGTATAAGATGAATTCTTGTCCAAGAAACCTTGATATTCAGGAGGTGATATCACATGAAGAAACAAATAATTTAGTACAACAAGAGATTTAGAAAATTTCAAGCTGGTATAAGCACTGGGAGCAAAAGTATTTTCATGATCAAGAGATTACTGAGAATAAAATCGATCTCCTTAAGGAACAACTAAATCACATGCGGTATGATTTTATTATGGTAGAAGTTGAGATTGAGTTTTGGAATGGAAAATCTGTAGCCCAAGAAGAAGAAAAAAGGCTCAGATCCATGATACAGTTGAAGGTAAATATAAGGATCAAAATTTAAGCATGGATTGTGAAATTCAACGACCAATTCTAGAAATTTCCCCACGTCTTACAATTGAAGGAAAAGTAGGAATTAGGAGAATCCAGTCCTCCTCATAAGTTACCCTTTCCAAATCATGATGCAAAAGTTTATGCAAAGGAAAAATAAGTCTCAATATTTTGTTTTGTTATGCATTGTAAATTATTGTTCTTATTAGGCCAGTTTATTCACATATATACTTGCAAGTGTTATAGTATCACTAGAATCATGGATGAAAACAACCTTTTTGTAAATTACAATTTTATGCAGATACTAGTATCTTTATCTCCTATAATGCTCAATCTGATGAGCTAGATTGTAATATCAATAATCAAGTTAGGCCATGACATTTTTTTGATAGTAGAAACGATACTCATTTTTCTGTAAAAAAAACTATTAGAGTATTAGTATAGATGCGGGTAAAAGAAATATATTCAAACAAAGAATACATTATTATGAGTTCATTTGCAAGAGGCCTGACAATCATACTTTGAATATTATGTCTTCGCTCATATAGTTAATAATGAGAGTAGAACCCCCAAACACTTCAATATTTCCAAACCTTTTTCTCTATCCAATTTCAGGAAGTATTATAGTGTCATCATCTCAGCTGTGTCATTTGAACTTGAACCCAAACCTGTTTTTAGCTTCATGAAATGGGAATTTAAGAAGAACAATACTCCATCACTGCAAAAATAATGTGGGTATTTATTAGCCCCATTAAAGTAACCCTAAGGAGTATTTTGGTCTATCATTAGGTCCCCAACTGGTCTTAGTATTCTTTCCTTTATGTACAATTTGAAAGCTTGAAAATTGCTATAAATATAAGCAAAGACTTTAGAGGATGGATTCTATTTATCATTAAATAAAGTATCATTTCATGATAGAGACACATGTGGAAGAATTAAGCATGGTAATGCTTTGAAAACCTTTAGTTCTTTCTTCCTATACCAAGTTCTTAAGATTATTCAACACAATTACTAGACCAAAAATTTGAAATGCCAATCAACTTCTTTGCATACTTCCATATTTATTGTGCATAAAGACATTGAATCACCAAATTCACAATGTTCCTTCAACTCCACTACAAAGGTAATCGATAATTAGACTATTTCCCCCCTTTTTTGCATCAAATCCCAAGTCAAAACCTTCTTACGAAGATCTAGCTAAAGGAATATTTTGGTTTTTTATTTGGGGTCTTGATTTTCCATATCTTGGACCTCCACCAAACTTCTACTTGATTTTTAGTAGACCTCATAACCTTATAAGTACTTCTAGTAGTATAGTCCCTAGAGGCCTTATCTTAAGGAAAATCTAGAATGTTTGCCCCATTTTGTAACTTTATATGCCTTTTTTTTCTTCTTCTGAACTTTGACACTAATTGAATCCACTGATATTCCTTCCCCCCCTATATAAATAAAGATTGAGTTGATATACACCCTTGTGACTAGATTGAATTCATAGTAATAGTAACATCATCTGCCTAATTTAAATATAAACCTCCTTAAATTACATCATCAAGAGGCAATAATACTGCATTACCACATCCCAATATATGATCAACACCTAATCTTACATGGGACTCATTCCCTACCTTCCAAACCAGATTTCTTCCAAGTATAAGAAAATACAATACTAAATTCCTCCACTGTTTGTTAAATTATTAATGCTCTTATTGGGGTTTCTCGTATAGTCCAAGAATGTTCCTGGCACAATATACTTTTGTTCAATCACATTCTTCCATAAATTGTTTTTGGTCAATAGATTCCAAAGACTTTTAGCTGATAAGTATTTTACAAACATATGTGTATGTTTCAAACCTTATCCTACCATATCCTTCGGCTTTTCTATATATAACCATTTATCTAGAAGAATCCCTTGATTATCCTTCTTTCCTCCCCATAAAAAGTTAAAACACAATTTCCTAAATCTTTCAAAAACTCCAAACATATATATATGTTTCAAACCTTAGACTCCCATCTCCTTAGGCTTCTCCATATCTAATTATTTAGCTAGATGAATCCCTTTATTATCCTTCTTGCCTCCCCATAAAAAGTTAAAACACACTTTCCTAATTTTTTCAATAACTTCTTTTGGATTACAATCTAGTGAATGTCAATACACTAGGATTGCTTCTAAAACTGACTTTACTAGGGTTAACATAGCCTCCCTGAAAGCCACCTATTACACCAAAGGAAACAATTTCCTTGTATCACTCCAATAAGACATAACATAACTATTTGTATTTAACAAAAACCTTAAGTACTTGAATCCTTCCATCACGTCAAGGTTTATAAAGAGAAACAACTTTGCCAACTTTGTTTCCACTTTCTCCATCAACCTATGGAATAAACGAGTAGATTTTTAGCATTAAACTCCATACTTATAGCAACACAAAGTTTTCTATTTCTTGTAACTTTTTGGCTTTAGTTTTTGAACCATTGATTCCCATCCATTCTTTGTAGTCATAGCACTTAATCCCTAGTCATGGATCCATAATAACAATGAATTTTAGACTTTTGTTAACCATCATGAAACAAGAAGCGTGACAATAACTTACAAAATGTCAAACCGTGCGATTTATCGATGAGCCGCAACAATCTTTTCTAATCAACAATCAAATTCCCCTTGTGAATTTTATAAATAATCATGTTGGATGTTTCACTATTCATGATTTTTGGTAACCACAAGTTAAGTTTTCTCTCCAAATACAAAGTGGGGACAACAAAGGGAAATCTCTTGATTTTGCTAGTCACAATTTCTTAGAACCCTCTTTTGCTTTATGTCCAAACGTGAATAAAAATGAATTGGAAAACAAAATATATGCTTGTAGTTGTAATAGTGTTTAGAACATTTTATGTTGTCTATACTTACAAAGTTACAAACTCTACTGTCAAGGAAAGAGATTTCAAATTGATCTTTTTTACATGATTTCTAATGTGCGTGTTTGATGGGTTTTTAAGTCATTTTCTTGGAGAACTATTTAAAAATATATATTCATATATCATTCACACAACCTGCTAATGAAGTTCATAGGTGGGTAGGCTTATTTTGAATCCAACCTTCAAAAGATAGTGACAACATAATTTTGAGAAATATTGTTTGAGGTGGGTGGAGTAAAATTGTTTGACTAGATGGTTATTTTAACTATTTTAATACTTGTTTTTCTTTATTAGGTCATCCATCCCTTATAAGCAATCACGGACCATTTTGTGTTACAATAGAAGTAGCCTAGAGATGCCTTTAGCGCATGGAAAAGACACTAGATAGTGTTTCCAAAATTGATTCAAAATCAAATATCCACATGTTTAATTTCTTCAAGTATACTGACTGAGGAATTTAGAAATCTGTTTTCTAGAAAATCTCATACTTATAATTTCAATACTTATTACTATTAGTAGGTACTAATTGATATTGCATATTACGAACACACTGCATTCTTTCTTGTAGTAGGAAATTGATTGACAAACCAACAACAAATAGGTGTTTACAATGTGCAACATAGGTGATGAATGAGTTTCCGGTTTAAACCACTAACCGAGTCAAAACATGAATGTGGGGTATAATTTTTTTTAGATTGTATTTGTGGAAGAATACATCATGCAACAGTTCTTTGCTTAGATTTTCATTGATAAATTTCCCTTTGTAGTTATCCAAGTTAGACTCTGCATACATTGAAATTATTCAAACATGAAAAACAAAATGAATTCTTGAAAGTCTGAATCTATATTTCCAATTTCATGTTTGTCCTTAGATTTTTTAGTTTACATGCAGTCAAACATGCTTGTAAGGAAAGCTAAAAGACAAACACATTATGTAGTCTCCACTATTTTCTTAATCGTATTGAATTACATATCAATCTCATTTTCTTTGTAGAAGGGAAGATTCATGTTTACAAATTTGGCTAATATCTTAGAGATCACTTTGTCAATGATATGGAAATTTCCAAGTTACTGTAATCATTGTATGGTATTCATTTGAGGCTGAAATATTGATGGTATTGAGCATTGATAACTCTTAGAAGAAGGTAATGTTTATTGAAATCAACGACTTGAAGTTGATATGATATTGTCCTACAAATTTTACTTAAATATGAGAGAGTATATGTTGAACATGGGACATGTTTAAGTACCGCTTTAAAATTCCATTCAAATCCACAATTTAATTCTAGAAACATATGGTTCAAATGAAAGTATATACTAGCTAATTTATGTTTTCATGTGCATGGATTTAATTTCTTTTTGTTAGAAAAAATATCTTACCACTATCATAACTCATTGTACTAAAATTGACTTAATATTAGCATGTTTGTAACTTTGTGTTAGCACCGAAAGGGTTTTTTTTTTTTTGTAAATCCAATGTAGTTTTTGAAATGTTCCAATTTAGTATTAAGGGTGTCTATGGGAAAGACTAAAGTTCATTTTAAAGTTCTTATCTATTCTAGTTGCAAACTATTGAAATAGAAAACTTAATATACCAGTGACACCTCTGCTTTAGTTGTCAGAAAAATTAATATACAAAGAAATAGTTAGAACGATAACTTAGAAAGTGATTGTAGTTATTGGTCATGTTGGTTGACTACGTTAGAGGCCCAAGGTTACATAGTTTGTGGGTGCAATCAAAATTGGCAGAAGAATATGGAGCAAGTGCAACCCTTATTTGGAATAGGAATCAAGGAATCAAAACCATAAACTTGATTTTTACACTAATAGGTGTATTTATTTTGAAATTGGACTTGAGGTGCATGGATAAATTATATTTTAATAAAAAAATCCTTAATCTAGAATTCATTCTGGTTAGAATATTCTTCACCTTGTGCATAAATCAAGATCTTACATTTACCTAGATATCTTTAAGGAATTTGTAAATCCATGAGTTAGTGATTAACAATTATAATTAGAGGTAAAGTTGTTGATTAAAGAAATGATGTCCACGTGTAATGGAACTAGGAAAATATGTCCACGACCATCCACTCCATGTTGTCAGAAAGGGTTATGGACATTCACTCCACTTATCAAGTGCACCAAAGGTGTTTCAATGCCAAGTATCAACCATGGCCACTGACATTTCAAGCGGTCCATGTAATATCCTTGTGAAATACCCTTAAAAGAAAACCAATTCTATGATTCGTGTGGGAAATGCAATCTCTAGAACGTGGCATGAGGTTCTTGTAGTGACAAATCCTCTAAGAGACCAATTGGAGGAAGAAATTGGAAATTAAGAAAATGAGAACAAGTTGGAGAAAGGAATTGAGTCCAAACGGAATCACCATGAAAATTCAAATGAAAGGTTATGTGTGATATCTAATCTACACATATTTTAAGGACTTTTTAATGACATAATTTCAAAAAGAAAGAGGGTTTCAAATTTTTAAAATTTTTATGGTTTTTTTTCATGCTTTTAATTTTTTTCAAATTTAATGGCATTGTTATGTTGATAAAGGTGTTTATATCATATTTTATACATGTAATTTATTTTGTTGAAATCAAAATTATATCTTTTAAAAATTAAAAATTAGAGAATTTGTTTATTTATTTTAAATTAATTGGCTATGTACATATAATCTTTCGTGTAGGTTGGCAACCTTAAAAAATAGGTTAGTCTCTCATAGCTCAGATATGCCACTTTTCATCTAGTTCCTTTATGGATGGTGATATTTATTGGTGTTCTCTATCTATCAAACACTATGCGGATGGGAGTAGTTTAACTGTTCTACGATTTCGCCCGGAGAGTTAGACTACTCCGGCAACGCATCCGGACTCCTTCTTCCGATTGGGCCCACAATCCGCCGTCCTTCCCCAGTTAGCTATGCAACTCTGTTTTCGTAAATGCTAGATCCAAAGGGAATTCGTAAGCATCATTCATGGTCCCATGCTCTTCATTTCGTTCCATGTTGATTATCCATCCATCTATATGGGCTCATGCTCCACATCCATCCATGATTTAAAATTTGAATGGCTACGGATTGATTCAAAATTTGAATGTGCTATTTCATCTTATAACACATAGACTCCTCCCTCCATTCGACTACTCATCCCATCCTTTCTGGATTTAAAATTTGAAATGAGCCCGAGAGGGCTTCATTTTCCTTAACCCATTCACTCTTCAACACATGCTTTCCTTCTTGAATTATTCTCAGCGGTAGCTCTCACCTCAGGTTTAGAAGTTCATAAAATTCCTTAAACTTCCACCAGATGCAAAGTTGAGTTTTCTCTTGTCTGAAATCATGTTTGGCGAAAACCTGTGCTAGGATCAACATCCACATAATCCGTGATTCGACCCTTTAATATTAAGAGAAGTGAGATCAGGTATGTCTGGTCTACGAGGTTACCTGACTTCTGCATGCATAAAGTGAATTCAAGCATACATATATAAAGGAAACACACAATCGAATCTCATGTTCCAGAAGATGTTCGCATATAACAACCCCAACTGAAACCGCCTGTATAAGTGAATTAAACTTTTAGATTTTAAAGATCGCATATAAGAACTTCTTATGTAAAAAGCTGCTAGTTATTCTAATGTATGTATGCCTATTGCTCACTCTGGACTGCCTAGCTTAAATAACCATTCAAGCCTTCATTAATTCTGATTCCAGATATCTCTGAACGGAGTAATAAATTTTCCTTACTTTACTCTAAATTTACACGGCATGGGACAAAGGAGAGGTATCCGTAGAATGATATGCCAATCACCAAAAAAATCCATTATTTTCTTGCAACATTTTAGAATCTCTGTAGAATAGTTTTAAACTATGTAGTTTTAATCAGTACTGTATGTGATAATTGACCTTAGATGGGTGCGGGAGCAGGAACAGCTCCCAAGTACAGTATGTGGCTGCCATATGGTGCCTGGGCTTCAAACGACTTGGAATGGATGCTTCTTGACTTTGACTTGAAGATATTGACAGAGATTCCGCGATCAGAATGCGAGATCTGCTTTTCTGAGACTCGCACACATATTCCTGTAATAACCACTTCACCTCAGATCAGCTACTAAATAAGAAAGACTTGTTCTTCGGAAGAGAAAATGAATGGTTTGAGGATCCTATCTTCTCCTGCAGTGAGATTGACATAGATCAACAATGTTGGGGCAGTTGTCGCGGCATGGGAAGAGCACAACTTCCTACTGAATTATGGTTCGAGTAGAGAATCGGTAGACATACTCACACGCATCGATAGAATAGAGTAGAGAATTGATGGTAATACAAAGTAATAATTTGTTCTTATTTTTTTTTTTAAATTTAATGAGAACATGGATTCCATCCCCTGGGCCATGTCTACTGCGATCCGCATTCGCGAAAGCCATGAGCTACCTCGCAGGCATATGGATGGACGAGCTTATGTGTAAGATGACATCGTACTAAATAAATTCGGAGCAATTCAAATTTTAAATCAACCAGGGATGGGATGAGGAGCATTTTCAATGGATGCATGGAATGAGAACATGGATGATGTCTGAAGGACGGCTGAGGGTAGGCCCAGCCCAGCCCGAGGAAGAAGGATGCTGATGGTAGGCCCAGCGGGAGAAAGGAGTCCGGACGGCGGGTTGTCGAGAAAAAGGAAGCCTTGTCGGAGCAGTCTAAATCTCTGGGCGAAATCGTAGAACAGTTAAACTACTCCTTCGGATGTGCTATTTTATTTTATGAATGTATAATTAAAAATTATTTTTTATATTGAAACAAATATATGAAATCTAAATTAAAGCATATTAATTATTTAGTTTTAATACTCATATTGCCAAATGGGGAATGAGACTAAACCACCAAGTTTTCATAAGATATGATGACTGCGATTGTTAGTGGATAGCATCATCAAGTATTTAGGCTACAATAGAATAATATGAGCCAAGATGGAGAACACTTATAAGTAAAATCAATTTCTCCAATTGCAAGAAACTTATTAGAGGAAATTTGAGGTTTAAAATGGGTCTCCTAAGGAAAATAATAAAATAATAGTTAAAATAATAAAATAATAGTTATTAATTTTAGAGGAAGAATGAAAAAAACTACTTTTTTTGTTTGTATTTTCGACATATCTTCCTGTTTTTTAACTCAAATTCCGAGCGAGAGAGATTGTTGGATGCGGAATTTAATTCCACATCCAATGAGTACCCACACTGCATACTTTTGACAGACCCTGCTACCCCAAAAATAAGAAATACCTGAAAAAATGTGATGTTGACATCATCATCACGTTTTTAAGGTATTTCTTATTTTTGGGGTAGCGGGGTCCGTAAAAAGTATGCAGTGTGGGTACTCGTTGGATGCGTAATTAAATTCCGCATCCAATGAGCTCTCCCGCTCGGAATTTGAGTAAAAACACAGGGAGATATGTCGAAAATACAAACAAAAAAAAATAGTTTTCTTTTATGACAAATATGTCAATTTAACCAGTATGGTTGACTCATTTTATTGAAATTCTATTAGTTCCTGAATTCCAACTTGCAAAATTTATTATTGGTGCATTTTCTTATAAGGCCCATTTTAGACCCCAAATTTCCTCTAATCTGAGTCAAAAGCTACTAGAGTGGGAATTTGTGCACTGTGAATACTTCTAATTTAGATTACCAAATTATGATAATATACAAGTGGCAATGGCTAAATACGAAGAGACTCATTATATATGAAAGACACATTGTTTATGAGAGTTATAGCTATCTAGAATATATACCACACTGAATACAACTCATTGTATAAAGCTATAAAATACAATAATTATATAAACATGAAGATCACAACTAATATAATGCTAACTTCAAATTTCTCAACCAGGAACTTCGGAAAAAAATGCTCAAATTTTGACCAAGTTAGTAAATAATTATTATGTTATTTGTCTGCTCATTGTTCGTTGGGATGGTGATGGTAAAAATTGTTCAAAACATGAAGCTAGTGGGTATATTTTCCTTGATTATGTCATTGGGATTTGGATCGACTTATATTGGAAATGTATTTGATTTAAAGCACACAAAAAACCAAGAATCTAATATGAATCCAAGATTCCAAGATTTTTCAAAGAATCCAATGTGGTTGTTTAGTGCCCAAAGGTGAATTCAGTAACTATGGTTGGTTCTCTACTCAAACATTCAACAATGTCCTAAAAACATGCCAACAAGTTTTTTTAAATGGTAAGCATGCCCTTTTAGCAGCCCATAATATTCCAATTCATTTGATTGACATCGATAGTATTACTAGCTTTCATTTTCCTTAAGAATAGTTTGTGATCAATATCAAAAAGTTTAAAACACCCTACCCATTCAAAACTGCAAGGTCCCATTCAACTCCAAGGATCCATTCATACTACCTTCTATTTTTCTCTTCAGATTGTACCCCCCAAAGTCGGCCAACCCTACTCTTGTAATAATGTTAGATATGGTATATATCAATATTCCAAGATCACTCCATATTTCAAGGGAAATAGTTGGTAGTTAAGGGAGGAATTGTCATTTGCATATAAAGTGGAAGAGAATGGAACAATTTATATTATGAAGTTTCAACGACAATAGAATGGTTATTGTGTTCATGACTACGTTACTATGTTGAATAGGTACCTGAACCTAGGGGTAGTGTGTGCATGCCCACATCAAATACATGTACCCACATCCTAGAAATAGGGTTGGGTACGTCTAAGATGTCCCCTAAAGAATCAAATGCGGAATGGATTGTGGACATCGTACGCTTGAAACACGAGTCATAGCATGCATTGTGACATTGTACGCCCTAAATGGAGACATTGGGGGGCGGCGGTCAACAAGTCTTGAGATTCATCTAATGATAAAGATTGTTTTGATGTTGAGAATGTGCCATAAAAATCATTAAAAAAAATACAACTTCATCGCACAAGAGGCCTAAAATTGGTGGAATTTATGACATATTTGATATGATGAGGAGGGAAGATGTTGATCTTACAATAGAAATATTTTTTCTTGCATGTGGCATCCCTTTCAATGCAACCCACTCACCCTGTTTTGAGAAAATGGTGCGTACCATTAATGATGGACCTACGATTGTAATGTCCCGGTTTTGACCCCGTTGCATCAGATGTATATGATGTATATATATTGTAATGATCATGGTGCGGAGCTAAAGGCCAAGGCCCCACCATTGATCGGTAATGCTAGATTTTGGGTTTAAATTGTCACCGATGGTATATCGAGGCATGCGGCATATATTATGATGGTCATCATGTAAATATGCATCTATAAATAATTAAATAAACACAACCAGCTATGGTCGTGGCAACTAAATCGAATGGGGCATGATTTTCCCAAGGATAAGGAGGTAAGGGGGGGGGATTTGTCCAACTTTGTCCAAAAGGAGAAAAACCCATGTGTCTTATTCCCTTGTTTTTTTTATTTCCAACCACTCTCATTGAAGAATTACTACTGGTGGTTGAAGCAGTTAATGATTTTGGGGGCTGGGGTGGCAGGACTGTCAGTCCTCACCCACACGCACCCTCTACCCACGATTTTGGCTGTTCATCTCCTCACGCAGACATTCATCTTCACTCCACGAATTGCAAAACGCCCATGAACTACAAATTCGCGTCCTCTCTATTGCTGGGCATTCTCACGCAGAGGATTCCTTTCCCGTTTTTTTGGTCTCACGCACAGAAATTTCTGGGTTTTACCCACGTAGTTATTTCCCCGTGGATCTGTGCACAGTGTGGCCATATCCTTTCCTCACGGGTTGATTGGGGTTTTTTGCATTGTTGCTCACATTCACCCATAGGCTAGGAGACTGTAATTTCTTCCCCAACTCGGTCTGTATACGTTTTTCCTGGTGATTTCGTTGCCCAGGACGGGCTGTGTTCTTCCATGTTGTTGGTTGTGGTTGTTGTGGTCTTCCTTACATGCTGGGGCTGTTGTAAATTCGAGTGAGAGTCATTTTGGCCACGATGGGGCCAATAATGACTCAGAATTCATTTTCCATGTTTAAGCTGTGACAGTTGACTTGATTACATATGTGAAATTGCTGGTCTTCGGACTGTGAGAGGAGCCGGGAGGTTGGCTTAGTTGCTTGATAAACCTGGTGGTTGGAACCACATAGACAGAGCTAGAGGGCTAGCCTTCTTCTCCATCACCCCTGAATAGCACTGGAAGGGAATGCAGGGCCTGAGGGACTGTGTAGCAGAGAAGGGATTGATTCCTTGTGTTGGGTGTGGATGGGTGTCTTAGAGGTCAGGCTAGTTTTGGTGTAGGTGTCCTTGGCTCTGTAATGAGCTCACCAGCTTAGCAAATTGCCATCTCCACCTCCTTAATGGCCTGATAAACCCAACTCTGTTGGCTTGGCTGTGTGTTTTGTGCATCCCTGGCTATGTGTAAGCCTGCTAATTCCCTTATTCCTTGGAGAATCATGCCCAGCTCGGGGGTGGCAGCGCTGCTGAGAGATTAAGGAGCACGCTGGCCTAAGGTTGGGTGGAACGTTGCAGAGACGTAGCTGGTTGCGGAAGAAGTTCTTCATAAGATAAGTGCTCTGTCCATTTTACTTCTGCAACTATAAATTCTGTTAATGAAAATGAAATGAACATGTTGAAAGAATGCTTGTTGGATTGTATGATGTTTCCGTTGTGTCTAATAGATAATTGCATCTGTGCATGATAATTTCTCATATGTGCATAATTAAGTTCAATGCATACGTTTAAGCATTCTGTTTCCTGCAATTTTTAAGCCTATACATGTTCATGGGCGGTTAGCCCGGTCTGATAAAGCTAGTAGTCGTGTCCTCTACGCCGGTCGGAGGCATGGGGATGTGACAACGATGTATAAGGAACTTGATTATGAGAAGATTCAAATTATGTTTGTGGACAAAGAGAAAGCATGTTTTGAGAAATCAATTACACCATTAAAAGCATCTTGGAGTGTAGGTGGATGATCCATTTCCATGGATGGTTGAATTGATTGTTGAAAGTGTCCATTGACAAACATCATTGTCTCTTTCATATCTACTCCATAGTTTCTAAAATCCAATGATTGTTTTGGTAAAGAAAACACCATGTTCTTGAAATACCAATTATGCGATGCCACTGCGGAGGTGGGGCCATTCAATGTTGTTCAAGTTGCTATTGGTTCAACCCTAGTGTGAAAACATTTGAGGATGATGGTCCAAAATGAGCACATGTTAGTGACAATTTTGATCTTTATTTTTATTTTTTCTTTAAGTTTAAATTTAAATTAATCACAATTTTGATTTTTTATTTTGAGTATGATATTGTTTTCTAATTTTTAATATTTATTCAATGTTCATAAATCATAAATCTTTTCTTTTACCTGTGTGGATTCTTCTTGTATCCTAGGGATATTTTTTGAATGTCATGCATGGTACATTCATTGAATAACACATTGAAAGAAATTATGGAAATTGAAAAGATTCATGTGCTATTGAAAATGGCCACAAAATTCAAATTTTCATATGCAATTTCCACCATTCATAAACCATTTACCATGAGCATGTCAAAATGGAGCTTCTTAAACTAGCTTATACATATTTGTAACTTACTACATTTTGTTTAGATGGCTTATGTAAATGAGTGGGGGTTTAACTACCACAGTTATCAATGATATGTGGGACTAATGGAATCAGTTTAGTCCAAATGATGTTGTAGAGTTGAAGCAGTTGACTTTGGATGATCATTGATCACTTTTGGGTTGATGTCAAATTTGTGGAAATTCTAGAGCCAATATGTTTTGGCTAAGTATACACATATTCTCCCTAGAGAGAACTAACTAGTCGAGCACTTACATTCACTCGACAGAGTTCTTATACTGCTGCAACTAAGCATACAACTTAACTAGTTACTTCTTCTTCACCTATTATCCATTAACCAGGTTAGTTGCAACATCAAAATTATACATACACATCCTATACTTAATCATTTCCCACAACTCTGAGTCTTTCCATTACCTCAACCAATATAAGATCGATTCAACTGTCGATCAAGGGGGTTATCCTACCATTCCCATTCATCCAATTTGTCATGATAGATGAACTTATAACTAATTATATCAATTCACCAAGATTATTGTGTGTGTGTGTGTACTTACCATATTTAATTACACACTAAGTCTAATTCCTAGGCCGAGCCATCATATCACTACAAAATAAACACATGTAGAAATTAACATAGTTATTGCTTAGCTCCTAGGGATAGAATACCCACCAAACTTGACCATATACCTTATCCCCATAAAACACCATGATGCATCCAGGTGTAGGGGAATCAAACCAACTTAGTGGCCATTATGGAAACTACTAAAATTTATGCTCTAGATGTGAGGAATTTTACCAAACCTTGAGAAGGGTAATTATTTATTTTTAAAATGAGATTAAGGTTTCCTTCTAAGGCACACTCGGCATAGAAAAGGATGACATTCACTCCTATATTTTTGGGATGCCATACCATGATCTTCTCTTTCTCAACAACAAAAACCAACTCCCTCACTCTTGCTTCATGGTTTAGGGAGATTACTTCTCCTTTGGGATCTCATTTAAAACTCATCTTGTCATGGAGGGTCCTTCAATATCTTCTCATGGTGATGGGTGTGGTATTCATATGGAGACCGACTTCCCCAACGTAGGCACAATATTACTCTAAGTAAATATTCGAGCTCTATGTTTCTCTCTCTTCATCATGTCTTCGATTTTTTCCTTCACCTTGGTTTAATTGATTAATATTATCTTGTTTACGTAGGGTGGAGGCTATGCCATGGGCTTGTTTGTGGCTTCCTAGTCATAAGGCTTATGACTCTATGTAGAGAGAAAAATTGTTCAGACTTCACAGTGGCGCGAGTGAGGGGTGCACCTCCTTCCTCATTGCTCCATGCCCATTCCTTACCTTTGTTACTTTTCATTTTCCACCACAAGGACTTGAAAACAGGTAAGTCTTTATAACTACCTGAGATTTTAATTGCCAAACTTTGACTTGGTTTTGCTTGCATGAATGTGTGTATTATTTGTGTCACTTTAATGAGCTGATTTAGATTTGTAGGTGACCAGTGTTCTTTTAGTTTAAGACATCGTTCTTTACAAACTTGTTTTTTTGTGTGTGTGGGATTGACCTCTCTTATAGATCCTTGCATTTGGTTGGTGAGATCGATCCTCATACATAGAAATATTGCTCGGATTCATATCACCATCATAACCATAGGTTCCACATAAATATGTCATAGTGTAATAGCTAAGAACTTAGCCATGAGCTCTCCCCCTGATATGCTAGTCTAGATCTTATGATCTACTCACATAACTTAATCAAAATGATTACATAAGTAAACATACTTTGGTTTGATTTTTAATTAGATTGGGGTTGACTTCCATCTTTACTCCATTTGGTTTTGCACAACGATATATATATATATATATATATAGTCTTGTTTTATATTTGCAACTCGACCCTACTTACTCTTTCGAGCTCGACTCATGATAGATTGATCACATAGACTTTAGGATATTAATGTACTCCATTAGTTTTGATACAAGCACCCATGCTATTTGTAGTATAGGTGAAATCATTTGGTGTAGCTAACAAGTACATTGTCAACCCCAATCGTAGATCAACGAGTCCAACTAGCTTTTATAAGTCATGTATGAATTTGTTGTGAAATCACATTATCAATTTTATGTTGCACTTAATATTTCATTTTGTAAAAATAATTGTACACGTACAATATTTTTTATGCTAACTTTGTCTTGCATTTGTGTGCAGATGTTCTTGGATGGGAATCCCTTAGTTACCCAGGTATTTTATGTATTTTAACAACCAACAAAATTAGTTGATTTATTTATATAATTTTGTTTATCAAACTAATGATAAGATCTGATTGTAGGTTCTTTTCCACTATGTTGAGGAATTTATCATGGATTCAAGCCTCCTCGACTAGATGCCTGGAACTCAAGTAAGTAGAGTCAATGGCTTATTCATGCCTTTAGAGGCATTCTAATTTAATCTAGTTTAAGAGGGATTACTCACACTCCTAAATTATGTTTAACATTTATGCAAATACTTTTACCCAGACTGTTTAAGAGACTTTTGAAAGGATTTTTTATTATTTGTTTAAGTGGTTGTGTTTCTGTCACGTCCCCACATGTTACATGGCTACACCGATACCAATCATTACGAAACCATAGTTAATTATAGGATGGATTGCATAGTTAATATATTATTAAATTATCATTATAAGAAACCTCGATGGTTATTTTCTCTCTTTCGACTTGACCGTACTTTCATGACATTCTCGACATCAGGAGTCGAATATCAGAACCACATATCGGGTCCCTAATGAAACAACCCTGACATGCCTACCACGATGCTTGAACCCTGAGTTATCCGAGTTGACACATCAGACTTCAGGAGTTTCCACTAGATGGACAAAATTAACAACGACCCTTCTGATTGCCAACATCGGTGCCACCACCCCAGCATCGTAACTTCGGTGGCTCTTATACACTAGCGCTATCATCCCCCAACTCAAAAGTCAAAAGTCAGAACTTAACCTTATCTCTACAAAGAAAATCCAATTCTGACATCGACATCACCACTTCGACATTGGTACAAGAAGTTCCCCTCTAATGTGGGTACCACCACATTGGAACTTAACAAAATATATCGAGAACTATGAAAATTCACAAGCAGTAGGTGCTACCACTCTCCTACTCAAAAGCTAGAAGTTGGAAATGGGAATGGAACCACAACTCCAAAAGACAATGCTCTGATTCTGACATTGGTAACTTGGTTTCAGCACCTCGGAATCGCCACTTGTACGATGACCCTGCCACAAATAATATGTCGATCCCGACGGTGACACCTTGGAATTAGCACGTCAACACTTCAACAACTAACTTGTTTAACAACATACCCTACTGATATTTCCCTTCCAACCTTAGACATCGACACTGGTACTTTGACCATGGAGACTCAAAGATATTTTGATTAAAAGGATATGTGCATATGAAAATTAAACATACAAAATGGAAATAAAATTGATCTACATACGCGATTTATACATACACAAGCATAATCAAATACATGCATCAAATAAAATGTCTTGGATTCAAATACCTAGAAATACTTATCTTAAACAACATAGATTCAAGCAATTGGTTGTGTAAGAGCGATTTTCCACCCAACCGTAGGCACTTTGTCCAACATATACTCTTTCCACTAAGAGGCCATCCCCAAGCTGGGCTTTGAGGCAACCAAGGAAAATGAATATAGCTACATGATTCTATATAGCTACAACCCAATATTCTCTATATGCTTACCCAAATGCTCATATAGATATCCACAGGGATCTCACTCATCTCTCAAAACCTTGGCTTCCACAATACCTGCCCCACACAACACCCTTCCTAGATAAGGCATCCCCTTCTCTTGGGAGATCCATCTTGTCGAGTGCCTTTAGCATGTGCATATAAGAAGAGCAATCTATTAAATGTTGTTGGAGAACCACCTATATCCTAATTTCATAGCTTCTCAAGCATCTATGAGAAACAAAAATCAATGGGAAACATTCCCTAGTTTCCCCATCGTCTCTCCTTACCTACATCCATCAATTTTTCCCTTCCAAATTAGCAGCTCTATCCCTAATTCAAATTCTTGAATTATACACAGTCATAAACAACAATACACAACTCTGCATAGTGTAAATCTCCTTCATGAATCATCGAATTGAGAGAAAAAAATGAGGATTGTCTCCAAGGAATAAGAGAACATGGTGAAAATACTAATGGTATTGCTTTTTCCATTAGTAGAAAGGACTCTTGGCGGCTGAAAGAACTGTCACAAAAGTGCAATCATCCCCATTCTTCAATAACCACGTGAGGTGATTTTTCCCACCAACCCACACACATACATTCAACGATTGGAAAATAGTCAATAAGGAGATAATTGGCTTATTCAAGGCACATAACAAAATTTGGATGAGTTCTAAATTTGACACTTGGAAGTAAAGAATTTGGTCTCCCATGGGCCCCCTTTCCTCTTCCCCTTTAGTGGAATCATATCCCCTTTGCTGCTCTTTACACTGCCATGTTGGACCATTTTATTATTTATGCACATAGTATTTACATATTTCAAGTTAGCTTGACAAGACAACCAAACGGTGCAATAACAATACATACATCATACATGCCTAGCCACTTGCTATTCAGGCCTTGACCTTGAGCTCCACACAAGGAATCCATACTAGCATATTTACATCATTTTCATAATTTTGGTTAAATACTTTCCAAGTCAAAACTGGGGATATTACAATCTCCCACCCTTGGAATAACATTGTCCTCAGTGTTTGCTCAAAATTTAGAACAAAAATGGGTTTGCCTCTTTCATGGCATCCTCTAACTCCCACACAGCTTCATTGAGAATGAAGTGCTTCCATTGCACCTTTACCTATTCGATGTCTTGATTCCGGAGCAACGTTATCTTCTTGTCTAGGGTGCATAGTTACTCGGTCTAGAACTCTCCCTTGGGTTCGACCTAGATCACATCCCAGTCAATCACATGGTTAGGATCATGTACATATTTTTTAAGCAAAGAAACACTAAAAATAATATGAGCTCTAGTGTTAGCAAGCAGTGCAATTCTATATACAACAGACCCTATCCTCTCAAGCACTTCAAATGGACCACAATATCTTGGTGATAGCTTGGCACAACTTCCAAGATTTAAGGAGCTCTTCCTTTGCCTAACTCTAAGAAAACATGATCCCCGACATGAAATTCTCAATGTGCTCTTAGCTCTATTCTTATCTACATATCTTTTTTGTCTATATTGGGTTGTCTTAAAATTTTGCCTAATATTTACAACTTCATGGTCCATTTACTTAAGAAATTTCGGTCGAAGTACAACTTTATTCATTGAATTATCCCAAGTAACTGGTGTTCTACACCTTCTTCCATACAAAGACTCGAATGGACTCATTCCCAATGATGTATGCTGCCCATTGTTATATGCAAACTCTACCAAGTGTAGGTAATCCTCCCACTTGGATGGTTTGTCCATCACATACATGTGAAGAATGTCTTCAAGAACCTGATTTACTCTTTCTACGTGTCCATCTATTTGTGGATGGTAGGTAGTACTAAAGTTCAACTACGTAACCAAATCTGCAAAAAGTCTTTTTGGAAAGTTTGAGGTGAACTTAGTGTCCTTGTTTGAAATTATTGCCTTAGGAAAACCATACAACCTAAGGATTTCCTTCATGAAAATATTTGCAATGGAATCTGTTTTATATGTTGATTTAACTAGTATAAAATGTGCTTCCTTTGATAATTTATCCACCATGACCACGATGGAATCATGTTGCTTCACTTCCATTGGAAATTGATCCATGAGGATATTCACTAATCAAAAGTGGACAAAAAGTGGTCAAAATCTTACAGACTTGGATTCTTAAATAGACATCATGATTGTGTAGAGCTCGTCAATACCCTTCTCACGACATTTGAATCATCTCAATCTGACTTTGTATATAGAAAATATGGCCCGTGGAAGTTGAAGAAATCTAGATACAATGTTAACACACTCTGGCAAGTGGACAAATCATATGCTAACACATGGCAAGGTTGGAATCAAATCCTTTGGCATATGGCATTAAAGTGGAAGGTGTAAATTAATTTAAGGTTTTAAATATTTTTGAAGGGAATGTATTTAATTAAAAGTTTTTGGCAATATAATAATACCTCCATGGATAAGGATACATTATCCATACCATGGGATATTAGGTGTAAATTAGGGACATGGGAAACTTTGTTGAAGTATGTAGGCAGATTACATGATTATTTAAGCCATCACATACTTATGTTTAATCCAACTAACATTAATGAAGTTAGTGTACAAGCTATTCTACTTGAGGAAAGTAAAAGGAATGACCATGGCAGTTCTTCAAAAGAATCTTTGCAGCTGAAAAAAAGGCAACTTCAAAAGGACAACTAATGTGAAGGATCCTACTTGTTCTCATTGTACAAACAAGTCCATGATGAGGATCATTGTTGGAAACTACACCCAAAATTAAAACCGAAGTGGGATAAGCATAACAAAGGTAAAAAGAAGATTGTTGGATCTGATTCAGGAGATGAATCCAGGATAATGGCCATGAGTCTTCAAGGTAACAATTCTATTGTTGGTTGTTCATATGCTTCTACTTATGTTGATTTGAGCCATAATGAAAGAAAGAAAACAAAATTGTTCTATATTTGAGTGGTTTCCCATCATACTAAGATTGATACACTTGTAGATAGTGGATCTCAAGTTAATCGTATCTCTGAAGACATTGTTTAGAAACTAGGGTTGGAGACTAAACCATATCCAAAACCTTATCCTTTAGGATGTGTTCATGAGAATGATCATTTGCATGTATCTAAACAAGGTAAGCTTCGCTTTGCTATTTCAGAAAATTTATGGATGAGGTGGAATCAAATGTGATTCCACTTGATATATGTGGGATTGTGTTGGGCAACCCATATCTTTATGACAAGAAAGCAGTGTTTTACATGGAGCATAATAGGTATCATCTTTTCAAGGATGGGATGGAGTTCATATTAAGAGCACACAAGATGAAACATGATTCGTTTGTCAATGCTACAGGGAAAAATAAGATGTTGATAAATGTCACATAGAAGGTACAACATGAAGAATTGCAGCATGAAGGCATCATTGATAGCAGATCAAAACCTATTGAGAAGGGCAAGCTTCATATTGGTTTATTTTCTTAAACATCTGCATTTTCAGTTTTATGCTTGACTATGTTGTTATTCACTTGTACTTGGATTGTAGCAACAACATTAAGTGCAACTTTGTGTAGGGATGGATCCATGTTTAAGTTTGTCAACAATTTTATGGGTGTGTTCATCTTTATGATTTTCAGCCAAGTGATCATGACTCGACCAAGATTAGCAAGATTAATAAAGAATAAGATTGTCCTTACTCTTCTTTTGAATAAGAATAAGATTTTTGGGTTTAAAAGCTTCCTAGTGGGGAGGCGTCATCCAAGAGGATCTTCATCAATAAAACAAATAGACAAAAAGTGGTAAAAATTTTACAGTCTCACATTCTTAAATAGATGGCACCATTGTGTAGGGCTCGTCAATACCTTTCCGGCGACATTTAAAACATCTCAATATGACTTTGTATGTAAAAGATATGGCCAATGCACATTAATGAAATCTATGTACAATGTTGACACGCCCCGACATGTGGAAGAATCATATACTAACACATGGCGAGGTTGGAATTAATGCTTTGGCCATTAAGGCGGAAGGAATTTGAGGTTTTAAATATTTTGAAGGAAATGCATTTAATTAAAAGTTTTTGGCATTATAACAATATCCACCATGGATACCGATAAGGATGCGTTATCCCTAAAACCATGGGATATTATATGCAAAATGTTGAACCCTAATGGTAATGTACCCACTTCACACTTCATATGATGACATGGCCACGAATATCCTATATTGTTGGGAGGTGGTTATAATATAGTATATTATAGGTGCACAATTATTAGCATGAGTTAGCTGGAACGAATGTCCAAAAAGGGAGTCGACCCCATGGGATGTTGTGAAGCCGCACGGTATATCATTTGAGCATATTATGCAACGGTTATACTATTTTCGGAGGTAGTGATATGTTGGTAATGGTATTTGTCACCAAAAAATGTATTATATGTGTATACATATATATATATATATTTTGTTGCCAATATATGGTAATAATAGTTGGATGTTAAAACTAATGACAATGTGTCGACCAAAGACCATGTCTGTATATGGATTATGGGTAAAACCAAACCTTGGTATAGTTTTAAACTGTGGACTTTCCTATATAAACTGTCATGCTCTACCATTGTAAAACAAAGTTCTAGGCCAAGCTTTTATGCTTCTCGATTTTGTATGGGGCTTTGTTTCATGGCTATAAAAAAGCTCATTTGCAATAAAGTAAATAAAGTTTGAAGTTGTGGATTTTACATAGAAGCCCGCGTTTCAAGAGTGAGTGGATTTCATTTATGTAATGGCAGTAAGAAATTTGTAAAGTTTTGTGGGATTTTGGAGAAGAATGCGAAGAACTCATTTTGGTGAAGTTGTATTTGGCATCATTGGGATTTTGTAAAGTGTTTATTGTTAAAAGAATCAAGTTTCTGAGGCGATGCCAATTATGATTGACACTTGTATTTTAGGAGTAAATCAAAAGATCATTGTAAGAGATTCATTTTTTTACCATAGATTTATAGATCGGTCCTCATTGGAGAGTGGGAATACAGACGTAGTCTTTGTTATCCACTAAGTTGCACTTAGATGAATTTCCAGTGAGTAGTAAAAGACTTGAACAATTCAGTTGTTCATCACATATGTTCAGAAGTCCATCAAGCCAATTAGTGGCCCTTTTTTTTACATGTTCATACCTTGCGAGGAAATTGTAATAAATGACTTGGCATGATGAAAAAATGTAAATTTTTTGGCTTTCCTAAGACTTAATGGTGCAGAGGGGTCAACCACAGCCAACCTTACCAACACCTCCAGGATTTGGTGGCTCCTACACTTAGCAGGACTGCCAAATTTAGCCCTCAACCAAATTCTGTGCTAAAATTGCCTCCCCGCAATTTGGCTTCTGCAACAAGGCTTTCCGCAAGCGGGTTGCGGGATGCCCAACCAACTTTCCGACGCTAATCCGCCGCAAATTTCCTCCTGCAACTTTTCCTCTGCAATTGTTTTCCACTGTTAGATCTTTACGGCCTTCTCCATGACCATCGATCTACTCTTTGGCGTGAATCTCATAGATCTTTGTGGATCTGTTATCGCCCTCGCAAATTTCATTGCGGATCTCTCCTGGACTGTCAAATCTTCGTTTGCGGACTCAATCTCCACCGTTCATTCTCTGCAATAAACTAGTTAAGGCAAAAAATCTACGCGCTGCGTTGATTGATCATGGAATCGATCAATCCAGCCTGCAACCTCTAAGATCAATTAGCCTAACTCTTCTATGCATGCATTTACAACCTATTTCAACTATTCAAGCAACAAACTCATGTGCGAATCAACAATTTCGCAGAAATACACAGAAGTTCAGGAAACCGCCGAAGTCGGCTCTTCACAGATTCATAGCTCAATCAGTAAATGCATCTAGGCTAATAAAATTGCTAACACACAACTGATCCCTCTATTGAGCAAACACACAAACACACATTCAAATCTCTTCTTTAGTTTTCCCAAAACATTTACAAGCGGAACCAGACGTTGGTCTCTCCGTCTCTCTGCAAATTTTGCAATCCTAATACTGAAGAGTAGAACCCCTCATACTTCTCTAAATTGCCTATTTAAGCTAAACTGTAACCTAAAACAAAAAAATAGAGCATGATTGAAACATCCCTATCTCAACAAACAAACTGCGGCTTACTCTCCACGTAGGGAGTCATGATCCGCCATCATGCCTATCGACGCTAAAAAAATATGACTCAGCAAAACAACCCAAAAATCTGCCACAGCATGTGACCAACTCATCACATTGCTGGAATTCCACAATGCTCCTGCATCAGACTCCCCTACTTGAAACTTTTCATGGGTTCATGTCCATGAGCTCCCTTCCTGTTACTTTTCTATAAGCTTGCAGCAGATACTCAAAGTGTAAGTTTCGCAGTGTTCTCATCTCGAGTAGTCCCTTCAACCATACTTTCCAACACTTTATCAGCAACAAATTCCTGGTGTATGTTCTGACTCCACAGAACAATCATGTTCACCCTTCACTTGACATCACCATCCTTGTGATTTCAAAAGGAAACCATGACCTCTTGGTCATGTAATTTTAATCTTTAGACCTCCTGGATCCCACATCTTGCTTTGTAACTGTTGCTGCTCATCAACTCTGCAATGATCTTCACAGTCTTCCACAGTCATCCAAATGACTGTTTGAACCTCACTGCCATTGTTCCTCTTACATCTCTACATGAGATGCCATAACTCATCTATCTCATCATCGAATCTTCTTCTTTGGTGAAACATCTTTGGCTGGATTCCCTTCTCCACTGCAACTTTCATTTTCCTCTGTATTTTCCTTTAGCCAATGAAAGGGAATTTGATTGCCACCAAGAAACTCTGCTTCCTCATCCACCATTCTAGCTATCCACTTGCATAATACCTGCAATAAAATCAACAAATAGATATGTAAAACATAGACATTCCATATGTCCATAGTTTTACCCTCATCTTCATCTTTTTTAAACTATTGGATAGTATTCAACAATTGTCCCTATGTTCCAACTGTGCAACCTGCAATTAAACACATATTGTTAGTTTGAAAAACATAAGGAACTTCAGCCTCAACTGATGCCTTTTCCTCCAACATTCCATACTATTTTTTTTCTGCAAAACAATCTTTAATATCTTCAAATGATCTCACATCAACATCCCCTTCTCCCTTCTCATATTGATATGAACTATTTGCTTTGTTCATGAGCTTGTCAGCAAACCCTGTATCAACATCCTCTTTCTTTTCTTCAAGTTACACACCTTGCTCAGGTTCACACATCATGTGAACTTCTTCCTCATGCTCAGTTGCCCCAAGTCTTTCCTCTTCTTCACCCAAACACTAAGTTTGTGCTTGAGATTCATGGCACATAACCTCTGTACAGGCCATTGCACCCTCCTCTTCAACTTCCATTCATAATACTGGCCTTCTGTAGCTTCCTCCTGCAATAGTTCAACCACTTTACTAAGCCCCTTCTTCAACTCAGTAACTTCTCTGTCAATGCTGCTTTGACTCATCCTCTTGACACCACTTGCTTTGGCATCTTCCCTTATTCTTCCGTGGATTCCTTTTGAACCCCTTAAATGACTTTTAGTAGCCATCTTCCATACCTCCCCCAAGAGCTTTCCCACACTCATGATGAACTGCAAACAAGCCTACCCTTTCAACACGTCATCAAGATTCCTCCTACTTGAGCAATTGGCATTTCTCTGGTTCTCACATAGAACCTTTGAGCACTTCCTTTGCTCTCTACTGACTTGAGATGTGCATTCATCTCCTACAACACTCTGTTGTCAAGGTTCCCATACCACAGTCTCCTTTTCATTCCTCTATTCAGAAATCAACATTCTGAACTCAAATTGCAAATTAATATTGCAAGACTCCTCTCCATTGTGTGCACATATTTTTACACCCGTTCTGATACCAAAAATGGTGCAAGGGGGTCAACCACAGCCAACCTTACCAACACCTTTAGGATTTGGTGGCTCCCACACTTAGCAGGACTGCCAAATTTATCCCTCAGCCAAATTCTGCGCTAAAATTGCCTCCCCGCAATTCGGCTTCCGCAACAAGGTTTTTTGCAACCCTGTTTCTACAACAAAGGCTCTACAGAACTCTGTCACCACAACAACGGTTCTGCAACATGATTTTCGCAACTCTGTTTCTGCAAGCGGGTTGTGGGATGCGGAATGCCCGACCAACTTTCCGACGCTGATCCCCCATAAATTTCTTCCCGCATCTTTTCCTTCGCAATTGTTTTCCATCATCAAATCTTTGCGGCCTTCTCCACGACTGTCGATCTACTCTTTGGCCGGATCTCACAGATATTTGTGGATCCATTATCGCCCTTGCAACTTTTGTTGCGGATCTCTCCTGGACCACCAGATCTTCATCTGCAGACTCAATTTCCACCGTTCATTCTCTGCAATAAACTGGTTAAGGCAGAAAACCTATGCGCTGCGTCAATTGATCATGGAATTGATCAATCCAGTCTGCAACCTCTAATATTAATTAGCCTAACTCTTATATGCATGCATTTACAACCTATTTCAACTATTCAAGCAATAAACTCATGCGCGAATCAACAATTTCGTAGAAATACACAGATGTTTAGGAAACCGCTGAAGTCAACTCTTCACGGATTCACAGCTCAATCAATAAATGCATCTAGGCTAATAACACTGCTAACACACAACTAATCCTTCTATTGAGCAAACACGGAAACACACATTCAGATCTCTTCTTCAGTTTTCCCAAAACATTTACAAGCGGAACCAGACGTCGATCTGTCCATCCCTTTGTAAATTTTTCAATCCTAATACTGAAGAGTAGAACCCCTTATACTTATCCAAACTTCCTATTTAATCTAAACTGTAACCTAAAACGAACAAAACAGAGCATGATGGAAACATCCCTATCTCAACAAACAAATTGCAGCTTGATCTCCACGCAGGGAGTCATGATTTACCATCATGCCTATCGGTGCTAACAAACTATGACTCAGCAAAACAACCCAAAAATTTGCCACAACATGTGCCAACTCATCACATTGTTGGCATGCCATGATGCTCCTACATCACTTAATCATCAATACTTTAAGGTGTTTTTTCCTTGAGAATTATATGTCGTTTTTAATGACTTATAATTTTTGAGTTTTTCACCCACTCCTCCAAAGCTAGAGTAAATTTCTTGATGGTTAGACCTTAGGAGGTTATTAAAACCTATGTGTCAATGTATATTACCATGATAATCATTGTTTTGGAGTCATATGAACATGTACTAAGTCCCCCATAGGTTTTCTAATTTTCGAAAAATATAATTTTCCCGTTTTTTCGAGGCTTATGTCTAATAAGTTATTTGTATTTTTTCTCCAAGGTATAAAAGTGTGGTCTAGGGGTGTAATTTTCCATGGGGGCACTCATTTTCTAACTCATAGCACCCATTTAACCCCTAAACCCACTTTCCTAAGTTTTCGAGTAATTATTTATCTCCAAAATTAATTATTACTCGAAAATGGTAAAAAAACCAAAAAAATGGATAAAGTGAAAAATTCGACAACTCATAAAATAAAAGAAACATGCCGAAATTGAAATTTGTGAGTTGACAAAGTAAAGTAGAAACATTTCGAACGTTTCTAAAACACTTTTGAGTGTTTTTCTCAGCAAGTATCGGCAAATGAAAGTTTCCCCATCCAAAGAGAGAGCGCATTCTCCAAATAGTGGATGTATCCATTATGAGATGGCATGAGTTTTAGCAAGTGGTGTTTTTGTTGTGAGATGTTTATATTGTACAAGCCTCAAACAACTCATTCCAACTCATTTCCAAGTCATGCCAAGGAAGCAAGTGCGCCCCCACCCTATCTAGATATTTTTTAATATTTAAGCAAGGTCTCTTCACTCATTTGAGCATGAAGCATTGAACCTATGCTCTTGTAATTTTGCTTGATCATTTCATCACACGTTAATGAAATATTTTTGAAAGGATTTGGAGGCCAGATGTTGTGCAACCATCCCATTTGATGTGCTTTTGGTTGATGTTTTGAGGTGATGTCCAACTAGTCATTAATTACTTTGCAATAATTGTTGATTTATCTAGCTTAGAGGGTTATTCCAAAACACATAGAATAATCCTTCATTGTATGTGATTTGCTTATTAATGTTAGATTCATTAGAGACAATGAAGCGCCACGTGTATTCAGTTGTACTAATTCCCTTCTAATCTTTGTTAAATACGCATTCTGGATTTAATATATGTTGGAAAGCGTTTGTGACAATGTAGGATATGTGACTAAAGGAGGAAGTTGAACTCAGTTGCTTCTTCATCCATCTTTAGTTTTTCTTGTTTCATTTCATTTAACTTCGTTGGGTTGCAAGTGTTAAATTTGTGAACCATTGATCTACAGGCCAATATGAAAGTTGTAGGAAGGGAATTATGTAGTGGAATAATCAAAGAGAATGTACACTGAACATGAAATTCATGCCACAAATTTCAGATAAATCGGACAAGAATTGCTCAGATAATCAAAACATTAATCTTCTATCATTAATCAATAGTACAATGATTATACAATAAATAGAATTCAAATACTATGGATAGGATTTAAATCTACTAGCTCAACCTGACTCAATAGCTAACTCAGCGTGTCTAAATCCTTGCTGGAGCTCACTAGTCTAATTTTGGATGTCTTTATCAATCTACAATCAGTTAACCGATGAGGTAGGTGGGAAAAAGGCACCACTCTCCCTACATGCATGAAAAAATGGTGCTAGGATAACTGAAAGTGATCTAACTAATTTTAACTGGAGGTTAACTCAGAATAAATGCTTACCTACCACAACCAACTGATGGAGGCTGCTGGTGGCACTTAGAGGGGGATCCTATAATGTAGGGATTGGTCCCAGATGCACATAAACTCATGCATGCACATGAAATAAGTGGAAAATAACCTCTAGGTGTGTTCCCTGCACTCTAGTACATTAATAATAACTCCCTACGTTAGGAAAATGACCAAATAGACTATATTGGACAAATGAGGATTAATTAATCCTAATAACCCCCTTAATCCTAACTTTGGACAACTTGGGCCTTGACAACTAGGCCAAAAGTCACCCATACAATCTAAATGAAATAAAATACTACTTAATAAACTAAGGAAAATGGGGAAAATCTCATGGGAACCACCCACCCTCAAAATAAGCAAGAATCAGGAAACAAGCTATACTTAAGAGAATTTTTTTCTCTTTGAGCAAAAACTTGTCAAAAAATTGTTGCAATCTGCAACATTGTGGAGCAGTAATGCAGAATCTTGGTTCTTATGTGCATCAAAATCTAGGGACTGTGCATGTGAACCTCTCAATCTTCTTTCGATCTGATGAGTGTTGCTTTTTGGTGCAGGCCGGATCAACCACATCCAACCCAACCAACATCTCCAGGATTTGGTGGCTCCTACACTTAACAGGATTACCAAATTTATCCCTCATTCAAATTATGCTCTAAAATTACCTCCCCGCAATTCTGCTTCCGCAACAGCGTCTTCACAAATCTGTTTCTGCAACAGCTTCTCTGCAACTCTATTTCTGCAACAGGATTTCCCCATGCGGTTTGCGGGATGCAGGATGCCCGACCAACTTTCCAAAGTTGCTCCCCCACAACTTTCCTTCCGCAACTTTTCCTCCGCAATTCTTTTCAGCCGTCATATCTTTGTGGCCTTCTCCACGATCGTCGATCTACTCTTTGATGCGAATCTGACAGATTTTTGTAGATTGGTTATCACCCTCGCAACTTCCATTGTGGATCTCTCCTTGATCGTCTGATCTTCATCTGTGGACTCAATCTACATCGTTCATTCTTTGCAAAACTTGTTAATGGTAGAAAATATGCGTACTGCGCTAATTGATCAGAGGATCGATTGATCCATCCTGAAATCTTCAATATTCATTAGCCCCACTTCTATGCATGCATCTATGACCTATTTCATCTATTCAAGCAACAATTTAACACTTGAATCAATAATTTCATAGAAATACATAGATGTTCAGAAAACCCCTGAAGTCAACTCTTCATGGATTCACAGTTCAAACAATAAATGCATAGAGGCTAATAACACGGCAAACACACAGCTACTCTTCCTATTAAGAAAACACACAAACACACAACTTGACTCTCTTTTGCAGTCTATTCAAAATATTTACAAGCGGAACCAGACGTAGGCCTGCCCTTTTCTCTGCAAATTCAGAATTCTAATGCTGAAGAGTAGAACCCTTCTCCCTTCTCTAATATTCCTATTTAAGCTAAACTATAACCTCCTACACTGAGTGGTCCTGCAACTGAAAACAAACAACTACAAAGCATGATGAAAACGTCCGTCACAAACAAAAAAATTGCAGCTTGATCTCCTCGCAAGGAGTCATGATACGCAATCACTTCTACTGGTGCTAACAAACTATGACTCAACAAAACAACAAAAATATGCCACATAATGTGACCAACTCATCACATTGCCGTCATGCCACAATGCTCCTGCATCAGACTCGCAAGGGTGAAAAATTATGAACCCCTGTTCATTAGATCAACTACAGTGAAACCCTTAGCTTCCAACTCTGCAGCGCTCATCCAAGTAGAATCCTCTGTTGGTCGCTTCTTCCATTTGACCAAATATTCCATATAGTCCTTCTTCCTGGTACTCTTTACCACTTTAGTGTCCAAAATGGCCTCAACTTCCAATGGTTGTGTCACAAAAATCTGCCCCACCCATCGTAAGTCTTTAGTTGGATCTTCACCTTCTGCAAAGGTTCCACTGTCACCTGCTACATAAGGATATAGATCTGCAACATTAAATATTGGTGAAATACCCACTCCAGTAGGAATCTCTAACTCATAAGCATTTGATGAGAATTTTCTGAGTATCCTGCAAGGTCCAATATTCTTCATCTTCAGCTTGTTATACTCTCCCTTTGGAAATCTGTCTCTCTTTAGATATGCTAAGACCAAATCCCCTACTTCATAGTTCTTCTCTTTCCTTTTAGAATCTGCTTTGGCCTTGTAACTGGTGTTACTCTGTTGTAACTTTGTTTTCACTTGCTCCTATAGTTCATTGATCCTCATTGCAAACTCTTCTCCATCAACACTCCTTTTCTCCAATTGACCTAAGTCCCAAAGTTCACACACTCCTCTTGGATGCATTCCATACAGAATTTGAAATGGACTCATCCTTGTACTTTTGTTTAGTGAATCATTATAGGAAAACTCAACTTGAGCTAATATTCTATCCCATTGCTTCGAACTCTCTCCAATCAGACTTCTCAACAGGTTCCCCGTACTCCTATTAACTACCTATGTATGTCCATCAGAATGTGGGTGATATGCTGAACTGAAGTTCAGTTTGGTACCCAACTTCTTCCACAAGGTCCTCCATAAATGACCTATGAACTTCACATCTTTGTCTGATAAAATGCTTCTAGGTAAACCATGTAGCTTCACAACTTCATTGAAAAACAAGTTAGCAATGTGTGTAGCATCACTAGTCTTGTAGCATGTAATTGAATGTTCCATATTAGTGAATCTATCAAAAACTATGAAGATAGAATCGTGTCCCTTCTGAGTTCTTGGCAAACCCAAAATGAAATCCATACTCACAGAATCCGAAGGCCTAGTTGGAATAGGCAATGGTGTATACAACCCTGTGTTCTGGCTTCTTCCTTTAGCATGTTGGCATACTTTGCATCTGCTTAGAAACTTCTCAACTTCAGACCTCATCCTTGGATGAAAATAGAAATGACCTAACTGTCCAAAGGTTTTATCACTTCCAAAGTGACCCGCCATACCTCCATTGTGTTTTTCTTGTATCAAGTTCTCCCTCATGGAACACTTTGGTATACACAGTTTATTGTTTCTAAAGAGTAAACCATCTTGTAGCGCATACTCCATCCATGGCTCTCTGTCCAGCTCCACCGGAATCTTACAAGCCCTGTAATCCTCTTGGAAATCAATGCGAGTTTCATACAAATCGCTTAAATGCTCAAATCCCAAGACTTGGATATGATTCTCTTGCACAATCAATACTTAAGGAATCAACTACTCTGTTTGACTATCCACATATGTGATTCAACACAAAGGTAAATATCTATAAGAACTCAACCCACTTGACATGTTTCAGGTTCAGCTTAGGTTGCTTCATAATGTACTGCAATGCATGGTTACCAAAATATAACACAAATTCTTTAGGCATCAAATAATGTCTCCAATGCTTCATTGCTTGAACAATAGCATAGAAATCCTTGTCATAAGATGACTACTTCTGCTTTGCATCATTCATCTTCTCACTGAAATACCCTATAGGTCTGTCCTCCTAACTGAGCACAACTCCGATTGCTACCCCACTGGCATCACACTTTACTTGGAAAGGGTGTTTGAAGTTTGGTAACTACAATACTGGTTGTTTAATGATCTTCTTTTTCAAGAACTGAAAACTCCTTTCAGCCTCTGCTGTCCATTGAAATGGCTGTCTATCCTTCTTAATTGTCTTGACAATAGATGCACAAATACCACTAAAATTCTTTATAAATTTCCTATAAAAACTTGCCAATCCATGAAAAATTCTTACCTCAAATATGTTCCTAGGTGAAGGCCAATCAATGATTACTTGCACCTTTTCTGGATCCATCTTCAACCCATCTCTTGAGATAACAAAACCTAAATATACTAGCTCATGTTTCATAAATGTAGACTTCTTCACATTTACCAACAACTTTTCCTATTACAGCCTCTCTAAAACATACCTCAGATGCTTCAGATGCTCTTCTTCTGTTTGGCTGAAAACCAAAAAGTCATCAAGGTAAACTATCACAAACTTACCTATGAAATCTCTCAAGACTTCATTCATCAATCTCATAAAAGTGCTTGGTGTGTTGGACAATCCAAATGGCATGAACAACCACTCATACAACCCATCATTTGTCTTAAAGGTTGTCTTCCACTCATCTCCTTCTCTGATTCTAATATGATGATACCCACTCTTCAAATCCAGTTTTGAAAAGCACGTTTCCCCACTTAGTCAATCCATCATGTCATCCATCCTTGGTAATGGAAACCTATATCTGATAGTAATATTGTTAATTTCTCTGGAGTCAGTACACATCCTCCACTCACCATCCTTCTTTGGTGTCAGTACTGCTCGTACTGCACATGGACTTAGACTCTTCTAGACCAATCATTTGTCCAACAATCCTTGGACCTGTCTCCTCACTTCTTCATTCTCTTGAGGTGTCAACCTATACGCTGCCTTGTTTGGTAAACTGGCTCTTGGAATAAAATCAATTTTATGGCTTATATCCCTCCTTAGAGGTAACTCATTGGGTAAATCATCCACCACGATGTCTCTAAACTCACTCAGGATCTTCTGAATCTCCTCAGGTAGATCTGTCACATTAGTCTTCATTGTCACTATTCTTGGTTTGCATACCACAACATAGTTCAACTCTTCCTTCTCAATATGTTGCAAATATTATTTTCCTGACAACATCAGGACTTTGGTTGTTGACTGTCCTGTTGTACCACCTTCTTGCAAAGGGTGAAGTACATGTCTTATCTCGCTCTACTCAAAACTATGACAGTTACTCCTACCATCATGAATCACTTTCTTATCAAATTGCCATGGTCTTCCTAACAGTATATGACAAACATCCATGGGCATAACATCACATAGAATCTTGTCCTTATATGGACCTATTTGGAAATCAACTTCACACTGCTTACTTACCAGGATTTGATGTCCTTTATGTAGCCAAGATACTTTGTATGGAACATGATGCTTAGTCCTCTTTAAACTCAGCTTCTCTACCATCTATATGGAAACAAGATTTTCAGTACTCCCACTATCAATCACCATATTACAACACTTCCCTTGGACCTTACACGTGGTCCTGAATAAATATTTTCTTTGAGTAGGCTATTCTTTCTCCTTCTCAGGTTTCAACAAGACCTTATTCATCATCGAAGACTCTCCTGTATCTGGAAAAACTTCAGCCATTGTCAACTGTTCTTGCTACTGCTCATTCTAATCTACATAGGCTCCCCTCTGTCCTACGTCTTCCTTCCCTGGACATTCAAATGATCTATGCCCGGACTGGTTGCATTTATAGCATCTATAGACAGTTCCTCTGCCTCTTTCTCTACCTCTACCTCCTTGGTAAGGTCCTATTTTGTTAGAGTCACCTCCTCTACCATGATGCTCTTGCTGGTTAGAGTTACTGGACTCTCCTCTCTGAACTCCAAATCTTCCTCTTCCAGCTGCTTGTCCTCTTCCTCTAGTTGGACCTCGACCTCTGTTGAAGCTCTGCTTCCTCACTATATTTTCTTCTGCCCTTAAGGCACATTGGTATGCCTCCTCCATTCTTCTAGGTGATATCATGCTGATCTCTTCTTGGATATCCATTCTTAGACCAATGACATACCTAACAGCCCTTTCTGCTGACTCTTCCACATATTCTGCCCTTAGGTTTACTCTGTAGCACTCTTTAGTGTACTCTCTCATTGTTAACAATCTTTTTCTAGGGTTCTATACCTGTCTATACAAAATTAACTGGTAATATTTGGGTAAGAACTTAGCCCTCATATTTTCTACCATCCTATCCAACTCTTTATCAATGACTTATCCTTCCTCCTTCTTTCTGCTTGCATACTATCCCACCACAAGGATTCATGCCCTTTCAGCCTTGTCACATCCAATCTAACTCTCTTGTCTTCTTCAATCTCATCGTACTCAAAGTACTTATCCAGCTCACTGATCCAGTCAATGAGATTTTGAGCAACGAGAATTCCATCATAGGTAGACAACTCGGGTTTCGGCCTTGAAGTTTCTCCTAGAATCAATCTGAAATACCTTAGCTTAGGTGTTTCCTGCATAGGTGTAGCTTCTTCTCTTTGCTCTTCATCCTCAAGTTCACTTACATCCCCTGCTTCTGGTTCTCTTCATCTGTCTGTCTCCATGGATTCCAAACATGCTTGTAGCTCCCTCATTTCCTCCATAACTTCTGCGTTCACCACTGGTCGACCTCTTCCTATGCCTATGCATGTATCCATCCTCTTGCACTAAGCCTCTGCAATAACAATTCTCTTTCACACTGCTACAACTTACCTCACCAAGCCCCTTCTCTGTACTTGGTGTTTTGGTAACATAGGTCCTCTATCTAGAACCTCTTGAGCACTCTTCTTTGCTCCTTACAATCTTCTATTCCTACACTTCTCTCTCACTTGAGCTTCTCATTGCTATGATACGAAAATTGGTGCAGGCCGGATCAACCACAGCCAACCCAACCAGAACCTGCAGGATTTGGTGGCTCCTACACTTAGAAGGATTACAAAATTGATCCCTCTTCCAAATTCTACTCTAAGATTACCTCCCCACAATTATGCTTCTACAACATCTTTTCCGCAACAGCTTCTCCGCAACTTTTTTTCTGCAACAGCTTCTCCACAACTCTGTTTCCGCAATAGGATTTCTGCATGCGGGTTGCGGGATTCGAGATGCGGGATGCTTGACCAAATTTCCAAAGTTTCTCCCCCACAACTTTCCTTCTGCAACTTTTCCTCCACAATTCTTTTCAGTCGTCCATCAATCTACTCTTTGATGTGGATCTCACAGATATTTGTAGATTCATCATCCTTGCAACTTCTGTTGCGGATCTCTCCTGGACAGTCAGATCTTCGTCTACGGACTCAATCTCCACCATTCATTCTCTGCAAAACTTGTTAATGGAAGAAAATCTGTGTACTGCACTGATTGATCAGAGGATAGATCGATCCAACCTGGAATCTTCAAGATTCATTATCCTAACACTTCTATGCATGCATTTGCAACCTATTTCATCTATTCAAGCAACAATTTAACACTTGAATCAATAATTTCAAAGAAATACACAGATGTTCAAAAAACCGTCGAAGTCGGCTCTTCATGGATTGACAGTTCAAATAGTAAATGCATAGAGGATAATAACACTGAAAACACACAACTACTATTCCTATTAAACAAACACACAACTCGGCTCTCTTCTTCAGTCTATTCAAAATATTTACAAGCGGAACTAGACGCAGGTCTGTCCTTTTCTCTGCAAATTCGGAATTCTAATGACGAAGAGCAGAACCCTTCTCCCTTCTCTAATATTCCTATTTAATCTAAATTGTAACCTCCTACATTGAGTGGTCCTACAACTGAAAACAAACAAGTACAAAGCATGATTAAAACATCCATGTCACAAACAAACAAACTGCGGCTTGATATCCTCATTGGGAGTCATGATACACAATCACTCCTACTGGTGCTAACAAACTATGACTCAACAAAACAACAAAAATATTCCACAGCATGTGACCAACTCATCACATTGATGGCATGCCACGATGCTCCTGCATCACTTTTGTTTCTTCTTTTTAGAGGAGGAGTAGAATGATCCATTTTGTTCTTTAGTGGGCCAAATTGTGGATCAATATTCATCATCAAGTAGCATTTCTCTAGGATTTTGTTGCACCACTATGAATATAGTGAAGTTGTGTGAGAGAGTGCAACATGTTCATCCTGATACTGGGATCGTGTTCTTATTCCATCGGCTGGATTCCCAGCAGCATTCCAAGCTACTTCAATGAGCTTTTGGGCCCATTTAGTCTTAGGCCACTGATTTGGAATGGGAGATGGATCTGGATCTAGATTCTCTTGAGGTACAACCTCAATATCAAGATCATGTTGATATTGTTCCTCATCATATGAATCTAAAACATGAGACAATATATCATCATCAAATGGAAATGGAAGAGTGTCTATACCTTCTTGTGCTTTGGATTGTGGTGGATCATGCAATTGATATTCTTCAAATTATACACTGCGCTCTATGAAGCACTTCCTTATTACAAGTTCCATCAATTTATATGCCTTAGCATCCTCAACATATCCTAGTAGTGTGCATTCACTACTTTGGGTTTGGAAGGCCTTTCTCTTGTCAATAGGAATTATGGCCCAAGATTTGGAACCAAACACTCTCAAGTGTGAAACATTAGGCTTATTCCCCAATAGTGGTTTGAAAGGAGTGGCTCTAATCACTGATTTGTGAGGCACCCTATTATGAATGTATGAAGTACAGTTTACAACCTCAACCCATAGAGAGGGAGGAATATTCTTTTCTTTGAGAAGACATGTTTCCATATCCTTCAATGATCTATTTTTCCTCTCAACCACACCATTATGTTGTGGTGTGTATGGAACTGAGTGTTTCATTCAAATCCCTTCTAATTCACATAACTGTTGAAAATATATTTTAATATACTCACCTCCATTATCAAATCTAATGGACTTGATCTTCTTTTTGGATCTATTTTCTACCAAGGATTTAAAAACTTTGAAATTTTTGAATACCTCATATTTTTGCTTCATAAAATATACCCAAAAAAACCTTGAACAATCATCAATAAAAGTTAGGAAATACCTGGATCCATTGATGGATGTTGTAGGCATTGGTCCCGAGACATCATTGTGTATCAGATCAAGTGTAGAGGCATCTTCAGTTTCCTTCCCAACTTCATATCTCTTCTTCGGATGTTTACCTACCAAGCAACCAAGACATACTCCATCTGATGTTTTGATGAGTGGAAAGCCCTCAACCAATTTTTCATTGTGAAGTTGCTAGAGATAATTGAAATTGAGATGCCCAAATCTCCCATGCCACAACTTGCTTCTGTGATTGGCACGAGTCAATAAAGATATCGGATGCGAGGTAGGCATAAAACGGGAGAACTCATATGCCTTGGAGGCATGATTAGCAAACCCTTTATCTATGAGATTTCAAGTAAATGATTCAGTGTTTTCTATTGTGTCAGAATCGAATGTAACTCTCTTAAGAGAGCTTGTATGAGTCATTTGATAAACATAAAACAAATTTGTTGCAAGTGAGGGAACATAGAGTACATTCTTGAACTCTCCATGCTGTATTTTAATAGAACCTCTCCCAACAACTAGGGTTTGAGAGTCATCTCCCATATGAATGCTAAGTCCTCCTGAGAGATCCAGAGTGGTGAAGGATTCCTTGGAGGAAACCATGTGGTTGGATGCTCTAGAATCTATCAAATAATCCTTCGTATGAGTGAGGCATGCCTTCAAGGCATAATGTTGGGTTTCCAGCATCAGACTTCTTTGCTCATTGTGGAAGGGTAATATTTTGTTGTTCGAGTGTTGACAGTTGGTCGATGGTCTTCTTCATGCACTGACTCTCTCGATGAAAGCCTATCATATAGTAGGGACACTTATTATTATTGAATTTCTTCTTTTTCTTGGAACCTGAGGCTCCATCAGAATATTTCTGATTCTCCTTTGGATTTGAATCAATGTTTTTGGTCTCCTTCCCTTTGTACTTCCCTCTTTCTTGCACATTGTTTGAGTCTGCTACTAAGAGTGCTTGATTCTTGGAGGTTTGAATCACTCCCATTTGAACCAATTTGTCTTGCTCTTGTATCAAGGACTCAACAAAAGCATATAAGAAGGCATATTCCAATTTGGAATGGAAACTCTTCCATAATGGAATGTAGAGACAAAGAATGAGAACTCTGAGCGAAGCTTGCTCTGCACTAACAACACAAGCTGCTCATCTTTCCTCTCTATTCCACATTGTTTGCATTGTAGTACTAGTGCTTTGTACTTCGAAAAGCATTGTTGAATAGTCTCGAAACTGTTGGGTTGTAGTGCAATGAGCACATTCTCCAGAATATGCTCTCAAAGCTCATCTTGTTTTCCAAACAAAGATTCGAGCTTGCCCAAGCTTCCTTCTAAGTCTTGAGTCCCTCAAGATGGAACAAAAGATCCTTGGATATGTGTATGCACATTAAGCCGAAGGCTTCATCAAGCCAATTCATAAACATGTTCTTCTCAATAGACTATTGGGGCTTAGATTCTCTTCCCATTGTCATCCTAAACAAGCCTTTGTTCCATAAGGCTACCTGCATATTTTCCCTCCAATCAACGTAATTGAAGGGTGTAAGGATTCTAGGTACAAGAGCTGAAGAATTTTCCATTTTTCTATATGTTGATCAGTCAATTCTTCAAGAAGCTACGTATATACCTGCAAAGAACACTGCAAAACCAATTCAATTTGCAATCATATGTAAGTTCAAACCCTTCCACCTCAACATGTGCACATTTTAAGAGTTCGTCATGCCTGCAGAGACTTCTCTGGACAAAATCCAAAGTTAGAAAGGAAATTATTATAGGAATTATGTGGAAACTCAGCTGCTTCTGGTGCACAATGGAGGTTTCTGAGGTTCGTTGCTACCCTGAGCAAGGATTTGATACCATGTTGAATTTGTGAACCATTGATATATAGGTCAATATGAAAGTTGTACGAAGGGAATTATACAGTGGAATAATCAAAGAGAATGTACATTGAACAAGAAATTCATGCCACAAATTTCAAATAAATCAGACAAAAATTGCTTATATAATCACAACATTAATCTACATTCATTAATCAATAATACAATGATTATACAATAAATAGAATTCGAATACTGTGGATAGGATTTGAATCTACCAGTGCAAGCTCACTGAATAGATAACTCAGTGTGTCTAAATCATTGTTGGAGCTCACTAGTCTAACTTTGGATGTCTAAATCAGTCTACAATCAGTTAACTAAAGAGGTAGATGGGAAAAGGGCACCACTCTCCCTGCATGCATGCAAAACTAACGTTAGGCTGACTGAAAGTGATCTAATTGATTGTAACTGGAGGTTAACTCAACATAACTGCTTACCTACCACAACCAACTAATGGAGGTTGCCAGTGGCATTTAGAGTGGGATCCTATAATGTAGGGATTAGTCCCAAAGGTGCATAAACTCATGCATGCACATGCAGTAAGTTGAAGATAACCTCTAGGTGTGTCCCCCACACTCTAGTACAGTAATAATAACTCCCTAAGTTAGGAAAAATCACCAAATATGATATATTGGACAAAGGATGATTAATTAATCCTAACAGCAAGCACATCCGGTCTTCTTCTCTTTCAAAACTAGAGTTGGTTTCCGCTTCTTCTACCTTCAAAAAACTTAAAATTTATTGGCTACGAGTCTTTTTAATTTTCAGATCTCTCTTTATTCTTAAAGTTGAATCTTATTTTAGATTTGATATATATGTTTAGATCTCAATTTTAAAGCATATTTTTGTAAATCTAACATAGCTAGCTTCTCAATTTTCAAGTCATCTAATAGTGAATTTTAAAGATTTGAATCAGAAGTTAGTATGTTGATTTTAATTGACTATTCAGCAGAATTTAAAGTCATTTAATTGGTTGCCACAACAGGCAAGCCGAGGTCCCAAGGAAAGCTTACTTTCCTTAGTTCCTTTACTTGTTTTAATCATAGATTAACTTAGTCTAATTTTTATAATTTTTTAAAGGTTGTCCAAAGACACTTTTAAAGTGTTTTTGGGCATCTTTCATCACTAATAATTAATAATAAAAAGATCAAGTGGGCTACAGAGCACCTATTGGACATTGGGTTCAACGCTCCCCATGAGTTTCATGAAATGGACTAATCGCCTCCCGAGATCCTAACCCTGGCGGTTGTGGCGGAGATTAAGACCTGTAGGTTTTGGTCTAACAGAAATCGTGAGTCCAACAAATGGTATCAGAGAAACAGGTCAAGGGTTCAAAACTCCCCTGGCTTGCGTTGGGGGGGATATTGTTGGACATTTGGTTCAATGATCCCCATGAGTTTCGTGACATGGACTAATCACCTCCCGAGATCTTAACCCTAGTGATTGTGGTGGAGATTAAGACCTGCAAGTTTTGGTCTAACGACAATCGTGAGTCCAACAACGCCCACACCCCATCGCCCTTTGGGGGTCACTCATAGTGTCTCTTTTCGTGGAGTGATTTTATGTTTTTCTTGTAGTTCTTAATTAATACGAACACAATCATCTTAACAAAATGTATACTTTTTTATAAGGAATTTTAGTTTAATGTTCTTTAAATTTATTGTTTTTTGTAAAGAACACTAACCTGCTACGATTTCTCCTAGCACCAAACGGGAAAATAAAATTATAATGTAGTAATTATCCTAACAAGTTTGATTATATTTACACAAGCACACAATTTGTCCTCGAAGGGTTGTATAATTTTGTACTTGCCTTTTTTTTTAATTGGAACAAACATTTGCTTCTTTCGTGTATTGTCTACCCCTCACAGCTTTGTCTGGCACTTGAGGATATCAAAAGTGGAAGTGTGCATTAATTAATTTCTCACATTTAATTTAATCAACTCACATTAATAAAATTAACATCCCCTAAACATTACGAAAATCCGGTGTAAACGAGTTTGGTGAATAGTGGGAAAATTCTTCAGGGAAAAAGGGAACAACTAGAAAGTGATTATGGGGTCCCGTTAGGCTACATCCTTGTTGGTGTAGTGTTGAACACCCTCCCACGACTCCATCTAGCCCACATTTTCCCGTGTGGAGCCACTTTTCTCAAAATCCAGGCATATTCCCCATACCATCCGATATATCGAGAATACCCTCTCTCCTTTAATCAATTCATCTTTTAAATAATAAAATTGACCAAGAAAACAATTGCAAAAGATTTACTTTACATCATCATTTTCTTTGACTTCACGACACTGGTATTTAAAATTTATTATTTTCTTCATTCAGTTAAGTTATATATTGTTGTGATTATTTTATTTCATATATGTTGTATAGTTGATCTATATATTATCTTAATCAATATATAAACCTTCAAAGTCCTAAACAACAATTTTTCATCCAAAAAACAACTAAGTACCTAAATCCTTAATAGAATTAATAGGGTATACCCCCCTTGGATTTGTTAGGAGTTAAGACTAAACAGAGGAGTCAAGATCAAGTGATAGTACTTAAAACAAGACTTTCCCCAAATGACGCACCAAGCAGCTTGAAGATTTATGTTGCATCAACCCCAAGTGCGTAAGAGGATACAACATTTTGGCATTTTTGTCGGGGATAAATATTTTTATTCCTGGAGTTCGACTTATTCTTAGTTTATTTTTGTTTTTACCTTTCTTGATTGATCGAAGTCCAACATTTTTTAAGATTGAACTCGGTCCATCTAGAGGCTCCCCTATCTATAAACCAATCAAGGTATTACATAAGAAGAAACCCTGTAGGATTACTTGATTTTATTCTTGAACCCGAAAAGGTTTTGTGAGAATTTTGATTTACAGGATGATCTAGGAGCCCAAGACACTCTCACAAACCAGCAAAAAATCATTAAGGAGGAACGATTTTACATACACCACATGAACAGAAACTGGATATTATTTGACTGTCTAACATGTGAATATGTTAAGAACATGTTTATATTACATCTAGTTCAATTGAAGAGGATTTTTGAAGCAAAATCTGAGTGTACATGTGAAAATTGCCAAATTGGCCTCAATCCCCCCTAGGTGGGCCAAACTAGCTCCAACTCAGCCCCAAATGGCCACGAATGGTGGTGTGGAGATGGTTGAAGTGTGTTGGATTAATTATGACTCATTGGAATGCATGGTTGTGCAAAATAAGGTGAGTGGGAGGCTCAAGGTGAGCATTAAATGCTTAAACAATTCAAAAATAGGCTAAAAACACCCCTAACACTCCTAGTCAACCACAATTCCTCAAAACAAGGAATGGGAGTGCACCTTTTATAAATGAAGGTGCACATGTGGATTTTTACTAAGCCGAAGCGCTCGTGTAGGTGTGAAAGCATCAAAATATATAGTTATTATGCTGGATTGACTTCCCTAAGTCCAAACCATAGCATATTACTGCATATTTTCAAATAAAATTGATTAAGGATTTAGAATAAGGTATGTTAACCCAAAAATTACTTCACTCATCTCTACATTGTCCTACACCACCCAAGGACACCCATGATCGGCCCTTGTAACACCCCATTAGACCCCCACACCCTCAAAAAGGCTTAAGAATGAAGAAAAGGGCTTAAAAACCCCAAAAAGGAGCCTAAATAACTCTCCTAGGAGCTAAAGCCTCCAAAAAGGGGCTAAAACCCCTTAAAGGAGCCTAAAACCCTAAAAGGAGCTAAAGTTAGGGCGAAAGGGGCTAAAGCCCTAACCAAGGGCTTAAAACCCTAAAAGTCCCCAAGAAAGCTATAAAAGGAGGGATGGGGGTCATTCTCAAAACACTTCTCCCTTGCATACTGGTATGATTCCTGTGGATGCCTTGAGGCCCTTTGTCTCTCAAGCCACCCACATTCCCTCTCCTCCATCTCCATTGATCCATAGCTCCCCCATCCAAGAGAGGTGCTTCTTCAAGCCAAGGCATGGTGGCCTAATTCCATCAAAGAGAAGGTATACCAATGTTGTTTCTTGCATTTGCTTTAGTATTTTGTAGTTTTTTCTAACCCATTTTTGTTTGCGGGTTTGTTTATAACATGTTTTTGCAGGTATTTTGTTTCTAATAGTTGTTTGCAGATAGCCAAGGAAAAGCCCTAACCTTGTTTGCAGAGGGGCTCATGGCCGTTTTTCTTTCTTGCTCTTTGCTTTCTATCCATTCCGTTTTCTTTCTGCATTTTCCACATGCAAGAACCTACCCTTCTGTCCTATAGACAAAAGGGAGACATTCCTAGCCTTGTAGTAAGGAGAAATCCCTGCTATAGAACTAGCAACTATACTAGGTCGATCCCACAGGATCCCTGGTTCAGTTTTTTAAAATTTCAAGTTTTTTCAGTTTATGCCCTAGTTTTAGAAATGTTTTGTCAAATATAGCTTAGATATAGTTTATTTCCAGTTTTTATTGTTGCCAAAGCCTCTGCAAGGCAAATCCGAGTCATTTTGGCCACAGTACAAGTTACTGTCGGCCGGATCTGACTCAGAATCAGAAAAACCCCAAATCCAGGGCAGGTTGCACTTATCGGGCCTAAACAAGGGATGAGGTTGCTCTTTTTAGGCCTCACAGGTGTGACCAGGTCACCCTTTTCCCCTCGAAAGGTGTGACTTCACTTAGACAGGAAGATCGCTTATGTCTATGAAATCTGTGCGACCCCCTCGCCGAAATTGACCAGAAACATGCGGTCTGTCAATCAGTACTTATTTTTCAGTTTAATAGGCACTATTAGTGCGGCTCAGCCACCTCTGTCCAGCACAGTAGTTCAATATCTATTTCTGTTTCAGTTTATTGTAATTGCATCAACAAACAAAGTGTAAATTCAAAATAAAATTTAATGGCTTAATTAATGAATGTAGCTTAACTAAAATTGACATAAGATTAATAGTATTGCTTACCCTTCCTCCTCTACCCAGTCATCACCCTTCGGTGTATTCTGGGATACGACGAAGGGAATAGCTCGTATAGTCCTAGGCCCTTCATTGAATATTGTTCTAAACCATTAAAAACAGATGACCTGGAAGGTAGAGGGGGTAGAGAAGGAGGGCTTCTCACAGCACTAAGCGTCCTCCCTGTTGACCAACCTTGCATCCAGGAGGTGACCTGTGGATCTACAGATGGGTCTAGTCCCATTGTGTTGAGAGCCCAACACCTTCTCTTGGTATAAGAGGAATATAGGTGTAAGGTAGTCACCTAGTTAGGCTGTCACATTCAGGGTTAAAAATGTATATGTTTACAAATTTCTTATTATTCACTGCTTGCATAACAATGATATGAAATCTGCCACAATTTGATGACTTCATAACCATTTGTAGCCACCTAATACCAGAAATACAGAAAAACAAATACACCATACAAAGTAATCAACCCAACTTAGTTCATGACACTGAGAGAGCCTTAAAATTTATCAATTTACACTAAGTTCAAACAAATCTGCAGTCTTTGAGGACATAAGTCCCTGACTACTTCAACCGTGGGAAGTACTTGGGCTCAGCCCAGAAACTCATTGTGAGGAGTACCACGGGAACCCCAAAGTAGCTGGCCGCTAAGAGGAGTTGCCAAGTGAAACGGGCAACGACCCCCACCGATTGAGTAGAAACGCCCGTGAGAAAAAATACAAGCGCTGTCTTCTGGTAGTCTTGGTGGCCGAGTGACCACCTACATCCAATAGGAAGCCATTGAAACCGGGGTCCAAACATCATTCCCATCAGTTTGATAAACATCTAACACAATTGATTCCCCACGCTCTTCCTCACGCCTAAGAGGCGAACCACCACCATTCAGGACATTAAACTGACACCGTTGAAACCGTTCTCAGCGATATCCCACACCATCAGAAGGCCACATAGCCTCTGATTCAGATTCAGACCCATACCAGTCTGAACTAGACCTCCATACTGGACCATCAAGCCCCATGGCTGGTGCAAATCCGGATCCATTTTCCAGCATAGCCATAGTAAGTGGACCCATGTCCACACCACAACTTGTCACCAACAACCCTGCAGGTGGCCCAAGCACAGTCATGCAAACTGTCATCAGTTAGCTGCCACCACTCATAGTGACCAGCCAAGTTGGCCCACTTGCAGCACACGGGGGCAGTGGCCCTTCCACACACACTTCCCCTCCTGCCACACAGGGGGGAAATGCACCATCCACTTACATTGCCCCTACTGTCATACATGGGGGCAATGTCCCCTCCATTCACACTATCCCTCACGTCATAATTGGGGGCAGTGGCCCATCAACTCACACTGTCCCTCCCACCACACTTGCGGGCATTGGCCCATCTACAATGGTGCCACCACAAGTGCCCCCAGCCATGCAGGTGCATTATGCATATGCAAACCCCACCACCATACCTCCCCCATCCCACATCAACCTGGGGTCAAATCTTCCTTTCATGGCTCATCTTAACTTGCCGAATTTGGCTCGATTGACAAACGACCCCATTCGCCATCAAGATTTTTGGCCTCCAATGCCAACTAAGCTGCCATCAGACATCCCCAAGTTTGAAGGAAAGGCAGGGGAATGTCCCCAAAACCACATTATGACATTCCATCTATGGTGCTTGTCCAATAGTATCATAGATGATTCCATCAGGTTGAGGCTATTCCAACGCACCCTTACATGTGCCGCGGCCAAATGGTACATTGAGATACCACATGCCAAGTACCCAGATTTCAACTCCTTAGCTTTCATGTTTCTGCAGTATTTCCAACTCCCCGTCAGGTATGATGAAGGGGTGGAGATCCTGTTATCCTGTGGCCAAAGCACTACGACACAAATAACCGACCACCTCCATGAGTGGCGGCGATGTCGTAGCTTATGTAAAATCCAACTTGACGATAGGATGTTCTTGGATTGGTTCCTTAAGACCTTGCTCCCGCCCATAGCAAAGGACGTCGTATCTGAACGTCCCCAATCTGAAGAGGAGGCCATACTGAAAGCCCAATAATTTGACCTTATATATGCATAGTCTGGATATCTATACACCGCCATAACAGACGCTCCCTGCTCGGGTGCCTCCTACCGGGATGCACCGGGGGCATCCCATGCTGTGGACAACATCATAGGCTTGGTATCCCAATAGCCACATCACCGTCCGACACCACATGTAGCTCCACCACAACCAAGCAATACTACTAGTGTTGCTTACCAAAACCAAACTACAGACTATGCCAAAATGATGTCCCAGTCCGGAGCAACAACTTCCTACACACAACCTGTGCCACCGCAGTAAGATCAGGCCATGGCTTGGCCAACACAGCAGTACGCGGGGAAAATTCCCACATTTGTGGCACCGCAGCCCACCCAAATTTATTATGCACCACCAGTGTAAGAAGTTCAAGCCCCCATCCCTACTCAACCCGCTTCGTTGGGACAATTATTTGCACAACAAAACCGTCCCAACCATCCTGACCACAACAATAAACAAGGGAAAGCTATAAATAATCAGCCCTGGAACCAAGCCAATAACCAACCACAAGGAGGCGGTCAACAACCAAACCCTCCCAACAATGCCGTGGCAAACCAACCCGCCCAAAACCCCCCACAACAAAATGCACCAAGACGCAATGCCCCGTTGCACACAAACCAACCCTGCACACTCTGCGACGTCTATGGGCACTACACATTTGAGTGTCCCCTCATGGGTTGCACTAAGAAGGCCATTCAGAATGAGGCCCAACAGGCCACCAATGCTGTGAACCAAACCCAACCCAACCCTGCACCACAAGGACCCCCCCCATGGTGCTTCAAAACACCCTACCAATCCAAGGATTGGTGGCAACCGCACCCCTTCCCCAGGGCAATCCCAATGCTCCGGGGGCACCTCCCACGACAGAAACAGGTGTCCACCACCTGCTAGCCATGACAACTGAAGAGGTTAACCTACAAACCAGACGAAATCAGTATGGTACCACCACCAAACCTGTTGACACATCAGCAGCATCTACGTCCAAAATAGTAAACCTACCTCTTCAGTTACCCCCATTCCCCCGCCCCCCCATATGCCGAGTGGCCAACAACACCACATCTAGAGCTGCTGTCAGCTATAGCATTGTGGATGATTTGGCCCAAACACCAATGGCCATGTCTGCTCTAGAGGTACTCAAAACATGCCCAATGCAGCAAAAATCATTACTAGCCACCCTTGGGGCTGTAGACCCCTCCGACTCCAAGTTGATCACATTCAACACGGATAATGGAGAACCACGCATGCCATCGACCATTGGCTTCCAAATCCTAGTATCTATCTGAAATTTGGTTGTGCACCGGTGCATAGTAGATGAGGGGGCATCTACGTGCGTTATGTCTACCCTGGTTTGGTAGAAACTGGGATCACCAATTCTACAACCATCCTCCATAACTCTGTGGGCTTATGATGGCCATCCCACTAAAATCCAAGGAATCCTCCCCCATGTCCCCATCACATTAGTCAGGAAGATAGTGTTGATCGACATAGAGGTTGCCAATGCTCAACTAGACTATAACCTCCTCAGAAGAAGAAGTTATATGTATGTCATGAGAGCGGTTGTTTGCCGATACCACCATGATGGCTCATTTCCCCTTAGTGTCATCACCACTGACACAAAATGAGACTGCAGACTTGTGTATGGTCTCATCCAGCACCGCTGCACCCAAACAACAAGCTCAGCCGCAGCCCCAACCCCAACCCCAACATGGTCCGTAGCCGCAACACCAACAGCAGCTGCAACATCATTTGCAATAGCAGCATTTCCCACAGCTGCAACCACAACCACATCCCCCATGCAACCAGCAGGGAGTTATCTGGGCTCATCGCCAGTCCATATGATTCCCTTCCTCTTTCCCCCACCTGGGGTCATGAGCAAGTCGGTAATGGCCACCTTAAGCCTACCTAACTTCACATTGGGAATTTTGGTATGGTATCTTGATCCACCAGATCAACCACCAATTCCCCAGGTCATTTCAACCCCGATACAACCCATTGCAGTGGAGTCTCACCCCCCACCCGACTCGCGAAAGCCAACTGCCGCACCCGCACCCACACCGCCCCACCCAAAAAGGGCCAGGGGAAAGAATGCAAAATCTATCGCAGAGCTGCGACAAGTCCCGCCTTGCGCCGTCTGCGAGCAACAGGGCCACCCAACTCAGAATTACCCTGAAATCCCAATGATCCGTGTGCATTTGGATGCCATGGATACAAATGAAAACATCCCCTTGGTCGAACTCCCAACCACACCGATAGTCAGAAATAAGGCATTGAGAACAAACCATGCTTGCTCCCTTTGCGGTTTGTATGGAAATTACTCTAACCATTGTCAAGACTTTCTTGAATTTCGAATGGCTCTAGCCAAACTCCATCAACATTCTCTTGAGTCTAAAATCACCTTGGTCGAATAAGTTCACCCCCCACCGCCTTCTTCAGACACCATGTCCATTTACATGATGTCCAGTTCAACTGACCCGCTTATCTCCACCTCCAACAACGGTCCATCAGACCTGTCTCTTTGTTGCTTCAGCAACGATGAGGAGATACTTGAAGCTCTGACTGCCCCGGAATACCCATGGGACGACATGCACCATGGCTTGTTCTTCCTCTCCGAAGAACTTGTGTCGCAGTCTGACCAGTTTTCCATGGAGACCAAAGATTTCATCCATGGGAAAGTTGACTGGTTCAAGAACCCCGTCCCGGCACCTGACACCTTCGAAGAAGGGAACATGGCCAATATTTCACCCACCATCAAAATCAACATCTCAACCAATTCTGATATTGTTGAAGGAATCAAGATGGGGGCATCTTGCTCCCTGGAAGAGGTCGCTGCCTACAAAGCTCTCTTCCAAGAATTTCGTGACATCTTCGCCTGGTCATACACTGAAATGCCCAGCTTAGATCCATCCATTGTGGAACACCACATTGACACATGGCCCGATGTGACACTCATACACCAAAAGCAACGGCCCATTCACCCTTCCAAAGTGGCCGTAGTGAAAGCCGAGATAGAGAAGCTGTGCACTGTCGGCTTCATCTACCCCATTGCGTACACCACTTGGGTTTCTAATCCTGCTCCTGTGAAAAAAAAATAGGGTACCATTCCCATTTGCACTAATTTATGTGAACTCAATGGGGCATATCCCAAATACAACTTACCAACACCCTTCATCGATCGGATAATCGATGCATGCGTCGGACATGGGGCCTTCTCCTTCATGGACAGATTTTTCGGCTATAACCAAATCCAGATCCGGAAAGAAGACCATTATAAAATGACATTCACGACCACATGGGGCACATTCACATATCGAGTCATGCCCTTTGGCCTGAAAAATGCTGGATCCACTTTCCAGCACAACATGACACACTGCTTCTGTGACCTTGTTCACATCATGTTGGTTTGTCTAGAAAACCTCATTTCCCGGTCGCAGAAGCAAACACAACACATAGACGACCTGCGACAAGTCTTCCTATGATGTCGCAAGTATGGAATCCGCTTGAACCCTTTCAAGTGTGTTTTCTTTGTCCTAAGGGGCCATCTACAAGGATTCATCGTGTCACACAAAGGAATGACCGCTGATCCCTGGAAAGTCCAAACAACTTTCCCTCTAATGTCACCCTTTTGAGTGACAACAATACAACTTGTATTATAGTCTTTCTCCTTTTTTGTTTTACACATTTTTCAAAAGTGAGTCTTATGTATCGTTTCCCCTCATTGCTCTAGATGGATTACACCTCAAACCGGTATACGGGATTCGCTGAGCAAGTATGATGGTCTCCAAACCTCACCTTGGCTGCATGGGTCATCTACTCCCCATCACACGAGTTGATCCATATCGATGAAATATGCATGGGTACTGCGACCAATAACCAGGCTGAATACGATGGTGTCAATGGCCTCTTGGCCGCCACTCTTCAGTTAGGTGTTCACCATCTCGATGTATTCTTAGAATCCAAACTGCTTGTTTCTTAGTTGAACAACTACTATTGGGTACGTGATCCTTGCCTCTTTAGAAAGTTCCTGCACACTAAACAGGTGGTTAGAACATTTGAATCCATCACATTCACACATGTTCCTAGAAACCTCAATAGTGTCGCAGACCAAATGGATAATGATATTCTAAATTGGCACATTCATAATCACATATAGGGAGCATACAACAATAACATCATGCATAATCATATCCACAAATACACACACAAGTGTAATAATACATCATATAGGCATTTTCATTTCACATCATCATAAAAACACTCACATAATAAAACCATAAAAGTGCATCCACATGCGTCAAAAATATATATATAAATCGATCAGTCGCATGTCCAAAACATGTCCAATTCAAAATGAGAATCCACATATGCTTTCTCAGCAGGATATACATAAAAACACAAAAACTCCTAATTGAACCAACACACTAGGGATAGCCCCACTAGGCTGCTAATCTGACTCAGACTCATCATCTGACTCAGTATCGTCATCTTCCTCAGAAGACTCATCCTCCGCAGGAATATCACCTCTCGCCACCCGTACGAACTTGCTCACAGGCCATAGACATCCTCCTCATGAAAACAGTCCACTCGGGAGGAAAAATATGAATAGAAGCGATCAAATTGCTACTCAGATGCTGCCACCTGTCATTAGAGATCCTAGTAGCAAGCCGCTCCAGATGCGGCAGCAGGTCATCCATCTCCCTGTTAGTTTTTCAACATTTAAGCTAGCATTATATGGATCATTAACCGAGAGAACAACAAGCACAACAATAAAAAACAAGAGACAATGAACGCAGTTTTTTTCCTCGGGGAAACCATAAATGGAGAAAACCCCGCAACTTCCTCGGAGATAGAATCAACACAAAAGGTAAAATCCCAAAACAGTAAGATGCACTCCCGACAGCAGTAAGCTTCTTCTTCTCTAGCCCCAGTGTCTTCTCCTTCTCAACTATGCGCTGAACTTGAGTGTGTAAGTGATGTGTGTTAAATAGAGAGTCTAGCTCTCTATTTATACTAATCCCGACATGACTAAAACCCTACTAGGGCTGACCTCTACTAGGAGAGTCTAATAATTCTAGTGCCCCAGAACTGCAGAGACTTTAACCCTTAGACAATAGGAGGGTTACCCACAATGACTTGACATGACTTGTTTACATTATTTATCCTCCCGATCGGAACATCAGGGCATGACAACATGAGTCAATTACATTATAGATACATCCCGAAATAAACATAGGGTTACAATACATAAGATACATAGATGAATACATTCCGAAGTTACAATTACATCAACACTCCCTCTTAACTAGGAAGGTATTCTCTCGACACAATTTTCATCACTGGTCTTCTTCTCTGGATCTTCTCGTCATTTGCATCTTCAAGTCATCTTCATCTGGATCTAGATCATCACTCGATCTGGATCATCATCATTGGATCATACTCGATCTGGAACATCACTAGATCTAGATCATCACTCAATCTGGATCATCGTCACTGGATCATACTCGATCTGGAACATCACTGGATCATCATCACTGGATCTGGATCATCACTGGATCATCATCACTGGATCTGGATCATCACTAGATCTAGATCATCATTGCTGGATCTGGATCATCACTCAATCTGGATCATCACTACTGGATCTGGGTCATCACTCGATCTGGATCATCACTACTGGATTTGGATCATCATTCGATCTGGATCATCATTGCTGGATCTGGATCATCACTCGATCTGGATCTCTCAGAGTCATCATAACTAGATCTGGATTGTAGCTTGATCTGGATCATCATCACACATGTGCTATCTCATTATTCTTCTCGTCACAGGAAGTTCTACAGAGCCAGCCATTTTCCATGTTGGTTGTAGGCCTAGCCTCCATGTAGGTCTTCTTCAACACTTATATCTGACCTACTCGTCAGAAAGGCACAACACTCATATCCATCCAAGCGGGAACACATCCTACTCACAATGATGGAAGAGTTCCACACTTCCATCCAGGTTGGAACACATCCTACTCACAATGATGGAAGAGCTCTACTTTACATCCATCCAGGAGGGAACACATCCTTCTCACAATGATGGAAGGGCTCTGAACTTACATCCATCTAGGCGGGAACACATCCTGTTCACAATGATGGAAGGGCTCTGCACTTACATCCATCTAGGCGGGAACACATCCTACTCAAAATGATGGAAGGGCTCTACACTTACATCCATCCAGGTGGGAACACATCCTGCTCACAATGATGGAAGGGATCTGCACTTACATCTGACCTGGTAGGAACCAAATCCTACACCCTCGTCAGAAAGGAATGAACTCACATATGACCTGGTAGGAACCAAATCCCACACCCTCGCCAGAATGGCCCCCAGTCCTAGACTGAACTACCTGGTAATGGACCAGGTGCCTCCACTCCCCTGGAGAGTGGAAATTTCCCTTACATCTGTCCTACTCGATAGAATGGCCAACACTCACATCTGACATGGGAGGAACCTAATCCATTAGCCATGACAGAATGGTTCAGCCCTTATATCTGACCTACTCGTCAGAATGGCTCTCTCAGTCTCGGACTGAGTGTTCCTGGTAACTGAACAGGTACCTCCATTCCCAGAATGGAAATCAACACTCATATATGACATGGAAGGAACCAAATCCTCTCACCATGAGCCCTTATATCTGACCTGCTCGTTAGAATGGCTATGGGACTCATCACTTTCCCTTGGAGGAAACCTCGAACTGGAGAACACCAAGCTTCTCCCTGAAGTAATCAAACTTCACTCTGGCCAAGGGCTTCATCAACACATCACCTATCTATTCCTTCGTCGCAACATACTAGAGCTTCATTGCTCCCCCCTACACCATATCCTTGATATAGTGATACTTGATCTCGATATGCTTCGACTTGTCATGGAACACTGGATTTTCTGACAACTTCATGCAACTCTGGTTGTCACAATGTATACAAGTAGCAACCATCTAGAGATCAAATAAATCAGACAGTAGCTTTCACAGCCATACTGCCTCACAACTAGCTGAACAAGTTGCGACATACTCTGCTTCAGCTGTACTCAGTGCCACACAGGATTGCTTCCTGCTAAACCAAGAGATCACACCTGATCCCATAATGAAGCAACATCCTGAAGTGCTCTTCCTATCGATGGCACTGCCTGCCCAATCTGAATCAACATAACCCTCCAGGTTAATCTTCTGATTCGCATCGTACTTGAGCCCATAATCAACTGTACCCCTCAAGTACCTCAGAATATGCTTTGCAGCAATTAAGTGAACATTTCTTGGATCTGTCAAGAACTGGCTCAAGGTGTTCACACCAAAGCAAATGTTTGGTCTTGTGTTTGTGAAGTACATCAATGACCCAATCATCTAAGGATACATCGTAGCATCAACCGACTTTGATGAAGCATCGCTCAATAGCTTCAGGTTCGATGCCATAGGTGTGGCCATAGTCTTGCAGTCCATCATCCCAAACCTCTTCAGGATCTCTACTGCATACTTCCCTTGTCCAAGGAATATTCCATCCGCACTCTGCCACACTTCCATACCTAGAAAATAATGCATCATACCCAAGTCCTTCATTTTGAACTCAGCAACAAGCTTTCTCTTCGTATCAGCAATCAACCCATCCATACCTGTCACAAACTGATCATCTACGTATAGTAGAAGTGTCACTGGGTTGCCATATTCAACCTTGTAGTAAAGGTTGGAATTTGCTTTACTCTTGGTAAAGCCCAAACTGGATAGAAAGCTATCGATTCTACGGTACCATGTCCTGGGCGCCTGTTTCAAACTGTACAGGTCTTTCTTCAATCTGTATACATGAGACTCCCTGTCATGTGTCTCAAAATCGAGTGGTTGTTCTACATACACTTCCTCTTCCACTACACCATTCAAGAAAGCAATCTTGACATCCATCTGGTGTATCTTGCATTTCATCACTGCAGCCAAAGAAAGTACTGATCTGATGGGAGTGTATCTGGCTAGAGGTGCAAAGGTTTCTTCATAATCTATTCCTTCTTTCTGAGAGAAACCCCAAGCCACAAATCTTGCCTTATATTTTTCAATGCTACCATCTGCAGCATGTTTGATCTTGTAGATCCATTTGGAAGTTACAACTGACTTCTTTTATGGTCTTGGGACAACATCCCAAACATCATTCTTCATGGTCGATTGGTATTCTTCAATCATAGAATCCTTCCATTATTTCCGTTATGCCGCTTCTTAATAACTGGAAGGTTCTTTATCAATGAAATCACATAGTAATGCTACATACCCGGAGCAGGATCTGGTCCTCTTTCTTTCTCTGTGATTCTCTTCTGGAGCCCCATATCTTTCCACACCTTGGATAATTTCTCATACCCAAGCAAGTTTCCTCTTATGAGGATTCTTCTCTAGAGGTGGATCTACAGGTCTTTGTGGTTCTTCAAATTCTCAATCTTCTTCTTGAGTTTCTTCGTTCATGGTTGTATCATGAATTCTGGGTGCTTCTGCTTCTTCAGGTTCTTCAGTAGGTCTCTTTCTGGATTTGTTGTAAGTTGTGTCTTCATCAAATGTTACATCCCTACTGATTTCAATATTCTTGTATCCTGGGAAATATATTATGTAAGCCTTCGAGCTTTCAGAGTATCCCACAAATATACCCTTCTTTCCTGAAGGATCTAATTTTGTTCGCTTCTCTTTTGGAATGTGTATGTATACTGGATAGTTGAATATTTTAAGATGGTTGACTTCTAGTTTCTTACCGGAGAAGACTTCTTCAGGAGTCTTGTTCTCGAGTACTCTATGTGGAGTACGGTTCTGTACATACACCGCTGTTCTGGCAGCTTCCGCCCAAAGATGCATAGGAAGGTCTTGATCATGAAGCATTGCTCTTGCAGCTTTCATGATAGTTCTATTCTTCCTCTCTGCAATCCCATTTTGTTGTGGATTATAAGGAGTGCACAACTCCCTCTTAATCCCTGATTCTTTGCATAGCTCTTTGAATTCATTTGAAGTGAATTCTCCACCATTATCTGATCGAAGGGTCTTTATCTTCTTTTCAGTATGGTTCTCGATCAAGGTTTTGAATTCCTTGAATTTTCTGAATACTTCATCTTTGTTCTTCATTAAGTAAACCGATGTCTTCCTAGAAAATTCATCAATAAAAGAAACATAATATGCATACCCGCTTAGTGAGTTTGATGACATAGGACCACATACATCGAAGTGGATGATTTTCAAGATTCCTTTTGCTTTTCTTTCACTGCTTGGAAATGTCTTCTTTGTATTCTTTCCTTTCACACATCCTTTGCAGACCCCATCATGTTTTGCTTGGATTTCTGGAAGACCTTCAATAGCTTTGCTTGCAATAGGTAGTGCTCTGTAATGCACATGTGCAAGCCTTATATGCCAAAGTTCACTTGGCTCTACTGTTTCATGGACCAACGCTTGTTCTGGATGGCCCTTTAATTTGTACAATCCTCCTTCTTGTTCTCCAATCACTACCGCATCATCGATAGTCTTTCCCTTTGGCCACATGATGACTTGACCATCTATGAATGCAACCCGCATTCCTTTTGCATCTAATGCCGATATGGATAGGAGGTTCTTCTTGAGTCCTGGTACAAACAATACTTCTTTCAATGTTAGAGACTTTCTAGAGTCTAACTTATAGGAAGATTCTCCACTACCTTTTATTGGATATTGGTAGTCATCTCCTAGCTTCACCTTGTGAGGTGATTCATATTCTGACAGTCTTACAAAGGATTCCTTGATTCCAGTCATATGTTTGGAAGCCCCACTGTCTATAAGCCAATCATCACTTCCATGAGTAATGTTACCTATTAGAGCAAATATCAAAACATATTCATCCTTGCTTGAAGAATCTTCACTTTCATATCTAGTTCTTTTCTTGGATGGTTCATCATCCTCTGCAGCATGAACATGATGTCTTCTTTTGTTGCTCCTCTTTGTTATCTTTTGTTTCTTAGGACAATTCCTTGGATAGTGTCTTGCTTCATCACATGTATAACATATGATCTTAGATAAATCTTTTCTACTGTTATATTTGTGAGAGTGCTTACCTCTGAAGTGATGAGATATTCTTTTGGTTGTCTTGGAGTGTGACTTGGAGTGTATTGTGAGAGCTTGATCTTCACTTCCCATCTTTTCTTCTCGAGCTTCTATCTGAGCTTCTTCTTGAGAGCACTCTTCCCATAGTCTGTTGAATTTGAATAACTTATTTCTAGCACAGATTCCTTGGATGAAAGAATCCCATGACCTAGGAAGGCCATTCAAGGTAGTCATCACAATCTCTGCATTTTCCACTTCTTCATCTACTACTTCTAGTTGTTCCTTGATATGAGAAACTCTTGTGAAGTAATACTAGATTGTTTCTACATTCTGAATCTTCACATTCTTCATTTGGTTTCTCAGAGTCATCTTTTGGTTTATGTTCTTCCCTTGAAACAATTTGGTTAGGGCATCAAACATAGCTTTAGGTGTCCTAAGAGAGGACACCTATGGGATAAGGTGATCCTTGATAGAATCAGCAATGATATTCTTTGCCATAACCAACTTAATCTTATGCAAGGCCTTAGCCTCATCTCCCTCTGGAACTGGAACCTCCTCATGGATGTAGGAGTCTAACTCATTTTCTTCCAGGACAAGGGAGATCCTATACTTCCAGGCTCGGAAGTTATCAGCTCCCTCAAGCTTTTCATCAAGCTTGGTATGATGAGACATCTTAACTGAGAACCTAAAATGGAAATACAAAAGATTTTATATCTTGCCAGGTCAAGATGTTGGATCTGAATTTTGAGCTGAAATCCTACAGAGCTGGTTCAGGAGAAAATTATGGTTTTGCTTTTCCGGAGTTCTGTCCACCCAAATGCCTTGAAATTTATCCCTAACTTTGATTTTGGGGAGGAGATCAATCCAGACCTGGGCTCACTGAAAAATTCCTCTTCTGTGAAAATCCCTAATTTCTGGCAGTAGTGACAGGTCCAAAACTGAAAAACCTCAAAATTGGATTTTGTTTTGACAGAAAGATGCGCCCTAAGGAGGAGATTTATTCCACCTTACCTTTACTGAAAATCTGTGGAGAGAGATCCACAAAGTAGGAAGCCCTAGTTCCCGCATCTGCACAATGTCTTCTTCTCAAGTTAGCTCTGATGCCGTGTTAGTTTTTCAACATTTAAGCTAGCATTATATGGATCTTTAACTGAGAGAACAACAAGCACAACAGTCAAACACAAGAGACAATGAACACATTGTTTTTCCTCGGGGAAACCATAAATGGAGAAAACCCCGCAAATTCCTCAGAGATAGAATCAACGCAAAAGGTAAAATCCAAAAACAGTAAGATGCACTCGCTACAGTAGTAACCTTCTTCTTCTCTAGCCCCAGTGTCTTCTCCTTCTCAACTATGTGCTACACTTGAGTGTGTAAGTGATGTGCGTTAAATAGAGAGTCCAGCTCTCTATTTATGCTAATCTCGATGTGACTAAAACCCTACTAGTGCTGACCTCTACTAGGGGAGTCTAATAACCCTAGTGCCCCGGAACTGCGGGGACTTTAACCCTTAGACAATAGGAGGGTTACCCACAATGACTTGACATGACTTGTTTACATTATTGATCCTCCCGATCGAAACATCGAGGCATGAAAACATGACTCAATTACATTATAGATACATCCCGGAAGAAACATCGGGTTACAATACATAAGATACATAGATGAATACATTCCGAAGTTATAATTACATCAACACTCCCGATGTCGCCTGCGAGGGTTCCCAATAGGAACTGTCGTAGGAGCTATGGTAACTACCCGCCTCCGATGCCCGGGTGGTGGGCGAGGCCACCGATACATCTATGGCTCCCATGGACCACTATCCTGCACATCTCGGTGCGGACGTAGTGTAGTTACTTTCTCAAAAAAGAAAGCACACAGGAAGGAGCCAAAACAAAATCTTTCCCCAGATGTCTTCAAATTGTTCAGTTGACGTTGAACAACTTGAAGGTACATCTGGCCCCATCCATAGTACGTGCCCCCTTCAGCATGCTCTACTAGCTGAAGTTTCCCTCCATAGATATTTTGGCTCCTCGTGGAACCCAAGATACGCAATAATAGTGTTGCCACCACCCGTTTCGACAAATCCTTGATGTCACACATCAGGATGTAGGAGCCATGCACATATATCGTAGCATAACAGTGCCTGTCATAGAGCTCCTCCAATGTCTCCCCCCGAGACAATACCGGTGCCAAGTCACCCACAACTCCCAACATAGGGAACCCAGTCAGAAAGTATACATCCGCCAGCGTGATCTCAATCCGCTGGCCCTGAAAGAGGAACACCTCCTCATCAACATCCCAAAAACTCAATAGTGTTTGCAGCAGCAAACCCAAGCTCTTCATGAGGGGTATCCTCATGAACTTCAGCAATCCACAATGGGCCAATGTATCTCTGACATTCCCATCTCGTAATGATGCCTCCCGGAGGTCTTTGTAGTCTCTCTCTCGCCACTTGTTCTCAGCCATCCTGCACAAGCAAAAACCCTGATGTCAGCCACAACTCTCATAAAAAAACACTCCTCAGAGGCCAAGTCGCACCTGTTTGGGCAAAATAAGCGACCAGGTCACTCAAAAATGCCCCATAGATGTGACCAGGTTGCTCCTTTTCCTTTGAAAGGTGCGACTTGGCTCCATGAAACAACAAAATGCTCATGGAGGACCTTCGGGTGACCAAATGCAAAATGTAAACCACTAAAAAGATGAGATTCGGTGAGATCTCTTACCTGCAAGTCACAGAACTCGAAACCGTCGGTCGGATCAGGAGAAATTAGCAAATGAAGATTTAGGGCCCACCTCTCCAACTCCATAGTGAACAGTGACAATGACACCTCACCAAGTGGACCCACCCTTATATAGGCCCCATTTGACCTAATTTTTTCTGATCGACATAACAAGACCATATGGACTCCGTTTGAGACGCTGTTCATGCCACTGGTTTCCGATTTTCGCCCTCCATCTCTTTATGAGACCATTGTCTCATGTTTAATAAATAAATTTCAAACCATTTCCCACAAGTTGCCTCGATTTATGAGCTACAACATGACGATGCAAGTGTTCGTAGACTTGTACTTGTATCTCTCATGCCTATCGCTACTCATGCGGGTTTTTGCGCCACCACCCATTAAGGGTTACCATTTTTTTTCTCGTTTCATATTTTAACACATAGTTGTCTTCTTTATCCACTGCACCTTACGTGGACCTTTGGACCATTGTCCACAAAACAATTTATTTTTTGTACATATTTTGCATATAAATTCCCCTGGACTTACACTCGCATCATATGTAGTCAAATCCGTTCACCGTAAATCACACACACGCTCTCCTGACCTTTGTCCGAGAGCCACCTTGGTTGGCATGCATCTACCACACCAACTAGTGAGCCTCTGCAGCGATCTATCCCGCGTATGTATTGGTATGTTTGAGAACCTTTTGCTCCATCCATACTGCGTGGATGACCTTTGGACCACTGTCCACCGCCCTGACATGGGGCACCATCTGTGCCACCACAATCGGTTGAACATACTGGAGTTTCGTTTAAGCTCTTTTCTGACTCCTAAAAACAATGAAAAGATAGCTGAGCGCAGCTGCTTCCTTTCCCTCTCGATAAAGGACAGGAAAGGGTATCTACATCATCTCGCTTATCTCCTTTTGCAGACCATATAGACCATCAAATGAAAAGGACCTCCTTGGCACACTCAAGCCAAGACCATTCCCCTCTGCATACTTTTTTGCTTTCTCGGGCAGAGGGGCCATACTTTACAAAAAATATCACCACGGGTTGTCATTAAGCTCTTTTCCAGCCTTCTCATCAAGAAAAGATTGCCGAGCAAACTTGGTTTCGTTCATGCTCGTAAAAGTATCTGAATGACCGTCCAGTCAGGATAGGTTTAACCTTTTCTGGCCTGATTGGACTACCAATGGTAAAGAAGTCTCTCATCCCCTACAGGATGGGCGAGCTCTCCTATGTATACTTTTATCCTTTTTCGGGCACAGGAGACTACCAACGAAAAAGATCCCCACTGGAGTATTCTTCGTGCTTTCAGACTCTCTAAAATTGAAAGCACCATCGAGCATTTACTTTCTCGAGCTCACCAAAAATTCACGAGATCGTACCATAACAGTGTCCTTAGACACCACCCCACAGAAAATAGTTTGGAAACATTCCCCCTTTGGGTTGCCTTTGTTTAGAGTACTCTGCAATGTGTCTTCCTTGGATCCCATCAATATCAAAAGCGTCCACCTCCTCCAAGTATTTCCCATTTGCAGTGACATTCCCGGTATTATAGCTATGATCCCATTCCCATGAGTTAGTTTCATTTGCTTCCTAGTTTTCCCTGTCGTCATACTCTGAACAAAGGAAGTTTGAGTCTACTACAATCCCCTACCCCTGTTCAACTCTTTCCCTCCCCCCCCCCCCCCCCCCCATTCAGTGGGTCAGTCTACAAATTATCTCACACATGTCATTTATTTCCCTCACGCTCCTGGTCAAGGAAACATCATTGCCTTGACTAGGGGCAGGTCTCCCCCAGTCGACGACAACACATATATTCCAGAGGACAGACCTAGAGGTCCCTGTATCCTGGTTTCATTAACCTCATTGATGAGTTCCTTGGACCACTTGAGAGGAGTCCTTAGTGTTTCTTGGGATGTTTGTTTCTCACATGCTTGACTCCAACTACATCATTGCGCCGTTGAGATTCATATAGGGTTTGGTCTGCACAGTACTTGGTCGAAGACCCCAGATGTCACCTGACTCTAACACATTGATGAGTCTATTCGAGGGACCTAAATAGGTTATGTCCCTTGCGATTTCCAGTTTGCATTGGAGACAGTGTTTAGAAGCCCCAGTAGTGCTTCTATATAGATTTATGATTGATGCAGCATACTTGTACCACAGAGACTTAATTCTCAATCAGCGAGTCCATACAACTATGTACCGTTCCAGATCTAGCAGACCGTCAGTCATGAAGATATAGCATTCCATGAGAATTCCATGGGTCCAATGTACCATTTCTTCATATTAGTATTGTATTCAGCCTCACATTGAGGCAACCATTATTGTACTATCAGTTGTATATGATCGGCTCTGGTATTTTAGAGCATAGATCAAATTATTCTTTTGACATTGTCACAAGCATGGGGATGCCTGTCTCATCCATATACATGTCACACATTATTTGTATCTCACCCATTGATGGGAACCATATTAATATAAAAACCAAAAGCCACCATGCCCCAGCCCCGGAAGCACCACCTCTATGCAGCAACTCCTATGATGTTTGTTAACCATACGATGAGATCCTTACATCAGGGGGCAATCTGTTAACCCAAAAAATCCCTGACTCAGCTCTACATGGCATACACCACCCAAGGACGCCCATGATCGACCCTCGTAACACCCCATTAGACCCCCACACCCTAAAAAAGGCTTAAGAATGAATAAAAGGGCTTAAAAACCCCCAAAAGGAGCCTAAATAACTCTCCTAGGGGCTAAAGCCTCCAAAAAGGGGCTAAAACCCCTTAAAGGATCCTAAAACCCTAAAAGGAGATAAAGTTAGGGCGGAAGGGGCTAAAGCCTTGACCAAGGGCTTAAAACCATAAAAGTCCCCAAGAAAGCTATAAAAGGAGGGGTGGGGGTCACTCTCAAAACACTTCTCCCTTGCATACTGTTATGCTGCCCATGGATGCCTTGAGACCCTTTGTCTCTCAAGCCACCCACATTCCCTCTCCTCCATCTCCATTGAGCCATAGCTCCCCCATCCAAGAGAGGTGCTTCTTCAAGCCAGGGCATGGTGGCCCAATTCCATCAAAGAGAAGGTATACCAATGTTGTTTCTTGCATTTGCTTTAGTATTTTGTAGTTTTTTCTAACCCATTTTTGTTTGCAAGTTTGTTTATAACATGTTTTTGCAGGTATTTTTTTTCTAATAGTTGTTTGCAGGTAGCCAAGGTGAAGCTGTAACCTTGTTTGCAGAGGGGCTCATGGCCGTTTTTCTTTCTTGCTCTTTGCTTTCTATCCATTCGGTTTTCTTTCTGCATTTTCCACATGCAGGAACCTACCCTTCTGTCCTATAGACAGAAGGGAGCCATTCCTGCCCCTGTAGCAAGGAGAAATCCCTGGTACAAGGTACTAAGTGGTGGATTACTGTTCTAGCACCCCCCCTTAACCATAACTTAGTACATCTCATCAAAATTTTATTAGAGGTCTTGGCAACAAAGGCTCAAGTAAACTCAATACAAACATAAATTTATTTGTCCATGTAAAAATGAGGAAAAGAGGAATACCTCAAGGGACAAAACCTCCCCTAAAAAATGGACATGGGGCTGAAAAACTGCAAAAATAGCAGTAATCACCATCCATCACTCACTCCAAGAAAATATCTCAAGTAAGTGAAGGTATTATCAGTAGAACTCTTGGTGAATATGTCAGCAGTTTGCTCGATGGATGGGCAATACTGCAAGGAAATCACTCTATCATGCACTAAGCCCCGGATGTAGTGCATATGGATCTCTATGTGATTTTTTATTTTCCTTTGAACTGGATCAATAGATATCTTGATGGCACTTTGATTATCCACCCAAATGTTAGTAGGAGAATAAAATGCAACACCAAACTCTTGAAGAGTTCATTGCAACCAAACACATTGTGTGGATGCATCCACTACTCCCTTGTATTTGGCCTCTGCTGAAGAAAGATAAGTTGTGTGTTGTTTCTTACTAGAACAGAAAATAGTACCTTCAGCAAGCATGAAAACAAAACCTGAAGTGGGCTTGCTATTAGTGGGATTTCCATCCCAATCTGAATAAAAAAATCCAACTAGTTCAAGTGAAGAACTAGCTGCAAAGTGTACCCCAAAACTCTTTATTCCTTGGACATATTGGAGAATATTTTTAAATTCATTCCAATGGAGCTCATGTGTTTGTTTCATATACCTTTCTACATCACTAACAACATAATACAAATCAGGTTTGGTATGTGTAAGGTACAACAAACTACCAACTAGCTTCATGTACAATGTACAATCTACCAAAGGAGAATCACCAAATTCACCTAGTTTTATGCCAGAAAGAAAAGGGAACTTGGATGGCTTAAAATCAGCCATATTGAACTTAATTATTAGGTATGAATCATACTTAGGTTGGCTCAACATGATGCCTCTTTCAGATTTCTCAATTTCCAATCCTAGAAATTGTTTTAGCAATCCTAGATCTGTCATTGCAAACTCATTGTGTAGGGATGCCTTGATTGATAAAATTTGGTTGTTGCAGCTCCCTGTAATTAAGAGGTCATCTACATATAGTAAAATAACCTGCAATACAACATCATTTTTCTGCAAACACGCGTTTGGATCATATTTGCATCGAATGAAACCAATTGAGAGCAAGAAACTATCCATTTTTGCATACCAAGCCTTGGGAGCTTGCTTGAGCCCATAAAGTGATTTATTCAACCTGAAAACAAGTGAAGGATCCTCTTGAAAACCTTCATGTTGCTGCATATATATCTCTTCCTGTATTTCACCATGTAATAATTTACTCTTGGCATCCATACAGTGCACTTTCCAACCTTTACTAGCTGGAATTGCTAGAACTAGTCTTATTGAATCCATCTTTACAACAGGTGAAAAGGTTTCGGTGTAGTCCACACCTTGGAATTGAGAGTATCCCTTAGAAACCAATATGGCCTTTTACTTAACATCAGAACCATATGCAACAATTTTGGCTCGAAAGACCCACTTACATTGCATAAGCTTCCTCCTGGGAGGAAGGGGAACCAATTCCCATGTTTCATTCTCTTGGAGAGAATTCAATTCATCTTGCATGGATGATTTCCACCTTGTATCATGAAAATATTCTTGATATGACTGTGGATCAGATCCAATTATCATATAACATTTCTCATCAAGAGAAATTTTACTTGCATAAGAAGCATTGTGAGATTGGGATCTTGTCTTCTCTAGTCATTTGGGCCTTGAAGGTGAGTCATATACATAAATGACATATTCATACATTTCATTATTATAAATATCATAAAAATCAGAGCTTTAATCATTACTTACTTCATCATGGTGTTGGGGAGAAGAGCATTCCCTTGGTGGAAGCTCAAAATCTAGTATGATATCCTCTTCGAATTGCACACTCCTATCAATGAAAGTATTGAGTGTGCTTGTGTCAAAGAGCTTATAACCCTTTGTGTCCTCACCATAACAAACCATGATACATTCCTTTCTATGTGGCTGCAAATCCTTCTTCTTTTCTGATGGAATTCGATCCCATACTCTTGATCCAAAAATTCTGAAATGTGAGACATTTGGTTTATGGCCAAACCATGCCTCATAGGGAGTTTTTCCTTTGAATGATTTGTGGAATTCCCTGTTTTGTATGTATGCAACACAATTGATAGCCTCATCCCATATATTGGGATTCATATCCCTTGCCTCAATCATGAACGTGTCCATCTCTCTGAGATCCCTATTTTTCCTTTCTGCCACACCATTTTATTGTGGTGTGTAGGGGATTGGATGTTGCATTTGAATGCCACATTACTCACAAAGATGCTGCAGATTTTTATTGACATATTCCTTACCATTGACAGTCGTAAGTATTTTTATCCTAATCCCACTTTGGTTCTCCACTAGGGCCTTCCAAATATTCAATTGCTCAAATACTTCAGATTTTAATTTTAGGAAGTATACCCAGTAGAGTCTTTAGCAGTCATCAATGAAGGTGAGTACATACCTTGATCCTCCATAGGAGGGAGTGGGAAGAGGACTAATGAGGTATGAATGTACCAATCCAAGTGTTTGTGTGGCTCTCCTCTCCTTCCCCTTCTCATAGATGTGCTCTGGATGCTTCCCAACTACATAGCCAATGCAAGCTCCATTAAAAGATTTGATTGAATGAAGCCCTTCCACCATCTCATCCTTGTTCAGTGCTTGAAGATACTTGTAGTTCATGTGTCCAAATATTTCATGCCATATCTTGTAGGTGTCATTGGCATGAGAGAGGAGTGCTTGTCCTCTAGAATTAGGAAGAAAATTTGAGAACTTATACATCCTTTCTTGGTGGTATGCATACCCAATTGTTTGAGGAGATTTCTACCATCTCTACCAAGTCAGGAGTAAATGTTACTCTCTTGGATTCTCCTGTATGGGTCATTTGGTACACTGACAAAAACTTTGCTACCAAATATGGTACATAGAGAACATCATTGAAATATCCATGCTCCAATTCTATCCTACCAACTCCTTTGGTCTGGATTTCAGAGTCATCTCCCATTCAAACAGTTGGGCCACTATTCGAATGGATAGAGGAGAAGAGATCTCTGGTGGAATCCATATGTCTAGATGCTCCTGAATCAATAATGAAGGTTGAGGAATTAGAAGAACCTAATACCAAGGCATGGAATTTCTCCTTGTTGTCTGAACACGAGGTGCCATTTTTATTCCTTGCACCATATGGGAAAGGGATGCTATTCTTCTCCAACAGCTGCGCCATATGATCATTGGTTTTCTTCATGCATGAGATCTATGGATTCCATCCCTTATGGAAATATGTGCATTTGGTTTTATCCTTCCCTTTCTTTTCCTTCTCCTTAGGAGGATTCGAACCCCCATCACTGGTTTTGGGTTTATCAGGATTCCTCTTCTCTGATTGCTTCGAATTATTTGCCTTCTGCTTTCCCTTGGAGGCATTCGAAACACCCATGGCCAAATATTGATCTCTGCTAGATTTTATGGTGCCCATTTGAACTAGTTTGTCCTGCTCCTGGGTGAGGGTCTCCATGAAGCTGGCTAGTGTAGGCATTTTCCAATTTCGAAGTGTCAATTTGCTGGAATGGAAGGTGCTTACAAACATTGAAAATTCTGGGCCTAACTTCGAAAGGATGGATAGTATTAGTTGATCCTCCTTCTTCTCAATTCCACATTGCTTCAGTTGAAGTACTAGAGACTTGAACTTCTTGAATAACTCCTGGATGGTTTCAAAGCGCGTTGGGATCAGGATTATGAGCTCATTTTCAAGTTGATGTCCTCTCAATTCATCGGTTTTCCCAAAGAGAGATTCTAGTTTAACCCATAATTCAGTTGGGGTTATCAAATTGTATACATGAAATAAGATTTCTCTTGAAATACTTAGGCATCACAATCCAAAGTCTTCATTAAGTCTGTTGAAGTTCTTTGACTTCTCTATTGCAGAGTTTGGCTCCACTTCTATACCCATGGTAACCCTGTAGAGACCCTGAGATCTCAATTGGATGACCATTTCTTCCTTTCATTCAAATAAATTGAAGGGAGTGAGCAAGATGTGGTTCTGCTCCATCTATGCTTGCGCTAGTGGTGAGATTTTGTTGAAAGTTCCTGTAAAAACACTCAATTTTATCCAGAAAATATCTCAAAATGCAGCTCAAACACTTAATATTGATCTACAAATCCAATCAAATTTGATACCATGTGATAATTTTTATTTACAGCATGATCTAGGAACCCAAGAGAATCTCACAAAACGAATTACTTGCAAAAACCAGCATAAAAGCATGAAGGAGGAACGATTTTACATACACAGTGTGAACATAAAATGGATATTATTTGATTGTCTAACATGTGAATATGTTAAGAACAGGTTTATATTACATCTGGTTCAATTTGATAGGCTTTTGGAATCCAAATCTGAGTGTACATGTGAAAATTTCCAAATTGGTCTCTATCCCCCCTAGGTGGGCCAAACTAGCTCCAACTTAGCCCCAAATGGTCACGAATGGTGGTGTGGAGGTGGATGAAGTGTACTGGAGCAATGATGACTCCTTGGAATGCATGGGTGTTAAAAATAATTTGAGTAGGAGGCTCAAGGTGGGGATTAAATGCTCCAACAATAATAAAAAAATGGGATAAAAACACCCTCGGTGCTCCTAGTCAACCACAATTCCTCAAAATAAGAAATGGGAGCACATGTGTCATAAATTAGGGTGCACATATGTATTTTACTGAGCTAGAGCGCTCCTATAGGTGTGAAAGCATCAAAATATCTGGTTATTATGCTGGATTGACTTCCCTAAGTCCAAACCATAACATATTATTGCATAAATTCAAATAAAAATTACTAAGGATTTAGACTAAGGTACTAAGTGGTGGATTAATGTTCTAACAGGTTTATCGAAAGAGAGCAAGTAAGCTAGCTTCTCGTAGGATCCTTGAAAATCTAGGATCAGAGTCTCTCTCAGACATCCATTTCCTTTTTGAAGAAAGTAGTAAGATTAATAATATGGCTATAGTTGCTTCCTATTTCAAACTCCTTGACTTTACTCAGATAGTAGGTCAGTCACACACTCTACCGGACAAGACTATCGAAAGCTTCTGACCTTCCAAGGGAACAATGTTGTCACTGTTTAGATCCATATAGGAAATATTTCAAAGTGCTTCCTTAGTTGGGTTAGAGATCCTACTCAAACACATGACGATGTCTATATGAAGGTGTTTTCACTATCCTTAGAAGAAGATGCATGTGAATGGTACCTTGGCCTTGATGATAATTCCTATACAAAGTATGTTGATATCTTGAAAGGGTTCAAGAAAAGTTGGGGAGTATATGTTGATATCTTGAAAGGGTTCAAGAAAAGTTGGGGAGTTCAAAAAGAGCCTTTCCATCAATTAGCTTCTCTCCATACTATAAAGAGAAATGAAAATGAAACTATGGAGGAGTTTAACAAGAAGTTCAAAGATTTGGTGGCAAGCATTCATTATGATTTCAAGCCACCAAACAAGTCCATCCTTGATTACTATATGGAAGCCCTTAGTGTAGAAATGAGATATCATAAGTGTAGAAATGAGATATCATTTAAAAGATAAAGAACCTGACACTCTAAAAATGGCTCAAGAGTTGGATATTAAGGTTGATTTAAATATGCAATCAGCGGGAAAATCAAATATTCCTGGATTCACAAGGGCTCTCACCAAGCCGCATGAATCAAAAGATAAAGCACCTAGCCATGATGCTCATGAGAATAAGATCAGGGACTTAACTAAGAAAATGGAATCCATGGAAGCTAATTATGTTGATCAATTGAAAATAATACAAAATACAATGATCAACATGGAAAGGGCCCAAACTAATGAGAATAACTTTTTGCCTAAAGGAAGTTGGGTTCAAAAGAAGACTTACCATCAAGATAAAAGGAATCCAAACCAACTTGAGTCGGCTAATATGGTTCAAGAAGTCATTCCTTACTGTATACCTTATGATGCACTTCATGAAGAGGTGTCTTGTTACATAGCACGACAAATCCTAGAGCAAGGTATGCCTGAGACGCGTCAAAGTAGAAGTTTTTCAAGTGATCTTGAGTTTGTCGACAACGTAGGCCATGTTCATCCCATCCCAAAGATGTTTGGATGGAAGCAAAAGAATATAGTCAAAATATAGGTAATCTAACCAAGAACTTTGGGTTCATGCCTTCATCAGATCAAGTTCGAGAAAATTTTAAGGGTTACCTTATCAAAGAAGAGAAAATGTTGGAACCTCAAAAAATCAACAATATGCACTGACGGTAAATACTTTACAAGATTCAAATGACTTAGATATGGGTGTTTGGTTTCAAAAGGCTAAGTATTGGTATCTCCAAGTGAAATAATTAAAACTTCAGAGCAGAAAGAAAAGTTGATGAATGTTATAAGTCCCCCCCCTACTAAAAAGTAACTTTTAAAAGGACTATAGAAAATCCTCCTCCAAGTCATAAAATGTCATGGAAGACCTGCTAGTCATTATGCATACTATGTATTCAAGAAAAGAAGATCATCCGCCCTTTTATGTATCATTGATGATAGGTGATCTTCTTCTACATAATTGTATGCTAGATTCTGGTTCTTCATCTAATGTAATGACTAAGGAAGTTATGAATCAATTAAAGGTAAGACCAACCAGATCTTACCAAAATATTTGTGCCATGGACTCTAGAGAAGCCAATGTAGTGGGATTGATTCAAAATATTGTAGTAAAGTTGGCTACGTATCATGATATCCATATAACCATGGACATACTAGTAATAGATGTGTCAGAGAAATGGGGAATGCTCTTATCAAGAAAGTGTTCAGCAGATTTAGGAGGTTGGATTTATATGGATTGGACATATGCCATTGTTCTTGCATCAGAAAAAATATTAGTAATATTACATAGAGAGAAGGAGAGGAAACATCATGTAGAATATACCAAGAGGCCTTCAAATGAGTGTGTGTAAAATACATATGAAATCAAGAGTTATACTTGTTATTCCACCTTTTTGTCCCCATTTAAAGAAAACATCAAAGATGAAAAATTAGATGAAATCTGGAAAATGAATTTTGACGAGGCACATTCTAGAACAGGAAAAGGGGCAGGGATTGTTATCACTTCACCAACTGGGAAAATTTTAAACTTTTCTTTCAGATTGGAATTCGAAGTAACTAACAATGTGGTTGAATATGAAGCACTCTTACTTGGTGTATAGATTTCTAAGGATATGGGGATAAAAATGTTAAGTATAAAATGTGATTCATACTTAGTAATCATCTAAGTAAAAAATGAGCATGCATCAAAGTGTAAAAGTTTAAAAAAGTATAGGCATGTTGTTTGGGATACAATGGAATTTTTTGATTCCCTAAACTTAATTGCAATCCCTAGATATCAGAATAGCATGGCAGATAAGTTAGCAGTAGCAGCTTAAACCCTTGAGCCTTCAGAGGAACTCTTGAATGGTAACTACAAATTAGAAATTAATTTCATACCATCAATTCCGGATAAAATGGATCATTGGAAAGTTTTTCAAAATGATGAACAAATCCTAAAATTCATTCACAATGTTGAAGAGTTCTCCAATTTCGAAGTCAACTTTCAGGAAGAGGGTAAAGAGTATCAGGGAGAAAGTAATCAGTTTGATCATATAGTTCCTCATGGACTTGTTTCTTTAGAACATATTTTGATAGGAAAGATCGGTGCAAAGTTAAGAAATATTCTCTAAAACCTAGGGATTATATAGAATTAAATATTGGAAATGATAAAGACCCCAAGCTAATTAAAATTGGAAAGGGCACAAATGAAAAAGAAGGAAAAAAAGACTTGATAAATCTTGTCAGGGATTATAGAGATGTGTTCGCATTTACATATGATGAGCTTAAAGCATATCGAGAGGAGGTTTTCCAACATACTATACCCCTAAAACAAGAAATAAAAGAAGTGCATCCTTTTCGGCAGAAACTTAGGAAAATAAATCCTAAGGTGGCTCCCATTGTAAAGAAAGAATTGGAAAAGATGTTGTCTCCTGGGATCATTGTTCCAACAAGGCATTCTTCTTGGTTTTCCAACTTGGTCATGGTCCGGAAAAAGAATTGTTGAATAAGGATATGTATAGATTTCTGAAATCTTAATATGTCATGCCAAAAGGATAACTATCCACTACCCAATATGGAAACTTTGTTGCAAAGAATAATAGGATCCCAAAGGATGTATTTACTAGAAGGATTTTTCGGTTATAATCATGTTGTAATTCAAAAAGAAGATAGGAATAAAACTACCTTCACTATCCCTTGGGGTACTTTTGAGTATGTGAGAATGCCTTTTGGTTTGTTGAATGTTGGTGCCAACTTTCAAAGGCCATGGACTATGCATTTAAGGAGTTGATTGGGAAAATCATTGAGATTTACCAAGATGACCTAACAGTTTTCTCAAAAGAAAGGTAAAGTCACATAGGTCACCTTAAGCAAGTATTTGAAAAATGTAGAAAGTATGGTATTTCTCTGAATCCATCCAAGTCAGTCTTAGGGGTTGATGGTGGAAAACTTATGGGGCATATAATATCAAAAGATGGTGTTAAAGTATATCCAGAAAGAATTGAAGCTATTAAATGTTGAAATAATGTAACTTCAAATAATATTCTACTTGTACTTCACATTATTATTATTCCTCCTTTGGGAGATGTTACTGATGTAAATGGTCATGTAAATGTCATGAGGTAAATCCTCAGTTTTAAGTTGTGTCAATAACACCTAGAAAAGATGAATATAATTATTATTGTGAAGTTTACCTAGGTAGGTCGGCCTAGTTAGGGTAAATGCTAGTTGGGAAGTTTAGTATAAATAGGGAGGCACCCTCCCTCTTTTGTACACACTCACTCACACTTGTATTGTGCAAGAGAGAGAAATAAGGAGAGACATAGAAGGAAGAAGACCAATTCCTTTGGTTTTGTGGCTCTTATGCTTGGGGTTTGGTCTCTCTATATATGAGACCTTGTTCTTTGGTCATTGCATACTAGTAATCTATATTGAGGAAGTTTTGTTGGGTTTTTCCCTTTAGGGTTTCCCAAGGTAAACTATTGTGTACCTTATGATTATGTTTCTTTCAGTGATCCTCTTTATGTTGTTGTTATGAAAATGTATTAAATGCTAAACAAGTTAAGACTTAAGTTATGACAACATAGAAACTTTAACATTATAAAGTTTCCCATCCCGAAGAATATAAAGTCCCTTTAGTCTTTTAATGGCCAGATTAATTTCATAAGAAGGTCCATTCCAAACTTAGCACAATTAATGATACCGATGCAAAAGTTATTAAAGAAAGATGTTAAGTTTGAGTCGAAAAACGAAGGAAGAGAGGATCTTAAAAATATCAAAGAAGCCATTTATAGATTTCCAGTCTTAGTCACCCCAGATTATTCCAAGGATTTCCAAATCTTTTCTTTCACCTCAGAATATACCATTGCGGGGGTCTTGCTTTAGAATAATAATGAAGGTTTTGAGCAACCCATCACATTCATGAGCAGAGCCTTGCAAGAGTCAGAGTTGAAATACACTACCATGGAAAAAAAGGCTTATGCCATGGTGAAGTCCCTTAAGCATTTCAGGAGTTATGATGGTTATTAAAAAATAATAGGATATGTTCCCCATTAAGTCGTTAAAGATATATTGTCCCATCAAGATTGCTTAGGAGTAAGGGGAAAGTGGATCTCAAAAATTCAAGAGTATGACTAAGAAATTAGACCCACTAAGTTAATCAAAGGTCAAGGGTTAGGCAATATGTTGACAGAAGGAAATGTGAAAGAATTGGGAATCGTATGTCAGAATAGCAAGTCAGCGCTAATCAGGTCAACATAATTGCAGTGTTTAGAGCAGAATCAATGGTATGCGGATATCATATTTTTCTTAGAAAACCTTACTTGCCCAGATCATCTAATTGGCCATAAAAGAAAAACATTAAGGTTAAAATACATTAAGTATTGTATCACTCAAAATGGATTGGTTTGGAAGAACCCTTATGGGATGATACTTAGGTGTGTTGATGAGATAGATTCTAAGAAGCTCTTGGTTGAGTTTCATTCAGGATTCTATGGGGGGGACTTTGAAGTAGATATGACAACCCACAAAATTCTCAAAGTAGGTTACTATTGTCCCAATTTGTTCACAGGTGTTCACAAGTTTGTTATATGTTTCCCCCAATACCAATTGTTCATTGGGAAGCAAAAGATGGCAACCTTGCCTCTTGATTTCATCGATCATTTTAAGGATAATTAAAGTAACAAATATTATTGGATCCTTACTGCAACTGATTATTTCACTAAGTGGTTAGAAGCACACTACAACAAAATACCCTTTTGGGGGCGGTTTTTCTAAACCCCCACCTCCCCCCCCTCAAAATATATATATTCCAATTCTCAGGACTTTTTTTTT
>LPNX011182917.1:510406-537152 GCA_001517045.1 Pseudotsuga menziesii
TAGTTTTTAAAGGTAGTAGTATAATATATAATAGGATCACTAAAAGAACAACCAAGCATAGAAATAACAGACACAATATTTTGACCTTGGAAACCACAAGGAACAAAACGAAACAACCTTGTGATAGAGATCTTAGTTCAAAGTACAATATACATCTAAATACATAGTAATCACATATAGAATAAGATAAACCCCAAGAACAAAGTTGAAAATCCTCCAAATATAGGGAACCCCAGGAAATACTTCTTCTAGTGGGTAGTGAACTTCTTCCTTGAGTGGAGTGAACTTGGTTGGGTGAAAATGAGTGAGGAACCTTGCTATTTATAGCTGACTTTATGTTTGCTTGTTCACTTTAACTGGGGCCTCCAACTTGCACACTTAATCTGGCCTGACTTGTATTTTATGCATAATAATCATTGTTTATTATTATATTTTCTAAGGCTGACTTGGTGAGGATGCCTCACACAGATACTACATCAACACTCTGTCTTAGCCAGGGAATAATCATCATACTAGAACAAGTATGGATATCATTTGTAAATCAAAATTGTCTCTAACATATCTATATCATAAGCAAGTTCTTCCAACACAAGCTCAGCCCATCGAGAAGTGTCAACAACTCAACCCAGTCCATCAGGGACTCAATATGGACCAACTCAACCCTGGACATTAGGGAACCTACATGTAACAACTCAAATTATTCTATAAAGGAGTCAAAAACTCAACCCAGAATATTGGTGGTTCCACATACACCAGCTCAATCCATTCCATTGGAGAGCCTACATGTAATATGCGCTAGTATGCACCAGACTCTCCACCCCATAACAGGGTGTCTCAGAGATCTCCCCACTCCATCTAAGAGTGGCTGGGAGAATGCATTAAATTTATCTGTCACATCATATTATGTCCAAGAGATCTCCCCACTCAATCATAGAGTGTCCATGAGCATGTGTTGGTCTCTCCATCCCTTCACAGGGTGTACAAGAGATATCCCACTCCATCACAGAGTGTTCAGGAGAATGCAGTGGCCTCTCCACCCATTCACAATTTGTCCAAGAGATATCCCCACTCTATCATAGAGTGTCTGAGAGAATGGTGTGGCATATTGACCCCTTCACATGGTATTCTGGAGATATCCTCACTCCATCACAGAGTGTTTGGGAGAATGCAATGGCCTCTCCACCCCTTCACAGGGTGTCTGAGAGATCTCCCCACAACATCATAGAGTGTATGAGACAATGCAGTGGTCTCTCCGACCCTTCACATGGTGTCCAAGAGATCTCCCCACTCGGTCAAAAAAATTTCGAGAGAATGTCACTATAAAATAATCCTCCCCTCTCAACGAGGGATTCAACATGGGACTAATATCCCCACTCCATCACAAAGTTACCAGGAGAAGGTATGGTCTCATTTTTTTAGTCATCTAGGGACTATTCTCCCCAATCTATCACAGAGTGTTTGGGAGAATTCACTGCCCCATTCTGACTCATCTACCCTTAGCCAAGTCATGTGACTAATACTGGGATAATGTCTGCTTGATGTTGCATACATCCTGTTAACACCATTATTTATCAAAGAGGATAATAAACCATGGTGGAGAAAGAAAAATAATGGTTGTTCGGATACTTTGGTTAAAAGATATATAATAAAAATGGGACTATAGGCAAAATGCGATTAAGTCACCGAAGATCCTAAGCCGCGATGTAAGAAGGAAGAAAATCAATGGCTGATACTCTCTCCGCTCCTCAGAGATGCAAGGAAGATAAAGGTTTGACCGGGCGTTTATCAGGCGCACAGATCAGTGGCCATCAGGTTGTCTCGCGCAGATCCACGGTCTACATCCAATCCGCTTCGTGAAGTTGCATCCTGGTTAAAACGACACAATCCGGCGGAATCGGGTACATACTACTCAATCCAATGGCAGAGAGGTGAATTCGGATCACATCTACGGTTGAGATTGATTCCGGAACCAGAACCTGCACGACCGATAAAGTGATGGAGCCCAGCGGAATGAGTTACGTGTCACCCGATCCAACGGTTCATGATAAAAGGTGATATCATCGACGGTGGGAGATCATTCCGGGATGGAGACCGGCACGTCGTTTATCACCAAGGTGCTTGGCGGAACAAGGTACGTGGCACACAATCCAAAGGCCAAAAATTAAAGAGAAATCAGATCTAGGGTCTTAAATGAAGCCGAAAAATAGAAGTGCATGGCAGTTAAGAGTGAATGGTGGTTGCGGAAAATAAATGTTGTCCACGTGGCGAATTAGGTGGTCCTATAAAGGCAGGGTTGACCTCTCCAATGATTATTTTATTTGCTCGGGACCCGGCGGAAAGGACCTGGTGATTTGGGAGCTTCCATTTGTCAGTACCAGGCACGTTCCGAACACACGCCTCCACAGTAAGCCAGGTAGGACTTTAACCCTGTAACTCCTTCGTCCAATTACCATTATAAATTAAGTAATGGAACAAGAGAGAGAGGTTCATGTGTCTAGTCGGGTCGCGGATGACAAAGAGGAATTTTTAGTAGATAGACACAGGGGCATCTGCGACCCTTTCCTATCCACAGGGAGTGTGTCCGGCAGCAAAGAGAAATTGTGGTCTTATTATTCACAGGGGAATGACGTTCTGAATGTATGCAAGTCTTTTTTGTACCATTTATCCCTTGAGCAAACCCTCCACTTCCTTGAATTCATCGAGTGGTGTGTGGTGAACTATTCTCCCTCTCAGAGGATTATTGTGAGTCGGTCCGCGTCGAAAATACTGTGTAAAATTGATGCTTCGGTCGTCAGAGAAAACCTTAGTCTGCCCGAAAGTTACCCTGTAAATCGTGAGTCTGTAAATGAATCTGTCCTTGCCGAGTTTTTCAAAAATTGCGAAAGTGAAAGTCGCTGTCAATTCTTGTCAAGTATCTTGAAGGAAGGTCAGTCCATTGAAGGTATTTTCTTGCCTTACCCCTTGCACATTTTTAAAACCGAGGTGCAACTGGTAATGTCTTTTGTCTGTCAAGTGTTAGGTCTAGATGACAATTGTCGTATAGGTGATGTTATCCTTGGTTTCTTGTTAAAAATAAATTCTTTAAGCCCTGAGTCCCAGTCAGTCCCTGTGCTTAATTTAGATGAGTACCTTGCCGAAGCGATCCACCTTCAATTGACTGAATTTCCCAAGGTCCAGTTCTTTAGGTTTCAAACATACTTGCTTAACATGTTATTATGCTCTAATGTTACTGAATTAAAATTCTTAAGTGCTCTATGTTCTTCTGATTTTCCCAAGCAAATCAACATGGTCGAATTTGCCAATTCGATCATGTCCGAAATGTACATAATGTTATTTGATGAGGACCTGCACCGTGTCCTGGATGAAATGAGATGCCTAATGCAGTCGTCACCTGAAGATCGGGTGGGGGACTGGTTCCTGTACAGAGGTTACACAGTGTTAAGAATATATGGCTTTACTGGTCATCCTTATAGGCTACCATCCTTCTTGACCCCAAGGATTTTCGCACTGGAGTTCATGAGGCAGAGATTGCTGTCTGAGGAAGAGCGCTTTGGTGCTTTCAAAAAATCTTTGAAAATTAAATTTCCATTTAAAGTCGGCCCTTTCATTTTTAAAGGTAAAGGTGCCCTGGAATTTATAGAAATGTTGATGGAGAATATGGATTTCATAAAAGATGTAAATATGAACTACGACCCCCACCAGGTGATCTCATTGAGAAAACAGGCAAACAAGAATAAACCATTTGAGCATCAGGCTATTGAGGGGCTAGCTGAAATGGCCAATTTACTACAGTGTACTGACGGGTCAAAGTCTGATGAAGAGACAGTAGCCCAAATAACAGAAGGTGCTGGTATTGTGGTCAAGAGGACTTTGTCCAAAACTGAGTGTATGGATGTAGATGAAAGGGCCTCGTAAAAAGGCAAAGCTGCTTCAAAGTGGTGAAATTGTAGATGAGGAGGTTTCTGATGGTTCCAAAAGAGGTGCCCTAGTTCCCCTGAAAGCGGTGCAAGTAAGTCAATTCTCTTTTAAAAATACGAAGGGTGATGTAGACAGTTCGGAATTATGCCATGTGTTTAAGTCGAAGGAAGACCTAAAATCCAGCTACATGGAGAAGAGGAAACAGTCTATGGAGGAAACAAGAAATTTGCTCCCGAAGGTTAGAAGTTTGTACAGTTCGAAAACCTCTCCGGTCTCTGCTAGAGGTGCTGAGAGGAATACTTTTAAAATGGCTATGGTAAGTGACAAGAAAATGTCTGAAATAGAGATCCGGTTAGACAAAATCAGCACTCCAGACAAAATTCAACTCCACAAACAGACCAGCGATATCATCTACTCAGACTTACTACAAGCCATGGTGAAGATCAATAAATTGCAAGTCTTGATAGACAAATTGGAAATCCAGTTGAAACATGAGAAAGTAGAAAATAAAGCAAATGTCATTCAGATTAAGAAGCTGCAGACAGACATTGCTAGTTCAGACTGTACACAGGCAGTCAAGAGGTTGTTAGAGGAAAAGGATAATGCACTCCAGGTCCTGAAGAAGAAACTGAAGATCCCAGGTACTGAACATGTTCAGTCATCTAAGTTGCTAGCTCTCCAAGAAGAGAGGGATAAAGTCCATCAGGAGATGATGGAATACAAAGGAAGAGCAGGAGAGCTACAAGAAGAAAAAGAGAAGTGGGAGGAACTGTTATCCCAAATCTCCTTAATGAAAAAAGATCAGAATGAAGAGAAGTAGGTTATGGAAGAGTTGATGAGCCAGACTCCCACCGGCGAGGACCTGTCTATTGTAAATATCCAGAAGCCATTAGATGATTTCTCTACTGACGATTTGTTGGTGCCAATGTCCCAGGTGAGTTTGAAAGAAGAAGCAATCAAATATTTGAATGCAGAGAATGAAAAGATGAAAGCTGAACTGGCCAAAGTTAATGAAAGCAAAAAAAAAATACTGCAGGACAGTAATCAATTACAGAAGAAATTTAATGAACTAAAGGAAAAATGCATTGGGAAAGGCCCTCTTCAGGGGGCAAAACACATCATTTGGGATACCCTGTGTATAGAGATTACCAAGTTCAGGCACTATTTAAATTTTATTGATGATTTGAATATAATGCTAAATCTGGCCCACCAGAGGCTGAAACTGGTAAACGAACATATGGAGAAAAGACCCCTTGTTACGGCTCAGAACACATTAAATTTTCTAAATTCACTGTCATATCAGAAGTTGCAGGAATTGGGCATAAAGGATAGAGTGTCAATAGTGATGTGGGAAAAGAAAAGCACCCGTAAGCATCACTTAATCAAACTGGTCCATGATAAATCAAAAGGATTGTTGCTGCAGGTAAATAATTTTAAACAGGAGTTTAAAGAACTGTTCGAGGACGGATTGCCTTCTTTCTGCGATGGAGAAGGGCGCATGTTCTCACAGGAACATTATCATAACCTACTTGTTCAATGCCGCATGGATCACACCAAATTCAATGATTTGGAGAAAAACCTGACAGGGACGACCATCGTGGATATGCTCATAGAGGATTTCGAGATTCTACAGAAGTTCGCCATCATCAGGAGCAGATTGCCCAGAAAGTCCTATGAAGCATATATGGAGCTCGAGGTAGCTATTCGGGAAATGATGGAGTGTGACACCCCAAGTTCGGAGCAGTGGAAAGCTGTGGAGCGGTTTGGAAAGACAAAGTATATTCTCCATCCCTAAGAACAGGTGTCATGCACTAAAGAGCTGATGGGGCAAAGACATGGAGCTGATGGGGCAAAGATATGGAGCTGATGGGACAAAGACGTGGAGCTGATGGACGAAAGTTTGTTGTCAAGTTGATTCGTACTTTATGGTCTGTTAGGATTGGAGTTGTAACAAACTTCCTAGGGTTTAGGAATTCAGTTACAAACTCTAAATTAAGCCGATCATTCTATTATTGATCTTCTTGTTGGAGCACCGATCATTTTATGTATAAATATGCATCTTTTTTAAGAGATGGGGGTTCGAACCCATGGAGTAGTGAATAATCTTGGAGAACATATATGTTTTTGGAATGACAAAGTGAATGCATGAGAGTTTTGTCAGAGATTCATGTGTCGTTGATATTACAGTCTGTGCCTCTTTCTTTATGTGATTGTATTTCCCTTGTGTAACACTTTGTTTTGTTTCTTCCTCGTATCTGGAATATAGCGTTAGATGATTAGAATTCATGTATTTATGCTCTGATCATCATTTCAGATATTATATGATTTTTTCTGCTAAAGTTGGTATAGAACTCATCCTTGTTGATGCTCTGTATTAATGGGTTGTTCCTTCATCTCTTCTGTTCCACCTGAATCAATTTGAATGACTGTGATGATATGATTATCTTGCCTTTGATGAATATCATGTATATTTCTTTGTGGTATTTTTATATTTGTATATGACTCCATGCCCAATGGTTATGTTATTGTTTCAGCCAAATACATAAATCTGTGAATGTTATTTTAAATCTGGTCTTGTTAAATCTTTATTGAGAGATCCCTCTCTGGAAGAAAACACCATTTTCTTCCTAAAGTGGTTTTGCTGTTACCTTGGAGTATACCTTTTACAACCTGGGTACATTCTGAGTGCTAACACATCCATCTTCAAGCTCATCACATCTCCATCTATAATAGAGAACCTTTTTCCCTATATATCTGAGCATCATACTCTCCCTCTAGATCTTCCTACAGGCTAGTCCATCAGCCTATATGATGTGTCATTTTAGGTGCCAATCTGAACACCAACTGTCATAGAGAAAATAAGCACATCTCCTTACTACAAGTATCTTTTCTAGTGATGACCAGATACATCAAGTATTCTCTCAACTTCATGTACAGTGGGATCCACCAAATATGAATAAAAAAACAACATCACTTATATTTGATACCATCATTGTATACATGTACTCACATTCCATCATGTTATATCTTCTCAAGATCTCAACTGTGTTCTTCCCTTAAAGGAGGAAGATCTCATTAGGTCTTAGCCACACCTCCAATACCAATATGTGGTATAATGGTCCAAGATCCTCATCTTGGACTCAATGATAACTTCCTTTGCACTTGTCAATAATTCTCTCTCTATCCTTAGAAGTAAATTGAGTAGTTGATCATGCCCTTCAGGACTAAAAGGCTCTAACGACTTCTAGAGTCTGCCATGACTCCAACTAGATTCTAACTGCTTCTCATGATCATCGATAGAATGAACAATTATAGCAAAGAGATCATCATTAATTGGGGCCTCCTCCCATCCATCAATTTCCATATGAGATCCTATAGACCTTTGTGTCATGTGTCCACATATGACTGAATGTACTATATCCATATCTATTTCATATTAGTGTTACTCACTTTATTACAGAATCCATGCTCCTAGAAGCTTTCGACTTTTGAGCATCCTTCTCTCTCTCGAACACTGAATATCAACGAGATCTATATGTCCATCACTTGTCCTCTAGAACAAGTCTCATTATCCTTCCTTTGTAGGCCATGGCAGATGGTCTTTCCCTGAAAGTAAAATCTAATCAGATAGTTAGCAATATTGTAGAATCATGAAATTCAATCAAATTGTGTTGACATTTCAATGCAATGACAATAGTTCACACATTTATGTAAGCATATTAGCCAATTATTCAGCACAACATCCATCCATATTCCAAACACAAATGGTAACTATCTATATTCCTTCCATCTCCACTAGAACAAACTATCAAGAGCATGCACAACTCTCAACATGTTAGCAAAGAGGTTTCATATTAGACTAGCTCCATCAAGGGATCATGGAATGTTATGCAGCACTATAGCCTCCACCTACCCAATTATCTACATAATATGCAATACATAAGAAACAAATTATGGGAAAACATATATATATATATATATATATATATACAACTATTATGAAAATATGTTCAAAACATATAGATATGATCTACAAGAGACATAATGACAATTGATAATCCAAATACAAATACTTATCCTTTGTTGTTTTGTGGGGTCCATCTTGATCTCTGCATCCTTTTAGAAATCACAAGAGTCCTATGACATTCATATTCTTTCTTATCGAAATTCCATTAAAGAAATTGCAATCTTGATCTTCACACATTACCAAGGAAAATCACATTATCTTGATAAATTCATCATTGGTGCATACATGGAGAGTACTAGAAGAAGAAATCCTTTCGACGATCCTCCTTACTTTCTTCAAAATCATCATTCCTTGACTTTCTTGTGTGGAGTATATGCATCGATATCAGAAGTTGAGGCTTCGTGTTTTCTCTTTTTTGATCTGCGACACTTTTTGGCATAGTGACCATACTTTTGACATCTAAATCACTGAATATGAGAAAGATCCTTATTCTTCTTTTGTTTTGGATTGGGACTTGATATTTCACCTTTGTCTTTTCTTCCATGAAACTTTATTCTCTTACCTTTTCCCTTCTTGGGAAATTTGGATCACCCACTAATACTCTGAATGAATGGTTCCCAGGAGGAGGGGAAACCATTAAGAGTGATCATGATAAGTTCTCTATCTTCAATCAATTCTCCAATGGTTCTCATTGATCTCTTAGCTCAGAAATATTCTTGAGGTAGGATGCAATTGAGTCTGACTTTGTCATCTTGATGTCATAGAGTTGTTGTCTTAAGGAAAGAGCTCTATTGATGTTTCTATTTTCAAACAACTTATTCAAGACTCCAAATATATTTTTTGTTTTCTTCTTCTGAGAAATATGAGGTACCAAGTGGTATTTTACTGTATCTATCAGGATCCTTGTTTCCTTCACATCATTCTTCCTCAATTTAGTCTTCTCTGCTTCTTCTTCTGGTCATGGTACCTTTTCATTTACAAACTTTAGAAGATCATTCTCCTCTAGGATAATGAGTATCATAGACTTCCATGAGTTGAATTTTGAATCCCCATCAATTTTATCTTCCACCTTCACATTATTCATCTTGACTAGAACATTGAGATCTAAAGATTGACCTAGAAACCGTGGCAAGAGAGGGTCAAAATTGAAGTTTAGATTGTTGCAAATCTGATTCCATAGATAAATGTGCCCTCCTAGGGAGAGTTCAATAGAAATTGTTTTCTCCTAGACCTATGGATAGAGTAGTAACACAATGGAATCCCTAGTTTTTGATACCAACAGAATTTAGGTCAAAACTGAAAACTCTTGAAATGAGGATTTGCTTCCACAGAAAGATGTGTCGCACCAAGGCGAGTTGGAGAATGTCAAGGCTGAACCAAATAAGTGGATAGAAGGGATTGAATCAAGAAACAATATATTGAACCCGACAGAATTAGGTTAAAAGTTGAAAGATCATCTATTCAGAATTTTCCTCCATAGAAGGGTGCACCCTCCTAGGGAAAATTCCACTATGCACTTTTCAAGATAAAATTGAGGTTGTAAAGCTCCGAAGTATGGAGGCCTATTTGTTTGCAATGGTATCTTTTAGAACTGCTCTGATACCATGATATTTTTTAAAAATAGCAATGATAATTCCAATATTATATGCAGCAGAACATATAGTATGATCATTAAAAGAACAACCAAGTACATAAAATAGACACAATATTTTGACCTAGGAAACCACAAGGGAGAAAACCTAGAAACCTTCTAATAGAGATCTCAATTCAACGTACTTGAATATACATCCAGATACATAGCAATCACATATATCAGAATATCAACCCCAAGAACAAAGGAGAAACTCCTCCACATATAGTGAACCCCATAAAAGACTTCTTCTAGCTTGTAGCGAACTGCTTCCTTGAGTGGAGTGAACTTGCCCAGGTGAAAATAAGTGAGGTTCATTCTTATTTATAGGTTAATCTATGTTTTATTGTTTTCTTTAATCTAGGGCCGACTTTCACACTTAATCTAGGTCAACTTGTCTTTTATGCACAATAATAATTCTTTATTATTATATTTTTTGAGGTCGACTTAGTGAGGATTCCTCACACAACTACTACATCAACATTACATTTTCAATTTAATGTGATTTTAAGATATATGTTCCTATGTAGAGGGAATAGTATTCATCGTGATTGTTGGTGTTCATTTAGAGTCTCTAGAAATAAGTTAATCATATGTGTTTGTCAGGTCCTATGCAGATTGCCCCCACACTCCTTCCATCCTTGAATTGACTTCGGAGGCTCAATCAAAGAAGAGTTTAGAGAACTTGTGATAGTTTAACAAGCCCCAAAATTCATACTCTTGTAAATATGGTGTATGAGATAATTTCTACTAGTTTATAGAAGATAGATTTGGACTAAGGGGGATCTCAAATACAAGATCTCTTACGCAATAAATTTCATGCAATACAATAAGATATTCATGTTTAAAGAAGCTTAGGTGTTGGAGTTAGAAGGACCCTTCCACATATTTTTATGCATAAATTTCCATACATTGCTAGTCCACATGGCACATGAATCTCTTCCACTTGGCATGTTGCTTATTTTCCTTTTTTGTGCATAAAATTCCATGTTCTTAACAACTTCAAAAAAAGTACACTTAAGTATTTTAGTGCATTTAGAAAGGTTTAGAAATGAGCTTATGCTAAGTTGTTATGCTATTTTAACGTATATTATTTGTTGTAAGTTGCATCTCAATTGTCTTTTGGATCCCTCTTGGTGCTTAATATATCTTAATCTAAGATTTATTTACACTGGTTTAATAAAATTATAATATATGTATTATTGTATGTTCTCATAATGTCTAGTTAATTATCTATATGTTCCTGTTAGAAATGTTTTTAGTTATAGTTGTTATTGTTCAATGTTAACCAAGCATTATAGATTTTGATGATTGAAAGAAGGTCAGGACCATATGGGTATCTTTTAAAAAATGAACATTTAACACTCATCTTCTCAACTTGTTCAGAGCTTTTCCTTCAATTGAATGCGGATCTTTCCATATTATGTTCCCTCCCCAATTCGTGGCCCAAGGTAAAGATACAAATTTCTAGTCCATAACATGTGCTTTCGAGTGGATATGGTGGCCATTTTTAGGTTTGTCACATTATGGACTTTGCTTGGTCATTAATCCATAATATTATTCCAAAACCCATGTTGTTGTGATAAAACATTTGTTAATGGGGCTCATGGTCTTTGCATAATAACCCACGTCATTGCATAGGGCCTGTGTAGGGAATCCTTATCTCCCTACATGTGATATGTGGCCACCACATTGAGGAGGGGCACACTAGCGATGGATCTTGAGGACCATTCCATGGTTTAAGGAAAAATATAGGACCTTATGTTGTCATGGTCCTTGTGTAGGTCCCTATACATAATTACTTTACCTTACAAGTGAGATATGGTGGCCATTTCAATATGTGTAACATTGATAAGAATGATTATTGTGGCCTATAGCATGGCCCGCGAACTAAATGTAGGGTCTTATGCCATATTAATTTTCTATAATGTTGATGGTCCATGCATGTTAACCTAGAATACCACATAAGAACTACGTATGGAAACTCTAACCTACATGTAATAATGTGTCTCATGAGTGATGTGTCATAAGGCCTTGAGACAACACATAATATCTATAGAGGGAATATTGTTTCAACTACAAGTGGGATATGTTTGTATTTTGAGATTTATAACATCAAGAATCAATCTCTTGGCCCACACCATGGTATAGGGTTTAAATTTATGGCCTAAATTCACACCATTTGTTTACGAGGTCACGGACCATCACGATTCCCTTGACCATCACATAGCATTAATTTGCATAGAAAATACCTAGTCTACATGTGAAATATGGTCATCATTTTGAAAGCTTGCACATACGGTATGGTTCTTGATGTGTCACTTAAAATATAGTCAAAACTATGGTCTTAGGCTGTAACATTTGCCTCTAAAGCTCATGCTCCATACACAGGGCCCCAAATTACCATTACAAGCCCTCCACAAGGAATCTTTGGCCTGTAAGTTGGATATGGTCATGGCCATTTTGAGGTTTAGAACAACATGGATGGTTACAAATGATACCAAATTAAAGGTTTCATTGTCCATAATTTGTGGGGTCCTTAGCTACTACGTAGGCCTTATAAATGGGAACTTTGTCATGTGAGTAGGATATGGTGTCCATTTAAAGTTTTTTACGCCAAGTTGAGTTCAATGCCAAAAATGTAGGTTGTTGGGTCAAAAATTTAGTGTACTCTAAGGCTCTTCATGGGAACCAGGAATGGTTCTCATGGCCTGAGCTATCATTCATGGAAAATATTTAGGGCCTTGTCGATGACAATGATTATGACAAGGGTTAAATTTTTATTTTGATTAGGGTGTAATTGGTTAAGGGGTCATGGGATTTAGGAATATGGGGTTTTTAAGGAGTCATGGTTATGGTTTAATGAGGTTATGGTCATTATGGTCACATTAGGGGGTTAGGGAGTTGGGGGGGTTTAAAAAACCACCTCCAAAATTCATTAGGATTGGAATTTTCTCTATCGATATTGATAGTTTGGGATAGAAGGTTCTACATAGTTCAATGATTAGCCGTTAGGGGTTTTAGTGGTTAGGTTCCTTATGGTCACGTTATGATGTATGCATTGTGCAAAATACATAGTCACTATGGTCACAATGGTCACATTAATTAGAACTTAAGGGTTTTAGGGGTTAGGGATTAGTTGGTTAATGGGTTATGGGATTTGGGATTAGGGGATTTATAAGGAGTTAGGGTTACAGTTCAATGTGGTTATGGTCACTATGGTCAATAAGGTCTCATTAGGGAGGTTAGGAGTTAGGTGTATAAGGAGGTTTGGGTTTATGGGTCAAGGGATTAGTTACTAGGGGTTTTAGTGGTTAGGAGCCTTATGGTCACGCGATGTCATATGAATGTGTTACATAATATAAATAATAAATATGGTCACATTTAGTGGTTAGGGTCCTTAGGGTTTAGGGGACTCAGGGGTTAGGGTTTAGTGCATTAAGCGAATAGGGGATTTGGGTAATTTAGGAGGATTATAAAGAGTTAGGCTTAGGGTTTAATGGGGTTATGCTCACTATGGTCACTATGGCCACATTTAACGGTTAGGGGCCTTAGAGGTTAGGGTGTAACGGGTTAAGTGGTTATGGGATTTGGGGTTATGGGGTTTATAAGAAGTTAGGATTTATCATTTTCATATCCATTATCATCATTGTCGTCATAATCATTGTCATCATTATCATCATTGTAATTATTTTCATCGTCATTTGTGGATCTAATGTGCCTTTTTCTGTAGTTATACCCATAAAGATAAGTAACGCCTTAATATTGTCCATATTGTTACACCCATTTCCATGCTATCGGGTGAAGGTAAAGTGGCGATCCTTGGTTAAGTAGGTGAATTCCCCACACTTTACATAGGTCCAATTTACCATGAAACCTTCGTTAAGAAAACCCTATGGAAATGTTTTGTCAATTTCCAAATGCCCAACCTGCTTTGGTAAATTTATTCTCAAAATGTTCATAAGTCCATGATATGCATGCTAAATCTTATAGAAAACTTGCGAGGAATATGTGACTTGGTATTAGAATATCACATTGTTCCTAGCTATCCATGGTGCCTAGAAAATTCTAAGAGGATCAATATTATGTTTAGCAACCACCTTTTCATCCAACTAGGTTTTGTGAGCTTAATCTCCATTTGAGTTTCCTTCTCAAACCCCTCCTCCACCAGTCAATGAGTTTGATGTTTCCTAGGCCTTCCTGGAGGAACGACATCTAACTATAAAATTTTATATTACCTTTGATTTAATCTTACAGAGAGGACACATACTAGTACCTTTCCATGTGCATCTCATTAAAACATCCCATGTGATTACTTTGTTTTATAGGTCCACCCACATAAATATTATGGCCTTCAAGAATGATTTGTAAACTTTGACCACCACGAATTCCATCAATCTCTCAATTGTTTGAAAACATGGAAGTATGTCCAAATCACACTATGTAGCTTCCATTAGTGGGGTTTTTAAACCACACCAATATATCTTCTTCAAATCTAATTTTGAAAAAGTATAAGATAAATATTTAACCAACATATTCCATCTTCCAATTAAATCTCCTCCAACAACACAATCTCAACAACATATTTCCATTATTCACTTCAATAGTTGCAGGCATTTACCTTAATCAACCTCCACTTAGATTCGGTCACATGCATCTATTGTCAAGCACGAGCTTTGACTATGTCTATGTATTTACCCAATATGTTTCCAATGGTTTTGAATGTTTCATCATCCAAACAAATAGAGACAAGTGTGGAAGTGTTACCCGACATTGTAATGTGGTTGGGATTCTTATTGTTATTTGAATTCAAACATCCACCTACTCAAATACATTTAACGCAACCCTACAAACTATGGGTCATTTTTGAAAATATTTGCCTTAACCAAGGTTTATCTCAAAAAAGAAGGTGTAGAATCCATTTGCATATAAATCGTAGAGGGTCTAACCCACTTCAGTGAGGGATCCACTACTCATGGAGTTAGTTATCCACATTTTTGGGTTTAACCAATTACTTGTAAATATTTCAACTAGATTTACTTTTGCAAAGATAATGACTTTCTTCTCGAGCGAATTTGAGTAGGATATTAGAGTTTGGATTTGGTCCATTTGTTTTTAGACTTTGAGTCATATCAACAAATGAAGTTTAGGATTTTAAATATTAGAGTTTCCATTGTTTTTAAAGTTATCACAATAATAGTAAAATTAGATTTTTTTCCCCATGAGAGATGATATTCAAAATTATAGAAACCCTTGACGAATATTCCATAATAACATAGCAAACCTAGGAATCTCCTCACACCAGTTACATTCTTTAGAGTTGACCAACTGGATATGGATTTGATATTCTTGGGATCTACTTTGAATCCATATTCATATATGATTATCCCAAGTTATTGAATCTCCTTTATAAATAACTCATGTTATATCAACTTTGCATGGATTAAATTTCTTCATGACCCATGGTTCTCTACTTTGTTCCATTATGTCCCATGCATCAAATAGTGTTGGCTAAGAGGAGCACGATATTCACAATGGATGTATGTGGAACCATCAATATCTTACCCATTTTCATCATTGTCACTATCATTGTTTTGATGATGATTTTCATTGTTTTCGTCATGGTTGTCATCATCATCATCATCCTCATCCGTGCATCATCCTTGTCCTCATCATCATCATGATCATGGTCCTCCTCTTCCTCATCTTAAACATCACCACTATGATTATCCTCATCATTTTCATCATCATTCTATAATAATCAATGTTGTCATCATTATCATCATTGTCATTGTCATCGTCGTCATCAGTACTCCACTTGATTATATGATTTCTCACAATGAATTTTAACGAACAAAGCATCTAGTCAAAGGGAAAAAAATTATTCTATGCCTTCCCAAACTAGTATTACACTGTCTAAGCTGATGTCTTGACTCTAATAAACCAAATCTCATTATTATTATCATCATTGTCATCTCCGTCATCATCATTATTCTTTTTCGTTATCATTACAATCATCACCATGAATCTCATGATAATCACCATCAACTTTGAACTTAAATACTGAGAGACATCAATCCACTTTAGTGCATACAATATTTGACCTGTTAAAACCCAAACTTGAGGATTTCATATATATAACAAGGGAAGTGATAGAAGTCAAATTTGGTCAAAATTACCTCTTCATCTTTTTGAAAGCAGGGGGGCCCAAATTTTGTAAAACATGTCTTCCGTGCGGCACACCGACTTCAAAGGAACTCGATTGAGTCTCGACCAGAACTACAGGAGAGAAAATTTATGCAATGATCCATTGGGTGATCCAACAACCTTCTAAGGAGGGACAACCGTCACACCAACAAGATAGGGTAATACGATCTTTTCGAGCATAAAGTTTGTTAGTGTGGGATAACAAACCCTGAGATGGGAGCCAGGATATCGATCAGGTAAGGAGGGAAAAACATTTAATTAAATATGGTTAGACATTTAGAAGAGGTGATTCAAGCTTTCCAAACCAAACATCATCTCACAACACCTTCTCTCCTCTTCTTCAGTCTTCATGATTCTAGCTCCTTTCATCGGGCACCCTTGGATACTTAGTAACTACCAAGCCGTGACATCAAAAAACCCTATTAAAATAAGAGTAATGATAATCAGTATTCCTTACCATTGCGCTCTCCAAGTTTTTAAAAACACAATCGTCCTCTCTTATAGCTCCATTTTATTCTCTAGGCCAGGATGCTCTGCATATTTCTTCGAATGACAAGACATCTATGATTTGTTTCTCTGTTGATTAAATAAACGGTTACTTTAGGAAAAACTTGGCCATCATCATTATTTGTTTGCAAAAAAAGAATGAAAGTTTTATCTTACTTATCTCACCTTCAAGGATCCTTGCTTTTTATTTGCTTCTGTCTACTAGAGTATTCATTGCATTTTATGTATATGGTATATTTTACAGCGTGGTATTTTCCCTTGTCAATGGATGTAGGAGGGGAAAAAAGTAAAAATTAGGCAAAGTATGCTATATCTACAATAAGCAACCACGAGTCTTATGAAATTCTGTTGGGAATGGTGCGCATTTCATTGCTGCTTTTGTTGATTACATTTTATGTTATTTTCTTTGGAAATCACATTGCTTTCAATTCATACTTCAAAGCTTGAATTTAACCTTTATGTGAATGCACATGAATTTCATAATTAGTTTTCTGAGTATGAGGTAGACAATGAAATGCTAATAGTGAGACATATATTTTTTTTAATCAACTAAATTACTTGTTATGTTAAAGTGTAGAGTTGTTTTATCAAGAGGTTCAGACTCTGATGATTTTGTTAGTTCCGCTTCATCACTTGAATCAAATACGTCAAAAAAAGTCAATTGTTCCCTTGACGATACGGGTGGTGGAGGTTTTCAAACTCACGAGATAAAAGATGAGTGGTGGCTTGTGGGTTGTATTGAAGTAATTGGTTTTTCAACTTGTAAGGGAAGGAGACTTAAGTGAGGAGATTTAATCACATTCTCCTTTCCCATAACTTGCAGTGCTTCCAACAAACACTGGGGAGGGGGAAGAGATGATGTTGCATGTTCATAGATTATGAGGTACTTCACAAACCAATATGGTGAGGTGAGATCATTTTTTATTAAGATCCTTCTAAACTGGAATTTCTTGTATCATATTCTCTCAAGAAAAAGAGTTGTTTCATACTGGAAGAGATGTTTTTGAATAAAAGTTTTTTTCTAGCAATGTTATCATTGGTTGTGTTCTTATCTTTTTGGTTTTGGATGAAAATTGCAGGTAGGCTGCCTTCCTACAGAGTGAACTCAATGCTTGATACCTTTAGTTGATTCGAAGAAAGTGAAGATAAAGGGTTGTTGTGTAGTTGCACCTGAAATACTTGGTTTGATGGACATTATAGTACTAACAATGAGGTAAGATTCTTGTGTGAATGAATGAATAAATAGATGGATGAATAATATTTAACTTATATATACATCCTCTCAGGAAAAGTTGGAAAGTTGTCATGAGGTTACAAGTTTTAGAGGTTTATTAGGCAGTGTTTGTGTTCCATTTTTTCTATGAATCGATTCCCTCGTGGGTTGGAAGTTTAAAGCAATTTGGTTTTATCCAATGTTTAGTGGGTTATAACTGGCAACTTTGGTTACTTTTTCACTACTTATGGGCATACTTTACTTGGACAAACTGTGGGTTGTTGTAGTGGGTAATGCTGAGCCATCCTATATCACCATGGGGTTCAAATTTGGTTCATGTTATGTTGAGTTATACATTGATATGATTTTTTTTATCCTAGATATGTATCTTTTTGTATGGATGTAATGTGCAGCTTGTCAACAATTCAATCTTTCAAAGATCAACTGGGCTTCCACCAAAGTTTGTTTCTTCATCAAAAGAGGACAGTGCCATAAACCCTCTTCAAACATTGCTTCGATTGCTTATCAAGGAGCCATTTCAGAAGGTAAGTTTAATATGTTTTTGAAATTGAAGCATTTATTTTTTTCCAGGGGCATAGTTTTGTCTAGATGATTTGTTTTATTGTGTTGATTATTATAGGCTGATGCATACATGTTAGTTGTTAATAGAAGGGTCTATTAAATAACAATACCAATTTTACAAAGGGTCCTAGAACAATACAAATATTTGATTAATTTGGTTTCTTGTATTTTTAAGTTGCTTCTAAGATTTAAAGTGACCATTTGAGTTTTAATTCTTTTACAGGCTAATTTCACTCCAGACCACCTTTACACGCACAAATGTTGATTAGGTTTTAAGGTACATAATTTTGTTCACTTTTTTTTGTTTTTGGTCACAAGATGGTCATTTCCTTCTAATTATACAAATGTCATGGTCTACACAGAAGAATCCACACCTACATATTCAATGACTTCAATGAATAACTCACCCATATATTGTGCATCTTTGTATTTTCCAAGAGCATTCACCACTTTCAGAAAGCATGATCCATTCTGGGAAGTACGCCAACAAGATTTTCCCTTGGTTCTTGTTTTCTTGTTACATCCATAGCTGATATTTTTTTATTGAGTTTGATGTCTTGCTATAGTAGTGTTATTTTCAGAATTGGCAACTGCACCTCCACTTGTAGTAGATGGAGCAGTAACAGAGAAATGAACCTGAAGGAGGGGTGGAGGGGCAACACCAAGAGTGACATGTGTTGGATGCGTTTGATGCTTGTCCTATTTTAGGACACATGTCAAATGTGTGTCTAACACATGTCCTAGTGTGTGTCATGTGCCTGACATGTAGATTCATACACCAGGGGCCTCTAGGGCATGTCGTGTTTCTTATATATTTTCTTGTAACTTGTTATAGTTGGGAGGAGACAAGAAGTAGAATCCAGGACCAGCCACTCCATTTAGAATTGTAATTATCCATGCCATCAAATATATTGATTAGTCATACTTATCTAAAACATATTTCAATTGATCAACTGGATGGATCTCTATGCCAATAGGGGTACCCATATATTGACTAATTTTATGGCTATTGTTATTCTCGCCTGAGAAAAATTATGAAGTGTAAAGTTCCTTGCGCCATCTTCCTAGATAATTCAATTGAGTTCAAATCATATGCAAAATGAACATTAAGCAATTAACTTCCCCGGGAAGAGGGATTCACCTAATCTTATATTTCCTCCAGTAAACTAATCATGTTCCTTAGTGTATCAACAAGAGTTCCATATAAATGAGTGGAGTCCTATCCTGCTCCAACCAGAATATAAATCATTTCTTTCCTCCTTTCTTGAAGATGTGTATATATTTCTTAGGTTTGCAGTGATCCTCAAGCTTTAATTTTACCTGACCACTCTATCTGCAATTACATTCCTTGCATACACACGATTGGATTCATATCCTGCTCCAATCAGTATATAACTCATTTCTTTCCTCCTTTCTTGAATATGTATATATATTTCTCGGGTTCGAGTGACCTCAAGCTTTAATTTCACCTAACCACTCTTTCTACGATAACATTCCTTGTAGAACTTATGTTTGCACTAGTGTTCAGTCTTTCCTCATTTGCACTAGAATCATGAGTGAATATTCCCATGCAACTTGCCTCTTGCTACAAAGGTTGACCATCATTGTATGCTTTATATTTTGCATCATGATTTACTTGAGATGAATAGATAACACATTGTCATCATCTATGTAACAACTTCTATAATTTGAGTCCTCAAATTTTTTTACTGAATATTTTCCATTTGCTTTTTTTCTGAACACATGGCAACTTATTTATGATATGTTTTTTACACCCTTGGATAGAATTTAACCAAGCATGATTCTGCTTGGTTTCCTAAAGATCATTCTTTTCCCGGTAGCCTTGCTCATTAGAAGTCATATTAAACTCTCTATCGTACTTCACTTTTTACATTCTTAGTTAGAATGCAATTTGCAGTGCTTTATGGCCTAGGGATTTATTAACCTATGTAGTGTCATATACTGACTTTTGATTGTCTTATTTACCGGTTTTGGTTAATTATGGTTGTTTAATTGTTATCATTCTTTTTTATATGATGGGCATGTAAATATAGAAACTAAATGACATGGTCAATTCGAGTCTAGAATGCAATCCATTTTTCTCTGTGTTTCAGGATTGGTTTAAATACAATGACATGAGATAGAAATGACCTTTCCCTTGGGAAACTCCACCAAGTTCCATACATCATCCTTTATCAGACTTTCATATTCAACATTCATATATTTTCCATGTTCTTTAGAATGTGAAGCTTCATCAAAAGACTTAGGCAAAGTATCAACCAAAGAAATCATAAAAGCCATGAAATTTTCCTCATACCTTTGAGGTGCATTGCTTGTTCTTATTGATCTTCTTGGAGACATACTCATTTAGACTCTTCTTCCTCTAGAAAACTTTATTCTTCCACCACTTTCCCAAGTCAATTAGGTTTCTTTGCTAGTGCTTCTTGCAGAACTTATTGATATCTCTCCTCTTCCATTTCTTCCTCTAGACAGACTTGTATGTTGAGGTTCCACAATTCATCCTTAGATATTAGGAAAGATTGTTCCAGCAGACCATGACAGGCTGTACCATTTTTTTCATAGATTCTAGATACATTATCGTGGCACATCTTTATCTCTCGAAGGAGATATCCATCTTTGGATTTGGCTTCCTGGGATTTAGATTAGATTCATACTTTACTTTCTACATTGTGCTTTACATAAGAGTTGTTTTAGTGGGAGTCCCTTTGACCTACTTTATTACAACCTAAATGTGTGCTGATTTCAGAGCATTCAACAAGTTCACTGTCGAGAACCCATATTCTCTACCAAGTATTGATGACTTTCTAGACCAACTACAAGAATCAAAGTATTTTTCAAAGTTGGAACTCAAATTTTGATATCATCAAGTGACTCAGTGCTAATCAAGCAAGAGGACACTTGAACGACAACTTTAAAGAGAAAACAATGGTTTCTTCAAATGTTGGTAACGTCATTTGGGATTACTAATGCATTAACCACATCCATCTAGTTGATGAATGACGTTCTCCAACCCTTCACTCATTCTTTTGTAGTTGTGTATTTGGATGACATACTCATCTACAAAAGGCTTTGGGAGAAGCACTTAGATCAATACTTCTGCACTAGGTATGCCACATTTTAGGCCTAATTTATTGTACTAAAAGTAAATATGATATGTACTGTCAGAAATGATCTCCCAACAATGATTTCATTTGGAAGAAATTCCTAAGTATCCTTTGAGCAGTTTTGGTGAGTGATCCCCCCAAGAACCAACATACAAAGTTACAAATCAATATATCCAACTTTACACATGAGTCTATTGAATTTTAGCATTAGCATGAATACTTAAAAAAATTATAGACTATCAGATAACAAATGATAAGTGCAGTAAAATCATCAACACATCAAAACACTGAACACAAGATTTTTTCCGTAAGGAAACCTTTAAAGGACAGAAACCCCAAAAGCATTAGTAATTCATCTCGTAAATGAGATGACTGAGTTCTTCACAAATTCTCAAACCCTAATAGGTTTGATCCACATATTCAAAATTCACCAAAGACATCTTTTACATAAAAATCAAATTAGGGATTGCTTCCCTAATTCCTCTTTTGCTTCCCGAGATCAAATTGATCAAATCTGTGGCAGACCATATTTTCTCTCTCTTGCCTGAACTTGCAAAAACCCTGCCTGGAACCATTTTCTGCATTACTGGATCTTCTCTCTCTTGCCCGAACCTATTTGGACCCTGCCTAGACCTTCACTTTCTTGCTTGAGCCCTGTTGGGCTCCTTTGTTGCTGCTCGAAGGTCTGTTGGGATAACCTTCTAATGCCCGAAGGTTTATCGGGGTTATGTTATCCCCTGATGCAATTGTTTCCTTGAATTGTCTGTGGATAGGTCTAAAATACTGGAATGGAAAAATGAAACTAAATCCTGAAGGTAACAATCTTTTGAGAAATCTCAGCCCCTTGAATCCAAATGCAGGATCTGCTCTTGAACTCTATAATACACACAATGATGGGAACGAAGTTGAACTTGACCAGGAGTGGAAATACATTGTGCTCTCTCCTGAAATATGTTCTCAACTATTGTACTATGTTTAGTTTGAGCTTAATTTTTAAGCTATGTTGCATTTATTATGTTCCTAGTTATGTTGATTATAATTAGATATGTTGTTTGTTATATCTTTGTTGTTTATTTTTCTTCGATCCTTTGTTCCAATGCTCCTCCAAATGTGGAATACCACCTCCAATTGTGCATGGGAATCAATGCAATAGACCTTATAAGTCAAATTATTCCACCAAATAAGCTAGAACCATGTCAAGGGGCTGCAATTGCCCCCAAAGAGAACTTAGGATGGTTCCTTCAGGATGGTATAAATATGCATCTAATCCTCTTCCAAGGTTGGATGCCATGTCACTTATATTTCCAAACTAGGGTATTCAAGAAGCCAAACATTTCAAAACCTGCTGGACATGCACCTTTATCAGCTCTTCATGTATTCCAAACACTTTTGTTGGGGAACATGCCCTAGTTAGTTTCACTTGCTTCTAAAGGATAAGAATGAGTTTGGTACCATGTGACTATCTTGGAAATCAGCTCCAAAGAGTACAACGAGATCAAATCAAGCTGTGTGAATGAAGACATGTTCATGTTTTGTCATTTTAGATTTATTTCTTGGTTCGAACAAGTCCCCTTATCCCTAGATGAAACCTTAAACAACAAGTATAGCTTCCTACATATGGATTGACCCTCAAAAATGTTGAAATATGTCCCCTTCTAACACTGCAATTCCTCTAATCACCTTTGATTTTCAATGGACAGTTGTAAAATTAAGGGTTTACTTGTTTTGGCCTCCAAATATGAACTGTTTCTTGACTTGGATGGTGTTTAAACCACCCTTATTTTTTTATCTTTTCCCAAAAATTTTAGATGAATGCTCAGACCTTATAAAAATTTTGGGGTTGTTTCTTTCCCAGACCTTATAAAAATTTTGTCTCTGCTGATGTTGTGACTTACTTTTATCATGAATTTTAGGGCTGCAACAAACCAAGCATCCTTAGAACATGCCTAGATTTTCTTTACATTACTACCTGAAATCCCAAACAGTCCTAAAAGGTGCCCATAATTGTTGCTCTTGTTGCTGCCAGTAGATCAGGATGAACCCATAATTGATAAGCAAGGTTATTTGCAATTAGTTCCAACCCAGAATCACCCTAAAACTTCTCAGAACTGTCTAGACAGTGTCCTAACTTATAATTTAAGCCTCTCTTGTTGTTTCAAATATATCAGAATTCCTTTATTTCTAAGCATTCAGGTCCATCCATGCTGACCCTCTGCTACTGAACAAAATTTCTCAGTTTGCTCAAATTAGCTACTACAGGGATGGAATGACTTCAACAGGAGTTAGGGCATTGTCAAACTCAGCCAAATGTTATCCTAAACCATGTCACTCGTTTAAGAGTGTGATTAATATCACATGTGGACACCCATGCAAAATGGGGGGTGACAATTCCCACATGTCACTGACATGAAGATAAAGCCTCCTTCAGCTCCAATATCCCCTGGAGAAGAATGTAGCATGTGGTGAATCTTGTATCAACTAGTTCAAGTAATTCCACTTTGGAAAACTTGGGGTAGATGGCTGGTGACTAGTGGTAGTTACATATGAAATTTTGAAATTTGCTTCCACTTTCAAATATGTTGGTCATCCAATCAAGTTCGTTGTTGCCTTTTAGTGCATTGTTGATTCAATAAATTCACAACACATGGTGTCTAAAAAATATTCCTTTATTCTTTTTGGTCCATCAATATTACTATTTTGCAAATAGAGACTACATCTGTGATAATTTGGATGACATTTGATAGACTCACCTTTGTAATGGCCTCACATAATTTGTCCTTCAATAACATTGGGTTTTGTTTACTAGAACAATTGATTTCCTTTCGAAAGTAGTCACTAGATATGGAAGAGACAATAATGCTCAATGATGGATTATTTCGACAGTCAATCCAACCATCCAACATAGTGGAGCAACCATCCACAAACCATGATGCCTTCAATGGAGCCGTTGACTTCTAAAGGTGTGCTTTCTTTTTCTCAACCAAAATGGGTCAAAGATTCTCAGAATGAGTTGGCTTACAGCGTGTCTACCCATCATGAAAGTTATGTATTGTTTTTTCAAATAGGATGAATGTGATGCATGGAAAGGGATGCCTAATGCAAGAATGAATATTTTTATTACAAGATCAACAACCTCTCTACCCCTTCACATCAAACACATAAAAATACCACCAGTCTAAACTCTCTTATGTGGTGATCCTGGAATACTTTTAGAAGACTTTGAATGCACATGTTCATCACAAAAATCTTTAGCATAAAATGGCATTGGTTCACCTTTGGAATTCTCTTTAGACACTGGGTTTTCTTCTTTGGCTCTAAACCTTCAATCCTTTCTTGTTCCCTTTGTGCTTAACAATTTATCGGTTGGCCCAATACAAAATTCAACTCCATTTTTTGTAATTTTCATAAAATGGGATCTAATCTTTGCATAGATGTCTTTCCAATGTGCATGACAAAGCATGCACATTTGATTTCTATTGGCCCCTTTTTTCATCCCAAGTTAGGAAAGTAATTTTAGGAAATGTGACCCAAAAAAAAAATTGGGTCAATAGTTGTGTTTGATGAAGACCACTAACATGATTCCCACTTGTCATTAACAACTGTGGAAGTTAATGTTGGTTTTAGGCAATGTGATCCAAAAAATGTTTTGGGGTCAATAGTTTTGTTTGATGAAGTTTTATTCCCTAATTCTCCCATGTCACTGACATGAAGATAACGTATCCTTCACCTCCAATATCCCCTTGAGAAGAATTTCGCATGTCATGAATCTAGTATCAACTAATTCAAGTGATCCCACTTTGGAAAACTTGGGGTAGATGGATTTTGACTAGTGTTAGTTATATATGAAAGTTTGAATTTTGCATCCATTTTCAAATATTTTGGTCATCCAATCAAGTTCACTATTGTATTTTAGTGCATCATTGATTCAATTAATTTAGAACACATGGTGTCCAACCCCAACATAAGTCAATGCAATTGCAAAGTAATATTGAGATGGCAAAATATCCATGTTGCTTTGTGAATTTTGTGGACTGCAATGGTCTCAACCTTCGCTCAAGGAGAGTGGTAGTAGATACTTGAAATCCATAATCAAAGAGAAAGTTGAAAAAAAAAATGTTATAATGCAACAACCACACACCAAGATCAACCACATCAACCTCTTGCACAAGAGAAACAAAGGAAAATCCACTTTTTTCTAGAGAGGCTTGGACAAACCAAGACACCTACCCAGCTTGACTTTGATTTTTTGGTGGACCTAAAAAAATTGTGTTAAAATTCCACTTATCCAAGCTATCAAGGATGCTCCTATATACAAAAGGGTTAGAGGATATAGTCTCAAGAGATTCATGGGAATACCTCAGAGACTTCATGGTGCTACAGAGAAAGCATTTACTCAATGGGTATCCCTTGATTCTAGGTAGACCCTAGTTAACAACAATTGTTGCTTACATTGCTTGCAGTTCTAGAGGCATGACTAATTCCCATGGACAATCCCTTCAAGGTTGACCATGTACCTAAATTTCTAGTAAACTTGAATACGGGAGACCTTAGACGTAATGTTCTGGTTCCTGTGAATATCATGTTCCTCACCCAGTTGTAACCTCGTTGAATGCCTGGAGACCTTAGCATATTCTGACTTGCTCACCCTTGTAGATAAGGTATCCTTTTATCCTTGGACTTTTTTCCCCACTTTAATTTCTCGTCCATGTAGTGCACAAGAAGCCATGGTTATGTTAGAATCTAAACCTCCTAAGTTAGTTAGCTTTAGCAAGCCCTGCGATAAAAGTCCGCATTTGTATTTTCCAATCTTTACATCCTTGATATTTGGAACTGAAGCATCCTTCTTACCCTTAAAATATATTCAACTGATTTATTAATCTGCCACGGTAATATAGGGACTAAACACAAGTCTCATCAAATATTAATAACATTAAGTCATGAAAATGGTGTAATAGGGCTACAAAATGAGTAGTCGCTCTGTATATTCACACAAAGAATGAGTAATACAATACATGATCATGTTGCAAGCATGAATGACAAAGCAATTAAAATTCCCAAGGAGGTCATTCGAATTGAATGACTGAGTCTAGCTTAACTGAATGTAAGCCATAGTCAACACTCCAGTTAACCACTGATCAAAACCCTAATTGACTCAACTGAGCCCTAACTAAATTCGAAGTGCAATAAATGACTGAGTCTAACTGAAATTAGGTCAGACACATGTCACAACAAACCAACCAACAAGTGGTAGCGCTTCAATGACTCCAATGAACCCCAATGAGGTTAACTGAAGTGTAACTGAACATCAGAAGTGGTTGGAGGTGCCTCTGTTGACTCCAGTTCATTAAATAATCAATCAATAATCAATTTTATGAAGGAGGGAACCTTCACTACTCTATTTAACTAATTGTAACCATCAGTTAGCAATATGGGGCATTAATGACACTCAGATCACCCCCGGAGTGCTCCAGTTAGCCTCCTCAAATGTAGAAGAAAGCTAAGTTAGCCTCCTTGACTAAAGGTAGGTGTGGGTGTGATCTAGCTGATGTCATCTAGTGCTCCTCTGATGTCAATTAAGTCAATAATACTTAGGATAG
>LPNX011182917.1:537892-564548 GCA_001517045.1 Pseudotsuga menziesii
GTCTAGTGACTTCTTTAGCTTGCAAACCAAAGATGGATCAGAGATGTAGACCTCAGGCTGCTTCACGTATATCTCCTCATGAAGATCTCCATGTAGAAATTCTGACTTAACATCCATATGATGCACTTCCCACTGCTTAGATGCCAAAATTTCCAAAACTAGGCAGATGGAGTCCATTTTTGCAGCTGGTACAAAGGTCTCAGGGTAGTCCACACCTTAGACCTGAGAGAAACCTTTTTCCACCAAACTTGCCTTATATTTTCAGGTTCTTCCATCAGCAGCAACCTTGTTCTGAAACACCCACTTGCATTGAACCAATTTCCTTTCCGGAGGAAGAGAAACTAGCTCCCAAGTAGTGTTTTTCTAAAGAGAATTCATCTCTTCATCCATGGCAACTTGCCATCTCGGATCCTTCCGAGCATGTTAGTAGGATTTTGGGTCTAAAATAATCATCAAATATCAATTTTTGGACATAAAATTATCAGTACAAGAGAGCGCAATACCTTCTCTTTGGAAATCAGACCGGGTTCTCCTTGGATCATCCGGATTTCCAATGTTATCTTTTGCGGAGGAGAGTGTATGTCGGGCCCATGTGGGAAGATGATTTTGTACTTCAGGTTCTGATTCAGCATATTATTTTTTCTGCATACTAATATCAGAAATCAGAGGATCCAAATCAGGGTCATCCCCCCCAATTTCATCATCCAAATATTCAGTAGAATAGGAAGGAAGTTCAGTAGTTTTCTCCTTCACTAGTTCCACCTCCTAAAGAGGCTCATTGAACTTGACACTTCTCTCGGTGATGATCTATTTTGTTTTGATATCTAGAAGCTTTAAACCTTTTGATTCATCAGGATACCCAATAAACAGACATTCTATGCTTTGTGGTTGCAAATCCCTTCTTTTATCAAGTGGAATCAGGGCCCATGTAGTGGACCCAAACACCCGCAGTTTCAACACATCCGGCTTGTGTCCGAAGTATGATTCGAAAAGGGTATTCCATTTCACGGATGAGTGTGGAACCCTGTTCTAAATGTATGTTGCAACATGCATGGCTTCATCCCACAAATTTTCAGCCAACTTCTTTGATTCCAACATACAAGTGGTCATCTCCTTTAGAGACTGATTCTTCCTTTCCGCTACTCCGTTCTACTGGGGAGTGTAAGGAATTGAATGTTGGACCTGAATACCGCTTTGGGAGCATATGTGTAGCAAATCATTACTAAAATACTCCCCACCATTATCAAATCTCAAGATCTTGATCTTAAGCCCAGAGGCATTCTCGATCAAGGCCTTCAGTTCAGATAATTTTTCACATACTTCAGACTTCTTTTTGAGAAAGAAGACCCATGTGTACCTTGAAAAATCATCAATAAAAGTTAGAAGATACCTTGATCCATTCATGGATGTGATAGGCATCGAACCACTGATATCAGAATGTATCATCCCCAATATGCATGTAGCTCGGTTTTCCTTCCCCCGATCGAACTTGTGCTCAGGGTGTTTTCCAACCACACAGCCCTTGCAATTTCCAGTGGTTGCCTTGATGACCGGGAGGACTTCAACCATGGATTTTTTCTGTAATTTCTGCAAATATATGAAATTTAGATGGCCAAACATTTCATGCCACAGCCTACTAAATTCATTTCCATGAGTTAGCAGAGCGGTGGGCTTTTCATCCGCCACAAAGTGGGAGAACTCATAGGCTTTTGCATGATGGTTTGCAAGGCCTTTAGCAATGAGTTTCCCGGATGCAAGATCCGTTATCTCAACATCATTTGGGGATGAAAGAAACTCTCTTAGGCACTCTTGTATGTGTCATCTGATAGACACTAAGGATATTTGATTCCAGAGACGGTACATACAAAACATTTGAAAAATAGCCATTTTCAAGATCAACCGTACCTTGTCCTTCTGAAATGATGGTGGAGTCATCTCCCATGTGGATGGCGATGGATTTTCCGGTCTCCAAGGATGAAAAGGATTCTCTTTCAGCCATCATGTGGTTTGAAGCTCCAGAATCAATCAAGAGTGCTTTGGACTTCGAAGTGCTTGCCATGAGGGCATGACCTTTTTCATGCTGTGGTTCCCGATCTTGTTGATCTCTCCTCCGAAAGCTTTCCGGAAGATTGATATGATTTCTCTCAAGGAGAGAGGTAGCTTCATCAAGCTTCTTCTTCATGCAGGCATGTTCAGGGTGGAATCCCTTCCCGCAGTATGAACACTTGACTTTTTCCTTTCCATGATGCCCTTTTCCTTTGTTCTTCTTTGAGCCGGAAGACTCATCATGCTGCTTGTTTTCAACTTTAGGATTAGGACCTTCAAATTTAGTTTTTGGGTTTTTCTACTGCTTTCCTTTACCCTTCAAATCTTTGGGCCCCGAGACATGGAGGGCTTGATCATGGGAGGATCTGATGATCTCCATCTGGACAAGCTTATCATGTTCACTTGTTAGGGACTCAATGAAGGCATTGAGTGTAGGCATATTCCATCCAGGGGTTGTGAGATTCCCCGCACAGAATGTCAAGACAAAAATTGAATAACCAGCTCCAAGTTTGGAGAGTATCGTGAGGATGAGCTGATCATCATCTTTCTCCACTTTGCATTGCTTCAACAGTAAGACAATGTGCTTGAACTTTGTGAAAAAGTCATTCAAGGTCTCGAAATTGGAGGGCTAGAGAGACATCAATTCATTTTCGAGCTGGTAAAATCTTAAATCATCCTGCTTTCCATACAGGGCTTCCAATTTGTCCCAAATTTATTTTGGAGTCTTCAATCCCGAAAGATGGAAAAGAAGATCACAGGAAACAGAGAGGCACAAGAATCCGAATGCTTCATCCTTCTTGTTCAAGAATCTAGATTTGTCTATTGCAGAACCAGGCTCTTCTTCAGTGTCCATAGTGACCCTATAGAGTCCTTTGGAGGTTAACTGGATCTCCGTGTCTCCTTTCCATGAGTGGAAATTGAATGGAGTCAAAAGATCTACAGAAGAAGCCATCTGAATCTACAGGAGCGAATGCTTTCACCTGTCAAAAACCTGAAAATCACAACAAAAGGGGCAATGTAAGGTCAGACAGCCTGCACATTTTAGGCTTTCATCACACCCAGCATAGTCAATCAAGCAAGCTTGATCAACAAGTTCTTTACTTGGGGTATTAATTGGTAAGCCTTGGCTTCTGGTGCAGTGCTGGATTTTTGAGCTATTGCTCAATTTTCATGCAAGATCTGTCAAAAACCTTGTTTTTGAGAGATCTGAGCTTCGTCCCACTGTGAGCATTGATACCATATTAATCTGCCACAGTAATCTAGGGACTAAACACAAGTCTCATCAAGGATTAATAATAATAAGTCATGAAAATAGTGTAATAGGGCTACAAAATGAGGAGCGGCTCTGTATATTCACACAAAGAATGAGTAATACAATACATGACCATGCTGCAAGCATGAATGACAAAGCAATTAGAATTCCCAAGGAGGTCATTTGAATTGAATGAGTGAGTCTAGCTTAACTGAATGTAAGCCATAGTCAAAACTCCAGTTAACCACTGATCAAAACCCTAATTGACTCAACTGAGCCCTAACTGAAGTCAAAGTGCAATAAATGACTGAGTCTAACTGAAAGTAGGTTAGACACATGTCACAGCAAACCAACCAACAAGTGGTAGTGCTTCAATGACTCCAATGAACCCCGATGAGGTTAGCTAAAGTGTAACTAAACATCAGAAGTAGTTGGAGGCACCTCTGTTGACTCCAGTTCATTAAATAATCAATAAATAATCAATTTAATGAAGGAGGGCACCTTCACTACTCTGCTTAACTGATTGTAACCATCAATTAGCAATATGGGGCATTAATGACACTCAGATCACCCCCGGAGTGCTCCAGTTAGCCTCCCTGAATGTAGGAGAAGGCTAAGTTAGCCTCCTTGACTAAAGGTAGGCGTGGGTGTGATCTAGCTGATGTCATCTAGTGCTCCTTTGATGTCAATTAAGTCAATAATACTTAGGATAGTGGTTTAAGTAGGCCAAATTGACCAAAAAGAGTGTGTATGGTGGTAAATGTCTCCAACATGATTTGCTTGGATCTGTTTTTTACTTTATCCTCCCCATTTCTAGATGATGGAACAACCAAGCTAGTCTTACGAAAAAACTATCACCCACCTTCATCATGTTGGATGTCAAACCAATCAAAGACTCCAAATTTTTCCTTTGCGCTTTTGCATTCCACCAAGTTTTGAGTTCCCCTTGCACTCAGAGGCCTAGAGTATGTCATTTTAGTCAGCTTTTTAGGCTCAGGTTCTTGGGAAAACCCAGTTGTATTGAGTCATACCAATTTGTCAACCATATTCAGTGCATCAACTTGGGATTGTTCACTTGGTTCCAGAGAGTCAATATAGTTTAAACCTGAAGAGATAGGGTGGTTATTGTTGTAATCTCATAAATCACAGAGGGTTACCAATAATACACATTGAATCATACAGACATAACAGACAAGAGATAAGAACATAGATATAGAATAACAGATTATATTAAATCACGAGGGTCCATACAAAACACAAAACTGAACTGATTTCTCATCTGGCTCAACAGCCTAATATATATGATTTACAAATAGTTACATATAACTACCTGTCAGTTCGGTCAACCGACACGACCTTATGCAACCGACTTGATCTCTAATTAGTCAGCTATTTGACTAGTCGGCCCACCTACTAGCTCCTCCAACATCTCCCCCAGGAACAAAATCCTTTTTCGTCTCGAAGAAACAAGGGAGGTACTCAAAAAAAAATTATTGTCTGATATAGTTACTTTATTGTTTGTTTTCATGGGATATGTAGTCGGATGGTTGGTCATTTTTGTATGCATATTTCCACAATTGCTTCTGCTATAATGGCCAGTTGATGTTGAAATTATTCCCAGCTCTGTAATAATTTCTGGATGTCGATGGTCAATGTTGTGATGCTTGATAAGGTCGACATCTTCTCCTAGATGGAAAGGTTTGTTATACTTTCCATGTCGGGTCCCAAGAATTGATCTTTTTATTCTATTGCTTCTAGTAATATTTTCATCTGCGGGCAGATGGTATCTAGTTTATCCAAGCTTAGGAGTGCTTGCTTTACCCACTGGTGTGCTTGTCGTTCTAGTCTCTGTAGTTTGGCTGTTTCCAGTATGATTTGATCTTGTATCTGGTTTCTCAGTGCTTCTTCGATGCCTTTTCTTCTTTCCAATGCTTGAATCTGTTCTCGAGTCTGTTGGGTCTACTGAAATACTTGTCCGTAATAAGTAGGCTAGTCACGGAGTACCTCTTCTGTAATGACAGATTTTTCCAAGTGGTCTTGCAACACTTTGTAAGCTTCTGAGAATGTTGTGTACTGTTGCCTTTACAATCTGGATGTCTCTTCTTTTTTATCCTGTTTTGTATTTTGTATGTGTTCTTGTAGGGTCTCCACCACACTCTCAAATATTTGATATGCTTTTTCTAGTGGCTTGACAGTTTCAGCTTCCATCGGCCTTGGTATTATAGTTTGAGCTAATTTTCTGCATTCTGACAGAATTTCGACTTGTTCATTCTTAATGTCGTCGACCTAATGTCATTTTATATGGATTCTTGTTTTTACCTCGGTGGCCAGAGTTTCTAAGAGTTCTCCCAACTCTTCGTCTCTTAGTTTTGTTGTGTCGACTGTAGTAGTCGATCCAAGTTGGATAATGTGGACCATTTTCGACTGTGTTTCTTTATGGTGTTCCTTCTTCTTTTTGTCTCTTTTTCTCTTGCGTTTATGTTGTTCTGTCTTCTGTTGTGCCTGTGCATCTGCAAGTGATGGGTTCTCCTGTGGTTGGTTTTCTAGTTGTTGATCTTCCACGGTTGGTGGAACTTCTGGTTGACTTTCCTAGGTAAGCTCTGTAGCTAGCTATGTATCTGGAGGATTTGGTACAGATGGTTCATGGTTTGATAAAGGTTCTGGATTGGGAAGTGGTGGTGGAGATGGTGAATGTTTGGGTTTAATTAGTGTAGTGGGGATATTGTCAAACAATAATGGATTGTCGACTTCTAGTTGTGAGTCGTCAAGGTCATTGGAGAATAAGTTGTCGATTACTTTATTGACTGCTTCCATGTCGGCTTGGTTATCTTCTTCCGTACCTCCGACTAGGTCATTAGCTAGTGGTGGCTGGGGGTTATCTGAGGGTATAATTGATGTGGTGCGACTTGCAGCAATTTCATAAGAGGTGTCAATATTTCTTACAAAAGTCGACTTAATGGTTGCTATAGTTCTTAGTTTTTGCGGTATCTAGCCAAGTTGTTGTGTTAGGAGTTGGCGTGTTGTGCCATTAGAGGGAATTTGAGGTCAAAAATGGGCCTCCTAAGAGATGTACGACAAAAATATAAGATATATTAAAATATTATGAGTTAGGGGTTTTATGGGGTAGGTATATATGACAACTCATCTCCTACACTACTTTTTATGCACAATATAAATAACCATGGTTGAGTTACTTTTCCAAATTGACTATAAATAAAATTAATAAAATAACTCTACAATGATGTGACTAAGATTCATTGTAAATTCTCAAAAAATTATTGTCCTTTAGCATTTATTTGTATTGAACTTGTAAATAAAATTAAACAAAAATGAATTTAATTTATTTTAAAAGTACAAGATTTAATATATATTAGTTTGACATTATGATATTAAATACAATTGAGTGAATATATAATTTAAAATTAAAAAAACATGAAAATGACAATATATTATTTTATGAAAAAATGTGAAAAAGACATTTTTATGAATTATGAGTACTTTACTTGAAAATGACAATAATATTATTTTATGAGAAAGTCAATTGTGAGTACTTTACTTGAAAATAACAATAATATTATTTTATGAGAAAGTGTGAAATGACTTTTATTGTGAGTACTTCACTTTATGACTTAAAAGTACTTGCACCACTCCCTTGGTTAACTATGGGTTTTCATCCACCATAGAAAATGTGACAAATAAGCATTCTTAACTCATGCAATGCCACCTCAACCATGGGGGATGATGTCATCTACTAGAATGTAATTGGTTGATTTTTATAGTACATTTTGGTCCTTTTGAGGCCCATTTTTGACCCCAAATTCTCTCTAATGTATATTCGACTAAGGAGCACTTGGTAGAAATTTTCTGGGCTGAAGTAAATAGTTCTGGAAGTATTTCAATGAATGCTTGGAAGTCACCATCCTGGTCGAACCTCTCTTTCAAGGTTTCTGGCATAGCATTTTTGCACATGTCGACTGGGCTTATGGTGGGCATCTGTGTGGTGTCTTCCTGTGTAATCTGGGTTGGAGATGGGGTGGAGGTGTAGAAACTAGGTCAACAATGTTTTCGTGTACTGAAGGGGTTGTGGTTTTTACATTTTTTGGCATCCCCTACTTTGCTCCTGACTTGACAAAGCGTATGAACTGCGTCTCGGCCGAAACTTTGTTCACTATAGTGTCTTCTATGTCGATGGCCATAGCTACTAGTTCGTCTTCATCTTCTGATTCTGAGAGGATAAACTTGCGCTTCCCCTTCCCTTTTGCTTGAGTTTCCTTTTTTCTTGTGGATGCTATTTTCCCTGCTAGTTTTCTAATTTTGTCTTTGGTTATAGTGTATTCTGGGTTGTCAGATTCAATGTCTTCCTCCGGTCCTTCTCCTCCCTCCTGTTCGTGAACTAGACTGATACTTTTCTCAACTAGTTTGGTTACCTACTGCTCAATTGGTGTATTTCCTCTTTGGGTCGTTGGTGGTATGATTGTTATTTGTAGTATGTTGGTGTCCTCTGCTGGTGTCTCTTCTGACACGAAGGTGTTGATATGTAGTCAAAGTTCATAGTCCTATTCCTTCTCCTGGTCAATCAGTGGTTCTTCAATTGTTAGGTTTACTTCTTTAGCCTTTACTGGTATTGATAATTTTGTATTTGATTGTTGAGCTAGCTCTTAGCAAATCTCTTCGACTATTGGGTAATAGTCGAGAGGTCTTGCTTTTACTTTTTCTCCCCGCATATACCAGACTGCAGTGTGGTCTAGCTCGAGTTTAATATGAGTTGTTTTTGGCATATTTCTTCAGTTGTTCTTAGGCACCCTCCATCTGGTCGTCTGGATTTTCAGGTTTTGGAACCAGTTTTCCAATAATACTTTTTCGGTTGCTAATTCTTTTAATGTTCCATTCTGTGCAAATGGATTGAACCTCCACATGTGGAATTTGTGTGGTTCTTGGAACTGTTAGTCCCCGACTGGGCAGAAGTGGTACATCACTATCCATAGTATCAAAGATGGGAACCTTATAATTTCGGTCAACTCCTGACACTTCTCTCATATAGATTTGAGCATGTCAGTGACATACTAAACCCATATGTACACTTTTCATGTTTCTGCTATTGTGTCTACTACTTCCAACATGTCTACCTTCAGTTCACTCCCTCATCCTGTAGGGGTGAGCCCTGTTGCTATGATTTTGGCCATGATTTGTGGTGTCCGGGCTTGTATTTGGCTGATCATTAGCCCTTTCGAATTTTTTCCTGATGGTGTCCCTGTTAATCATTCTACCAATCCTTCTTTTATGACAACAGGGACAGGGTCGCCTTGGTTTGAGAGACCATTTAGCTTGTATATGACTTCGCCAGTGATTTCTATTGGCCCGTCGAAGTAAAATTTTCCATTGTGGTATCGGCTGATAATGAATTTTACCGCAGTTTCTTTCGTTCCTTCAAAACTCGCCATGAATGGTGTGTTCATGTAGTTCATAATGGAGCTGTGGTTTATCTTCTCTGATGCTTGTGTCTATTTCTTGTCGACATAGGCCCATTCCTTGATTTTGGCCCAAGTTTTCACCCATGAGGTTTCTTATACCCTGGCGTTCTTGATGTTTCTTAGTTGTCTCATGAGTGGGGTTTCTGTTGATTGTAGTTCTTTTGTTTTTGCAGCTGTGGCTCTGGTTTGCTTCGGGACCATCTCATCGGTCTCTTGGTCAACCTTTCTTACAGTTTATCATCTCTCAAATTTCTTACTGTTGAATTGTTCTATCTCTTCAAAATACGGTAAATGATCTTTTTATGGCCAGATATTTATAGGTGGAGCGGTTGACGTTTCTATCGATGGATGTATTAATGGCAGAAGTGATGGTCCAACACGGTCTCTAGATTTTGCGTTAATGGCGATTTGATTTTGGCGCTCCTTTTGACCGTAGTCATGAAGGTGTGATTTGACCTTCGGGGTTGTTGGTCGATGTCGATCATGCGAGCGGTCGATGGCGGTATGTCGATGGGTTTGATGTCAGTTTTTGAAGCGTTGGTTATTATATCTTTCAAAATTTCCTGTCATTCTGGGTTATGGGTGTTGGTTCTGTTTTGTTGTTTTTAGTCTTTTTAGATTTTTATAGTTTTTTTCTGACAATTATGGTTGTTATATGTATGTCTCTTTTTTTCTGAACTTGTTTTAATTTTTGTACCATTTTAGTCGGGCACCATTAACAAGTTTCGAAATATTATTCCTTATAACGTCCTTAGTCAGACTGATCTGTTGGCATGAATCTCTTAGACAACGTAAGGTCCCATCCATTCTGTATGTAAATTTTTGGTTTTTCCTTTTACTCGACTGTTGTATAGTAAGGCGAGGTCCCCTACCGACAGATTTTTGTTTTTGATATTGTGATCATGCCAAGCCTTTTGTTACTGTTTGTGTATTTCTTGATGTTGCAAAGCGAGCAATCGGTGTTATTCTAGCTTGCTTAATTGCATCAGTCGGTCCTTCCTTCCTTATTCAACATCGACATGTAAAATATCCGCTATGATAGGTGTTTTCTGTCAAAAATGTAGTGGAACAATTGCTTCTTGGCCATAGACTAGTTGGAATGGTGTTTGGTCGATCGAACGTTTGTATGTTGTTCTGTAAGCCCATAGTACTGCAGGTATCTTTTTTTCCCAATCATCTTTGTCTGTATTGCATATTTTTTTTAGACCCCTTGTTAATTTTTTGTTGAATGCCTCGATTGCTCCATTCGACTAAGGGTGATAAGCTGTACTACGTCGGTGGTTAATTTTGAACTGGTCTGTTAGTGCTTTGATGGTTTTGTTAATAAAGTGTGAACCTTGGTCACTGATTAAGGTTATTGGGCATCCAAATCTGGTAATTATATTTTCGTAGATAAATTTAGCAATTATCTCACTAGAACATATGTCGACTGATTCTGCTTCTTCCCACTTGGTTACATATTCTACTGCGGTTATTATGTACCTTGCACCTGTTCTTTTTGCTGGCATCAGGAATGGTCCTATGAAGTTTATGGCCCAAATTTCAAATGTCAAACTTGGGTTTACTGATATCAAGGGAATTTCTGTACTAGGCAGAGGTCGACCCATTCGTTTACATCTATCGCATTGGCTCACAAACTTTTTACAATCCTTGTATAGTGTCGGCCACCATAGCCCTGACTATTGGATTTTATTGGCAGTTGTATCTTTTTTTAAATGTCCTCCCACCAATCTATAGTGTGCTTCATACATGATATTATCTCTTTCATATTCTAATATGCATCTTCTGAGGATGTCGTCTAGGCCCATTTTATATAAAAATCCATTTATGAGGCTATATGGTGCAACTTTCATAGCTAAGATTTGTTTGTTTTTCGTGCTCATGCCCTCTGGTGCTTGACCACTTTCTAAGAATTGAGCTATTTCCTCTAATTCTGCTGGAACTGCTTCTATTCGAAATAAGTGTGCATCTGGTAGGTCGTCTTCGACTCCTGTCAGCTCCTCTCCTGTGTCGATTCACAACAAGTGGTCGGGCTCGACATTTAATTTTCTTGGTCTAACAATGACTTCAAATTCGAATTCTTGGAATAGTAGTAGCCATCGACAAATTCTCCCATGGTGTAAGGGTTTGTTTACAAGGTATTTTAATGCTTGGTGGTCAGTATAAAAGATGAAAGGGTTGGCTAGTAGGTAATGTCGATACTTCTATAGTACAAAAACCATTCCTAATGCTTCTCTTTCTATTGTCGAATAGTTTCTTTCTGCCTTATTTAGTTTTCTACTGCTGTAAACTATGGGGTAATCCATTCCATCGTCCCCTGGTTGTGTTAATATTTCTCCTATTGCTAGGCCTGATGCGTAGATGTGTACGTGAAATTTGATCGACCAATTTGGGAACCTTAGGATGGGTGCCTCGACTAGCTTCCTTTTTAGTGTTTCAAATGATATGTTACATTCCTCTGTCCAGTTGAAATCCTGATCTTCTCTTAATAGTTCTTCCAATGGATAGGTCATATTTGAATAGTATCTCATAAATTTCCTGTAATATCTTGTATGAACAAGTAGTACCCTGACTTGTTTTGTGTTCACTGGTGGTTTTATGTCGAGGATAATTTTTATTTTTGCAAAGTCATCCTTGAAGCCTTCTTTGCATACAATGTGTCCTAATAGTACCCCTATAGGAGTTAATCCTTATGTTCAGAGATAGCTGGATTTGTCGGCATCATTCCAACATGAGCCTTAGCCATTTATAGTGATCTTTCTGCATAGAGTATATTGTCCAATCATCGAAATATACTGCCATTGTTTTGTAGATATATTCTTGAAATGTTTTGACCACAATTATCGAAAATACTGCAGGTGCGTTTTTTAGACCAAAAGGAATAACTCTGTAGGAAAATGAGCCAAATTCACATACGAATGTTGTCTTTTTCTGGTCTTCTTTTGCTATTGGTACTTGGTTGTAACCCAAGAATCCATTTGTAAATCAGTAGCATTCATGTCATGTGACTTCATTTAGGATTTCATCTGCATAGGGTGTTGGGAATGGGTCTGTTAAGATGACTTTGTTTAATTCTCTGAAGTCGACACAAATCCTTATCTTTGTCGGTTCGTGTTTCTTTGGTTTTACAACCATTGGAATTTCCCATTTCGATTGGTCAATAGGGTAGATAATTCCTGCTGCAAGCATATTATCAATCTCTTTCTTGATTATCTCTTTGTATTTATGAGCTAATTTATATGGCCTCTTCTTTACAGGTCGGGCATCAGGTTTAATGTCGATCTTCATTTCGCTCATTTCATGGACTAGACCTTTGAGATATTTGTAGTCTCTAGCGAATACATCCTGGAATTCTTTTAGTAAGTTTACTATTTCAGTTGTTTGTTCTTCACTCCAGTAATCACCAATTTTTTTCATTTTTGGTCAATCATCGTTTGATATGTCAAATTCTTTAGTTTTCACTTTGGCATCTAACCATTCTAGTGCTTTAGTTTCATTGGTCAGTTGACTCCCTTCTTTAAACTGTGAAAATGTAGCAGGAAAGTCTGCTGCAGTCATTCGGTCGGTATCTTCTTTGTCAGCGGTCTCGACTTTAAGTACTGTGCAAATTGGTTTTGTTGTTTCTGAATGGTATGATTTCCATCGAAAGCTTTTCCCTTCCATATTTTCATTTTCCATTTGTAGTCTTGTTGACTATGGTATTGTCTTGGTTTGTATGTTATGGCATGTTATTGTCGGTCGATCATAATTTTGTGTTAAGGTGTTGTTCCAGTCGGTTCTATAAACGCTTTGATTTGTTTTGCAGTTTCGACTAACTTTTCGTTTTGTGGTATAAGTCTAAAGTCTTTGATGAAGTTCTCTTTAATTTCATGCCATTGAAATGTTTCACCTCGTGCTTCTTCCATTTTGTACCATTTGTTTGGTAAGTCAGATAGTGTCGATGGAAATGGGTATGGCCATGTACATTCGTCTTTATACCCAAGTATTTTCCACTCTTTTTCGCATGTTCTTATGTGTTCTTCTAGGTCCTGCCCCTGGAGGAACATAACTATTTTTGCTTGTTTGGTTAGCCTCTTTCCTTCGAATCTTTCTACAAAGTAATTCGAAGTTGTTGTCCATATCCGCAATCTTGATTGATGGGTATCCCACCATCTAGTAGCTTGTCCTGTGAAGGTTTCTACTGGGCTTTGTAGTCGGCCATGTTCACCAATGTTTTTAGATACTTACTCTAAATGCATAACTAGTGATTCTCTTTCTTACGGTATCTTGGGATTTGTCTGATACTTATATTTGTTGGTTTTAAAGTAGGGTATTCCTTGCTTTTCTTTTCGAATATTTTTGGGATGATGGAAACTAAGAAACATTGTTGGACTGGTTTCTTCTGCACTGTTTGAATGGTCCAACAACCTCTTGCTTGTGTCTCATAGTTTTCGACTTCCCAGTCATATAATTATGCGTCTGAGTTGTATCCTATTGAATCTTGATTACCTAAGTGAAGCTCACCATAGACATTGGGTTATGTGTAGTCTTCATTATTTTGTATTTGATATAATTGTCGGATGTCAATTTCTTCATCAATAGGTTCTATCCAAGGTTCTCCTTGGGATGGATGGATATGTACTATGAATTTATGTCCATTCCCTTTTAGTTTTATCTTGTCTTTATCTAAAGATATTGATGCTTTCATTTTTCTTCCCCAAGGTCGACCTACTAAAGTTGAGAAGGAACTAAATCCCTCCTTAGGGTCAATAATTTCAAAGTCGACTTTGGTCGATATTCCTTTTATTGTCGTATACATTTCTCCAAAATCAGATAGGTTCAATTAGACCTTGGTCGGCTAATTTGAGGTATATTCCTGATTCATATAGTCGAGGTCTACCCAATTGTCCCCAAGTGTCGTGAGTCATAATGTTTACTTGTGAGCCAAATTCAAGTACAACTTGCCGAACATGGTATCCTTCGATTTCTAGGTCGACAAGTGGGTCGGCATCACTTTTGTCCTTTTGATTTAGACTGCATATGTTTTTTGTTTGTTTTTCTATATTATTGTTGTGTTTCATATTATACAGTAATTCAATGAATTTAGATACCGCTTTATCATCTTGTACTAAACATATTAATTCTTTAACTGTGCTTTGTCAACTATCATCAGCTTCTTCTTGTCTAGCAAATTATTTGAATATATTCGTTGCATCCTTATACAATTGTTTTTGTTTAGCTGGGTTAGGATAATCGTTCTTTTCTTTTATTTTACTTTTGCATGGATTATCACTCCCAATTTTTGTCCCTTGTCGAGTTACTATATGCAGATTATTTGTATTGATTACATCATGTTTTTGAACGCACGACAAGACAATAACGTTTTTATTTTTATTGATTTTATCAAGCATAGTAGGGCAATCCTCTAATGAGTGATCACCAAATCCACAGCTAGTACAAAATTTTAAATCGGTTTTGTCCTTGTATTGGCAGTCTGCATATCGATGACCTTCTTTATAGCATGTGAAACACTAGATGGGCCAACGTGGTCGATTGTCATGATACCCAGAGAATCGACCTCGACCTCCATATCCTCCATGACGGTTGTCAAACTAGCACTCATATCGACGACCTTCATATCTTTGATTATTCGGTTCGTTTTGATTATTGCTTCGCTAGTTGTTATTGTTGTTCTGCGCAACTACGTTTGTATGGTAGACTGCTTGGTAGTTTTGTCGGTTCTTTAAGTTTAAGTGATAGTCGTTCGTGGAGTGACATTTTATTTCATAGATTACACACCAAGATGCTTTGCATTTTTTCATGTTATACGGGCAATCTTTCGTTGTGTGTTCTGCATGTTCTTGCAGATGTCACAGAAGCACTTTGTCTGAACAAATCGAACGTCCTGTCGACTTATGTCTTGTCAACAGTTATCTTTGGCATGTCCGACCGCTGAGCATTTTGTGCACCAGACATCCTGATTCTTAAGGTTCATCTCTTTCAATGATTTCTGCATGATTTCTAGTTGTTCTTCTAGTCTAGTATCTGTCGGATATGCTGGGAAATATTTGTCCATATCCACTTGCAGAGATTTGGTAAGTGCATCTTCGTACGTTTTAAACATCTCCAAGCTTACGTGCTGCCAATTTTTCTGTGATAGACCTGCAAGGAACCACTGAATTAATAGTTGTTCATCAATTACATAATCCAGTTGGTTGAGGAGGTATTTCCATCATTTGTCATATTCTTAGACAGACTCTGCTGGCTTTTGAGATGTTGTTTTCAAGTTTTTGGCTGCCAGATGTTTTGCGTCTGGAGTTTTAAAGAAATACAAGAATTGTGCTTTAATTTCTGCTTTAGATGCTTGGGGATTTCTCTCGATATAGATCATGTACCATGTTAGTGCTCTTTTCGTCAAGGCACTGGTGAACTGTGCCATCTATCGATCTTAAGCTGTAACCAGATTTTCCTCCCATGTTGACTCACAAATGAACCAATTTCGTCTAGGATCTTCATCGCCCTCATATAGAGGGATATGTGCTAATCTGTGACCCATGTCGAAATCACTGTCGCGAGTCTCCTCCAGGAGGTGGAGGTGGTGGGGGTGGTGGTGGGGGTAGTGGGATGTTGTGCTTGTCTCATTGTGCAGAGATGTTGTCGACAGAAATTTTGTTCCCATTGATCATTTTGTTTGTCATTTCTTCTCCGTCAAGCAGTCGGTTCGGGTCGACTTCTCCTGTCGATGTCCAACTGCACTGATTTGTCTGTAGGTCTGACTGTTCTGTATTTTCCAAAGATGTGTTTGGCAGGAGGGGTGCTCCTTCATGTGTCAAGTAAAGTAAGTGGATACTTCGGTTGGAAGGGTACGCCTGAAGCGTGACAAAGTTTCCTTCCTCTAGTCGACGGATCACTAGATGATTATCATCATTTACCTCCTCGTCCAGATGGCTCCATATACCAAACTCACTAGCTCTTAGTCTTGGGTCTTGTTCGACAATGGCTTGTATCCTAGTACTCGGATTATTTGGAGACAAAGGTCTTATATCCTGGGGAACTTCTACTTAAAGAGCTTCATGCTACTCTATCCACAAGTCATCTTCCATGGTTGATGCTTCCTCATCCATGCCTTCTTCATGTCGTCCATGACCCAACTCTGGTGGATTTCTTTCCTAGTATGTCACCCTGGTATTCATTCCTCTTTGCAGTGCTATAGCCCGTTCTTTTCTTTCTTCCCTTCTTTTCAGCCTCTTCTCTCTCTCTCTCTATTTTATGTAAAACCATCGTACCTTTGTGTGTCACTGTTTGTTCGATTTCCTTTTTAGGTTGACTTTTAATTTCTAGTGATGGTATCTCCTTTTAGTCGACTAGAATCCTCTTCACTTTACCCCGACATATGACCAGCTACCCCCCCATAGCCTACCCAACACTTTAGAAAGCTCAGATAGTTTTGTTTACTTGCTTAGGAAGTACTCCCACTCTCTTTCGGCATGAATTTCCCCCACTTTTTCTGTTTCTGTGACCCAGTTATAATTTGGTGGCAGTTCATGTAGTGATGGACAAGGTTCTACAATATGACCCACTCCTTTTTCTATCAAGAATTTGAACAGTAGGGTTGGTAGGGAGCACAGGAACTACTCGGTAAGGTCTGTATAGAACTTTTTCTAAATGGTTTCTACCGAAGTTCTTTCTTCTATGGATTTCTCCTCACAGAATTCGTCTGTGATCTTTTCAAACCACTCCGACAGGTTTGTTCGTCACCCTCGAATCAATTTCTCTAGCAGCTCTTGGTCCTTAGTTGCTTCTAGATTTTTCATCTAGAAGTTTTTTCAAAAGCTGAGGTACTGATTCTACGAACTTCTCATGAGTTTCAGTGAAGAATTTATCCTTCGCCTGAGCAGTGGTTAATTTGTTTCTCCTCGCGTAATTCTACAAATAATTTTCTATCTGACGCTCCCACCAGTTCTTAATCTCCTGTTCTAATATCATTTGCTTATAGTCATCTTAGATATGTACTACTAGCAACGGAACCAATGTTATAATCTCACAGATCACAAAGGGTTGCCAATAATACACATTGAATCATACAGACATAACATGCAAGAGATAAGAACATATATGTAGAATAACAGATTATATTATATCACGAGGGTCCATACAAAACACAGAACTGAACCGAGTTCTCATCTAGCTCAATAGCCTAATATATATGATTTACAAACAATTACATATAACTACCTATCGGTTCGGTCAACCGACATGACCTTATGCAACCAACCTGATCTCTAATTAGCCGTCTATTCGACTAGTCGACTCACCAACTAGCTCCTCCAACAGTTATGTAATTTTTTATTAAACCCAAGATCATATAGTCCTATTGACTTAAGGTTCTTCATATTTACAATGTCAAAATTCTCTTGATCTTTGGGGATGCCACCTTTGTCATTCTTGACTTTGGCATGTATTTCATCATTTTCCTTGTCACCAACATGGGGTTTTTTCTTGCCCAGACGTTATAAATATTTTATCTCTGTTGTTGCTGTCACTCACTTTTATTAATTGTAAGGATACAACAAACCAAGAATCCTTAGAACATGCCCATTTTTTCTTTACATTACTCCTTGAAAGCCCAAACAGTCCTAAAAGGTGCCCATAATTCTTTCTCTTGTTGCTGCTAATAGATCGGGATGCACCCATAATTGACAATCAAGGTTATTTGCAGCTGGTTCCAACCCAAAATCACCTCAAAACTGCCCAGAACTATCTAGACAATGTCCTAACTTAAAATTTAAGCCTCTCTTGCTGTTGCAAATATCTCAAAATGCCTTTATTTATAAGCATGTTTAGATCCATCCATGTTGACCCTCCGCTGCTGCACAAACTTGCTCAGTTTTTCTCAAATTAGCTGCTACGAGGATGGAATTACTTCAACAGAAGCTAGGGCATCATTAAACTCAGCCAAATGAAAAAAATGGCACTCACCTTCATCATGTTGGATGTCAACCCAATCAAAGACTCCAATTTTTTCCTTTGGACTTTTGCATTCCACCAAGTGAGCAAGATTTTGAGTTTCCCTTGCACTTAGAGGCCTAGTTTTGTCGTAGCTATTGACATACAAAGAGGACATGGTATTTCTATAATCTTGTTTGTTTTCAATTCCTTTTTAATGCTAATGATTATGCACCATATTATGATAATAATGCTTAGAAATTATATTGAGTAGCTTTGTGCTATTTTTTTTAGTAATGTTGAACGTTGAAACATGTTTAAAGTAATTGATTACTAAAGAAACATTTGATATACTATACTGTAAACTTAGGATTTGGATATTCAAAATGAAAAATGAGCTTTGGGTGTGTTTCTAATACATGTGTCTCCTCAAACCTCATTAGCTGCTGGATAAATGCCTTTGGATATACTTTGGTCAAATAAGCTTATATGTGGTCTCTAGCATGTCAAGTTGGTCACCTTGGTCTTCAAAATATAAGATTTGGTTTTTATTTTACAAGTAGATGCAGTTTTTGGTTTACTGGTTTCATTTTTTTATTACTTCTTTTGCAGTGGTTTCTGGGCTCCTACTGACGTTCACGCATTCACCTTTGAGTTGAAAAATAAGTTGTCAACCAAATGTCGAGGAAATCCTGAAACTGACTTTACCCAAGCTGTGAAAGAGATATGTGAGAAGTATGATGATAAATGTACAAATAAAGAGGAATTTATGCCAGATATTCATGATGGGAAATACAGATCATGTATTGATGCAAGCTTAAAGGATTCTGCAGAGAAAGTACAATTTACAAAAAAAGATAAAATCCAAGAAGAAATGGATGAGTCAGAGGAAATGTTGAAAATGAAAAATTATACATCTATTCAAATGCATTATGAGAATTTTTCCAAGAAACATGATATTAAGAGGGAATTACATAGGCAAGAAAACTGGCAAAAGACACATGGGGTAGGTGAGAATAAGAAAAATCATGCTATATCCCTAATATCGCCTGATAAGAAAGACATTAAGATGCTCAATTCATTTCAGGTTGGGATTAAAAGGATCAGTTCATTATCAACATCTAAATCCAATGGTATGAGGTCCATACTAAAGATAAAGAATCCTACAAGCCATTTTGAGGACCATTTGAGGTCTGATGTTGCTGGTGCAGTGCCTACAATCCATTTTGAGAACTATTTGAGGTCTGATGTTTCTGGTGCAGTATCTTTAATAACTGAGCCAAAGTTGAAGACAACAAAGAGAGATTTTAAAAGGTCATAAGAGAGTGAAAGAAATATTCATAACAATGGAGACAATATTTTGAATTTTTCTTCTTATCTTGAAGAAATTAGGATACAATCACCAAATACGAGCATTATTTCAGAGCAGGCCATGAGTGAAAAGTAGTTCGGTCAGAAAAGGAAAAGCATGGGAAAAGAAATTAGAGGTTCTTGATTAGTGCCTGAAAGTGAGTTCCTAGATTGTAGAAAAACAGTGACAGATAACATTGTCAACAATTTTGAATCTTTTAAACATGGAAGCACTAAAGAGAGCATTCTAGTTTCAAACTGTAAAGAAAATTTGAAGGGTGAAAAATATTTTGAAAATATTCATGAAAATTCGGTTCCTAATGTCAAATATCATGTGCTTTCTACATTTGTGACTAAAGACAATGAAGTTAGGGTAGTTCCAAACACTTATTTGTATCAAAATTCCATTCTGAAGAAGAAAAGAAAGCTCTTGAAGAAATATAATTCAGGGTTATCAACTCTACCCGAGAGATCAGATAATCAAATAAAGATAAATATTTGGAAAGAAGAAGAAAATGTTCTTGAAGTATTATTTGGAGTGGATCATTGAAATAAAAGGACACAAATCAAGGCAAGGAAACATAAACTTAAGTTTGATGAACATTTGCATTCAGTAAAAAGGGAAAGAATTAAAGTTGAAGATGAAACCAAAAAAATTGTAGAAGGCTCGAATAAAGGAGGCATAGCAAGTGCCAATGACAATAGCAGAGAAAATATGACATCGAATAATGCGTGTGTGTTAAATGAATTCCATTTGAGAACTAATAATATCTTAAGTTCTAACATTCTTGAAACTGAAGGTGATTTTCCACATGGGCAAATGTTTTCAATTTTCATGGAAAGGACTATGTCTTTGCCACCAAAGGCTGATAAATATCATTTGAGAAGTATCCTACCAAGTGATGAAGCTGCACCGTCTCCCTCTAAACAAAGTCACTGGGCTCAGGAAGCTATGTATGCATGTGTTGCAAAGGCTAGAATTGATTTAGTGGATTCAATGGCAACTGGTGTGACTGGACAAGATGATGCATACAAGATTTCTGTAGATGAAAATTATTATACTAAATGTTTTGATAATGACAAGAAGTCAATTAAGGGAAATGAGGAATGTGTCAAAGTAGACACATTGATCCAAAAAGAAGCAACAGAAACAGGAGGTAGTAAGAAACCTGTGGTGTCTTTAGATTCATATCAATTCTTTATAAGGTTTTCTTCAGAACCTACTAAATGGGTAGAAGAGAAGCAGATGGATCCATGGTTTGAAGATTCAATGTCCTCTAAGAATATGGATAAATGGAATATTAGCGATAAGGATGAGAGGAGTGCACATGCTAAAATGTCTTTGTTTCTATTGTATGTCTATGTTGGCTCAGGATATCTCCGCAGTGGTCTCATTCTTCAGTTTTTCATGGGGTTGACAATACCCACAGTTACAATACCTGTAGTTGGCATTGAATGTCCTAATCTACAATTTGCTAATTAAGATAGACTAAAAATTCTCATAGCATTTGGGCTCTTCATGCGCTAGATGGAACTCATATTCATGATGGGAATTTCCTCACAATGACATTTAAATCATCTCTTGATTTTGTCAGAAATAACATCAGTGTTTGTTAATTGGGTAAGATAATTATTGTTTGTTGATTAGTAAGGATTGGACAATGACAATTTGTCATGGATTTTTCTCTTCAGTAGCATCACCTCAGTGCAAGAATCACCTCAGAGCAGCTCCCTTCATTAACCGCACATACCGATGGACAAACTCTAGTTAGTAGCACTCTTCACTTGCATGTATCTTCCTCAATATGGCTTCTTTTTTGGAACTTTGGTGACTCCAGCCAGGATAAACTCTCACACCTTTTGCACAGACGGTGACTACCTCATGGACAAATATTCACCTATGGTGTCTCTCCTATTAGTGAAAACCCTTTTTGGCGTCAACTCTTCATAGGCAATCACAATTTCTAATAGATAGCATGAGCATCTCAACTCTGCCACACTGTGTCTTGACGAACAACTCCATGCCCATGACATCAGTCTGACAATTTCCTTCAACTTGGAAGTTTTTCACCTCAATTTGTGATACTCCACTCTTCATGGTGGCAGTTACAATTCTCAATGAGGACTCCTGTAGCAACCCTTCAACTCTTCTCCACTTCTTTTCTGGTGGCTATTCTACCCCAATACTCTTACAACACTGACCCTTTTACTTGTACAACATTGTCTCACAATTATTATGATAGGTAATCTCTCATGCATATTTATAGTTGTTCGTTGTGGTAGTAGTTTGTTAATATTTCAATGTTATTACCATTTCTGAATGCAGAGATGAGTATATTTCATTTGGGTACTCTTAAACATGAACATGTATTCATGAATTTTCCCAAGTGTTTGCTCAGGTGTTCTAAAATGCTTTATTCAACTGACCCTAATTGAGTATAAGGAGAATTATCACTGGTCAAGAATGGAAGGGGGCACACTTGTATGAAGACGTTTTGGTTTTAATGGGTATTTTATAGCATAGTAAAGAAGAAAAGAAGAGGTCGAGTTTTCTATCCAAGAGAGAGGACGCACTATATCTGCCAGCTTAAGAAGGGAACACCACTGGAACTTATCATCCTCATATTTTGGCATTGACTGGGATGCCAAGGAAATAGTAAGCTACAGGGGGTAAGTGTGGGCCATTTCCATTGTTTCTATGGTTCCATTTCATTAATTTACCTATCCCATGTATAAACCAATAATGGAGGGTGTTGCTTACAGAGAACAGTGATTGGGGAAGCCAAGTCATGGGACAGAAGAGGGAAAGAGAGATTCCATGTCTTAGATGTTTTGTGATAGTTGATGCTCTAATGTTCATTTACTCAATCTTCCCACTCTTAATACAATAGAAGAAGCTTCATCTAAGGAGAAATTGGTGGTTCAAATACATTTCCATATTGAATAAGTATTGATTCTATAGATTTTAATCATTGTTGAGTGTGATATTGTGTTGAAGTCCTTTCAAGTTCAGTACAAACCTTTTAGCAAACCATCTAGGCTATTATTGGAAGAAGTTTAAGGCAGCATTGAAGTATGCTTATATGGGAAAATTAAATAAGATATTACAAGGGTATTGACTATATTTTCAGAGTCACAACCAGCATATTTGCAACCCTCAGGTGGAGTTCCCAAGCATCTACTACAACACTTGAATATCTTCTTATAAAATGAACACATTTTATATATGCAGATATGCTCAAATGGCATTTCCAGGCATGTAATTAGATCTTAATATTTTAATTCAGACTGTTATCTTTGCTGGTTTATGCCTCTTGTTTGTCCATTTATATTATTTCGTATCGTTGCCTCATTAGTCTAAGTATATGGAATTATGAATGCGTGCTGGAACCAATGGTATACAACACCTTGAAACATAACGACTCATGTCATAAAAATAATACAGTCCCAAGCAGTGAATGTATCAGTACCCTGTGAGTGCATGACAAGCCCTTTACCTTATTTAACCTTCAGTCATATGAAGGGTTAATTATTATGATCATACATAAACAAAACGTAGAGTTATTATAGCCAATTATAGATAGTGGGAAACAAAATTTTAATCCAACTATACATAGGGACCATTACAACATATATATGCTCTAGTGTTAACCGGATACATCAAGGAACCTATCAGTTTCCTATACATTCACTGAAATCGTCACCTTCAAAGTAGTGATCATGGGTGTGGCCATAGAAATCCTCCATTCAAAACCTCTTTAAAATATCAATTGCATACTTACCTTTCCCAACAAACATATCCTATGGTCTGTCAAACCTCCAAACCCCAATAAGTAGTGAGTAATGCATCATGTCGATGTACTCCATCTCAAACTTATTTTCCTTCTCCCTTCTCGCCTCATAGCCCAACTTGAGGGTGGTGTCTATAATGGACACCTATGGTTGCGTGTTGAATATATCTGACACAATTAATTGGCGTGGACAAATTTAAATAAGATGATGTCCTTATTATCTGCTCTATTTTGTTTGAGTATGATATGCTTGTCCTATTTTTTATTCTTATGTGTCTGAAAATAATAAAATGTTGATTACTCAATGATGAATGCATCGCTAGTAAAATGATGGCAATGATGTTATTGCTTCCGTTGTTATTGAGATCTGTTAATGCACAAGGGATATTTTCCCATGAGATTACTTAGAGTCAAGACTTATATATGGAAAATGTTGTAAGATGTGAGAATGATTAATGAATGGAAAAGATGTGGTTGTGGGAAAATTCATGGTAGAGGTGTATACAAGTGTGGGAATGGTGAATGGTAGACAAATCTTCATCTACAAAATCAATGTCTACAAGTTGTGCTTACTCAACTTTTTCGTTCTAGTTACACATGACATGAATCCTTGAGTCCACAAGGTCTATTTTTTCTACTTATTTATGTTTTGCTTGAACTTTGTTGAACGCATCTCACATTGTGGATAGGCTTCTCCATTGTAGATTCTCAATTCTAGTATACAAACTATATCATAGGCTCATTGCTTCCTGAGACTGAAAGTTTGACAATTTTTCGCAATCTATAATACACCAGAAATCATAATCCCTTGATATAAACTCTTTGTAGAAATGATACATTAATGGTAACCAGTGATGTGATGATTCCATACATGTGCAGCGATGTGATTATTCCCTACACGTGCAGCGATGTGATGAACCCGCAATTATGCTATACAATGTTATAGATATGAACTAGCGATGTGATGATTCCCTACTCGTGCAACAGGTACTTCTTTATGCTTCTATGATGATACTCAAACTTGTTGCCTGAGGATCATTTCCTTAAAATTCTTATTACTACGTTGAGAGTATTCATTGGGAGGGAGCTTGTGTGATGTTAAAATCTCTTCACCCCTTGCATACAAACACCTTCATACCAATGATCTCATCCATGAGGACTTGATACCCCAACACTTAAGATCTGATATGTTAAAGTGACATTTAAGGATGGTTCCAGAGTATTATTTTGATGCATAACCTGAAGATACATTAGTCCATTTATCATGGAAAGAAACATGCTTCTCATAAGACTTCCATATAGTTGTACAAAATCATGAACTAAGCATATAAAGGAGCAAATGGAACCTTTTGAACTCCTCCTTTGTCATAGTTTTGATTATGCTGAGGTAGATATGAAATACTTTTACAGCCCTGAATATAGGTATGAAGAACAGTCACAGCACCCCCATACAAGATAAGTAGATTTGAACCAAAACATTGGTGACACTGGGACACATGTTGCAGACAGATTTTCATATGCCTCCTATTTTGCTGAGGATAAGACCACCATGATGCTCTCTTATTTGCTCTGTAGGACGCTTCTTTTTTGGCTTAGCTTCTGAAGGAAGGACTAGATGAGAATGATATTGAGATTGAACTCCCTTAGGTTACCTATTTTGATCACAGAGACACTTAATTTTCTTGTGTTTTTATCCTCAGTTATAACTTATATTGAATTTGACTACACATAGTTAGCGAATTAGTTATTATTCTGTCTTTATTAGTCTATTAAAACTCTAGTTTGAAACTTTGTATGATTTTTCCACAGGAATTGCATTTCGGGTGACAAACAAACCAGGTCCTTAATTACTTGGAGCTAATGGTCGTGATGATGGCCTAGGGGTGATTTTATTTCTTTGCATGCACTTCTATTATTCTCTATAACAACTTTTAGTTGGAAAACCTTCACTGTTAATGTTTTAGATATGCATAACTAGGTCCCTGGCATCATTTTCTGAATATGAAGATTTATGTTCACTTTTATCTTGAGCTACACTTTTCAATAACATTATTCTAGCATTAATCCGTTAATTTAAAAGACAATATGCATTTGCTTCAGTAGACATGCTTAACTTTGATTAACCTTCTTTACATATCACTTATGTTGGAATGTTGTTAATGTTCAATTTTTGATATGTTGTATGTTTTTCACCGACACCGTGTTTCTAGATAGTGTGTGGATTGAGTTGATTTTGTGATATGGTCAACAATTGACCTAAGTAGATTCTTTGGTACTGCTTTCTAAGCATTAGCCATTTATGATTTAAGTTATATTTGGTTGAATTGCAGGATTGGACCTTTTGGTACATAATTGGCAAGGGTGTTAGGTGGCGGTTTAATACCTGGTACGTAAACACCTTTTGGGTTACGGTAGATGATATTTCCTACACTCATTTTTTTATATTCAAGCTGAAGTGAACCGTTGGTTATTTCCATATAATCGATGTTCCTTTTAGCTTTAATAGTCTCTTTGATGGGTATCGGTTTTGGTCAATTTTGCACTTCATACAACTCCTTCTTACTTATATTTACCTATTTTTTCCATCACTTTCATTTCCTTAATTATAATCACCATTTTTATAATCTGCACACCATCACACCAAATAAGGTAATTATTCATAATAAAGCATGGTTTCTTGTGTTTTGGCGTGCATTTTGGAGTAAGGTTGGTCACTAGCTAAGCATCTTTGGGTTTTGTAGTCTTTCATATAAACTCTTGGATACACCCATATATTTAGATGGGTAAAGCAAAAAATATACAAAATTTGCAATAAAGAAAGAAGAAAGTCTTTTGCTGATAATATTTAGATTCTGGACCCTATGTGGTCCAGAAACATAGTTAGTCAACACAAATCCTAACTTTACATGGATATTTAAAGTCTCCACTTGAATAAAAGATTTAATTACTGACTTGGACTAGAGATTTTTCAATTGGAAATAGGATATTGTGCATATCCTTCATTGTTTGGGGAATCCATGTTATCAAGAGTATACACAAGAGAGAATTTCTGATGATGGCCATCTTGAAACTTCTGGACGATTGCATAACATAACTCCAAAGAAGACAAGGAATTTGAGATCTCGGGAATTTCTTCATAGTTGAAACCAAATCCCAGATCGAAATACCCTTTCAACTCATCCAATTCCACGTGTGTAATATTTCTAACTCTTGGAGTTTTGATAGTATGTCTCAAAGTTGAATAAAGAGAAGCAACTCTGGCCTCTTCCCTGGATGAATCAGAACTTGTCTTAGAAGAATGAAAATTGCTGAAATAATTGTAATCACAAGAGAATTCCTTTGATAGAGCTTGATCTATTTTCCTTTCCTAGCCCTATATAGGCTTCTTCTACTTCTAGTTTTCCTATATTGACTTAAATCTCTGCATTGATCTACATCTCCATATACTATATAGATTGGCTTGATGGAAAGCTTGTTTTGATAAGAGAGCGGGGACTACATCCATTATTATTACTGAGAACTTCTCATTATTGGATGAAACGGATCTGTATGTCCAGGACCAGAGAGATAATTAATTTAAAATTGAGAGATATTGGTTATTTTTGCTAATGTGATTGGTTTAATATTTTTATCTCCTATAAATATCATTATTTACATTCACTTGTAAGATATAGATATATATATAGAGAGAGAGAGATATCTATATATAGAGAGAGAGATGTATGTGAGAAATATCATTGGGCTTGAATAATTATATCCAATTTTTCAATGCTAGTCTAGGGGCGGTTTTTTTTTTTTTTTTGGGGGGGGGGGGGGGGGGG
>LPNX011182917.1:564588-613752 GCA_001517045.1 Pseudotsuga menziesii
AGGCGGAAGACAACTGCCCCTAAAAGTCAAATTTGTTGTAGTGGAAATACCCACCAAGAAGGCAACTGATAAAGTTGTTATGGATTTATTACAAGACAAAATCATCACAAGATTTAGTGTTCCTAGTAAGATAACAACTGATAATGTCAAGGCCTTCAGTTCAGTAGAAATGTCCTCATTCTATTTTAAATATGGCATTATCGTATCCCACTCTTCTAACTATTATCCCCAAGGCAATGGTCTAGCATAATCAAGTAATAAAAATTTAATGACCATAATAAAGAAAACAGTTGGAGATAATAAAAAGTCATGGGATAGTAAGATAAAACTTGCACTTTGGGATGACAGAATAACTAAGAAAAGTACAACATGGAAAAGTCCTTTTGAATTGGCATATGGCCTATATGTCACCCTTCCTATCCATCTTAAGCTTCAAGTGTATCAGTTGCTTCAGGATTTTAGTTCAAATCAAGATGGGGTTCAAAACAGAATTAATCAGTTGGTTGAATTGGATGACAATACAAGAAAAGCATTGGATAAGAATATCAAAAATCAAGAGAAAGTGAAGAATTCATTCGACAAGTCTTCCAATTCAAGTCCTTTTCAGATAGGAGATACATTTCTTTGTTGGGATAAGCGAAGAGATAAGCCAGGCAAGCATGGTAACTTTGATAGCTTATGGATGGGTCCATTGATCATCTATAACTTGGCCAGCACCAATTCATTTATCCTCAACAATATGTATGGAGAAAATATGCTCTTACCAGTGAATGAGAAGTTCTTGAAATTGTTCTTCAACGGCAGTATATGATTTCCATTGGGGGCATATGGTGTATCAGGGATTTTCTAAACCTTGTCACTTTTTATTTTCAGTATTTTATTTTATATATCAGTATTGTTTAGTACATTGGTGTATATCATTGTTGTACATTATTGTTGTAATTATTATATATTATGCTGCAACTTATTATTTCATCTGGAAAAAATTATACATGTGACTTACACACTTTTGGTGATATGCAGGAACCAGAAGATTCTAGAGATCTCGCATGACTTTCTGCTTTAGAAAGATCATATCAGTAACATGTCCCGCAGTTGGATCCAAAATTCTATCCACTAAGTTGCATTTAGGTGTATTTCCAGTGAGCATTCAGAGACTTGAACAATTCAATTGTTCATCACATGTGTTCAGAAGTCCATCAGGCCAATTAGTGGCCCTTTTTTTTTTTTACATGTTCATACCCTGTGGGAAAATTGTAATAAATGAATTAGCATGATGAAAAAATATAAAAGGTTTGGCTTTCCTAAGATTTAATCATCAATTATTTATTCTAGGGTGATTTTTCCTTGAGAATTATGTCATTTTTTAATGACTTATAATTTTTCGAGTTTTTGACCCACTCCTCCAAAGCTAGAGTAAATGTCTTGATGGTTAGACATTAGGAGGTTATTAAAACCTATGTGTCAATGTATATTACCATTCTAATCATTTCTTTTTATTCATATTAACATATACTAAGTCCCCCATAGTTTTATTTTTTAATTTCCGAAAAATATAATTTTGTTTTTCAAGGCTTATTCTTAATAAGTTAATTGTAACTTTTCTCCAAGGCATACAAGTGTGGTATAGGGGCGGAATTTTCCATGGGGGTGCTCATTTTATAACTTAGATCACCCACTTAACCCATAAACCCACTTTCCTAAGTTTTCGAGTCATTATTTATCTCCAAAATTAATTATACTCGAAAATGGTAAAAAATAACAAAAAATGGATACATTGAAAAATTCGGCAACTCATAAAATAAAATAAACGTGCCTAAATTGAAATTTGTGAGTTGTTGAAGTAAATTAGAAACATTTTGAACATTTCTAAAACAGTTTTGAGTGTTTTTCTCGGCAAGTGAAAGTTTTTTCATCCAAAGAAAGGGCACATTCTCCAAAAAAGTGGATGTATCTATCCATTATGAGATGGCATGGATTTTAGCAAGTGGCACTTTTTCTATGACATATTTATATTTTACAATCCTCAAACAACTCATTTCCAAGTCATGTCAAGGAAGCAAGTGCGCCCCCTCTGGAGTAAGTGTCGCCTCGCCCCCCTCTAGCTCTCTTTGTTATATTTAATCAAGGTCTCTTCACCCATTTGAGCATGAAGCATTGAACCTCTGCTCTTGTAATTTTGATTGATCATTTGATCACATTTTAATGAAATATTTTTGAAAGGATTTGGAGTCTAGACATTGTGAAACCATCCCCATTGATGTGCTTTCGGTCGATGTTTTGAGGTGATGTTCAACTAGTCATGAATTACTTTTCAATAATTGTTTATTTATCCAGCTTAAAGGGTCATTCCAAAACACATAGAATAAGCATTCATTGTCTTTGATTTTCTTATTAATGCTAGATTAATTAGAGATAATGAAGTTGCATGTGTATTCAGTTTTATTAATACCCTTCTAATATTTGTTAATTACGCACTCTAGATTTAATCTCTTTTGGCAAGTGCTTGTGACAGTGCAGGATAGGTGACTGAACGAGGAAGTTGAAATCAATTGCATCTTCATACATCTTCAGTTTTTCTTGTGTCATTTCGTTTAACTTCATTGGGTTGCAGGAACATCCGGTATTCTTCTATTTCAAGACTAGAGCTCGATCCCGCTTCTTCTACCTTCAAAAAACTTAAAATTTCTTGGCTACGGGCTATTTAATTTTCATATCTCTCTTTATTCTTAAACATAAATCTTATTTCAGATCTGATATATATGTTTAGATCTCAATTTTAGAGCATATTTTTGTAAATCTAGCATAGTTAGCTTCTCAATTTTCAAGTCATCTAATAGTGAATTTTAAAGATTTGAATAAGAAGTTAGTATGTTGATCTTTTATTGACTATATAATAGAATTTAAAGTGATTTAATTGGCTGCCCCAAATGGAAGGCAAAGATCCCAAGGAAAGTTTGCTTTCCATGGTTCCTTTAGTTGTTTTTATCATAGTTTAACTTAGTCTAATTTTTGTAACTTTTTAAAGGTTTTCCAAAGACACTTTTAAGGTGTTTTTGGGCATCTTTCATCACTAGTAGCTTGTTGTTTTTGCAGAATTGATGTACAGATAGGAGGAGAATGGTGAAAATTTGAACTTTTAGACCATCCGGAACACCCTGGATGCTCCTAACTTCTTCTAAAAAAAAATTCGATAAATTGTAAGATTAATGATCTTATTTTTCAAAGGATCATAAGCATTTATGATCTTGTAATAATTAATAATAAAAAGAGCAAGTGAGCTACACGATGCCTACACCCCATCCCCATGGGGGGGATTCTCAATGGCTTTGTTCGTGGATTGATTTTTCTTTTTTTTCTTGTAGTTCTTAATTTACACAAACACAATCATCTTAACATGATGTATAATTTTTTATAGGTAATTTTAGTTTATAGTTGCTTTAAATTTATTAGTTTTTGTAAAGAACACTAACCCACTACGAATTCTCCTATTACCAAAACGGAAAAGAAAAGCATAGTGTAGTAATTAGTCTCATAAGTTTGATTATATTTACACAAGAACACAATCTGTCCTAGAAGGGTTATATCATTTCATACTTGGGTTTTTTTTAATTGGAACAAACATTTTCTTCTTCCATGTATGCTCTACCCCTCGTAGCTTTGTTTGACTCTTGGGGATATCAAAAGAATAAGTGTGCATTAGTTAATTCCTAAAATTTAATTTAATCAACTCACATTAATAAAATTAACATCCCCTGTCTGTGGGGGGTATATCAAGTGGTAAAGTTGAAATGTTGTAAATGGTTGTAAATGGAAGGTCTCATGTTCAAATCCCCCCCAATTTACCTGTGTGCCATGGTTAGGGATCTGTGGATACGCATAGGGGTATAGTGGTAGTGGAATTGGATCCCTGGACCCCATTTCCTGTGAGTACTAGCCCCGTTCCCAGTTGGTGATTCCCCTAGTAAAAAAAAATAACATTCCCTAAACATTACGAAAATCTGGCGTAAACAAGTTTGGTGAATAGTGGGAAAATTCTTCAAGGAATGAGGGAACAACTAGAAAGTGACTATGGGGTCTCTTTATGCTACATCCTTGTTGGTGTAGTGTTGAACATCCCCCCACGACTCCATCTATCCCACATTTTCCTATGCGGAGCCATTTCCCCCAAAATATGGACATATTCCCTATACCATACAGTATATCGGGAATACCCTCTCTCCTTTAATCAATTCATCTTTTAAATAATAAAATTGATCAAGAACACAACTGCAAAATATTTACTTTACAACAACATTTGCTTTTACTTCATGGCACTGGCCTTTAAAATGTATTATTTGCTTCATTCAGTTAAGTGATATTTTGTCATGATTATTTTATTTCATATATGTTGTATAGTTTATTTCATTATGTGATTGTCTTGATCAATATATAAACCTTCAAATTCCTAAACTATAATTTTTCTTCCAAAAAAAAACTAAGTACCTAAAGCCTTAGAAACATTAATAGGGTCTACCCTCCTTGGCTTTGTTAGGAGTTAAGCCTAAACTGAGGAGTCGAGATCAAGTGACAGTACTTGAATCAATAATTTCCCCCAAGGACGCACCAAGCAACTTGAATATTTAGGTTGGATCAACCCCAGGTGCGTAAGAGGCAGAAATAATCTCTTTGTGGACAAACTGTCTTAACAAGCATGGTTTGTCATCATTTACATGCTTGGTTATTATTGTTGCATAAAATTCTCTTATGCTTCTAAATTTTGAAATAAGCATTACATTATGATTTTGCAACATTATTATGTAATAATGAAAGGGAAAGCATGATGAATTTTTTACACTCACATTGAAATGCATTTAGTCACTGGATCCTTGGGTTCATTTCCCGGATAAGAAACCATGTAATTAATTCCATGGAAATTACATCCCATTTCCATTCTAGAATTGACAAAGATTACAACAAACCTACTAGTTTTTGATTCCCAACCTCCACTTGCTTACATTTCATACACTTAGAAATATACTCTGTGACTTCATTTTTCATTCCTCGCCAAAAATATTGCTTCCTCGCTGTAGCAATTGTTTTCTGGTATCCTAAGTGCCTGGAATATGTCATTTTATGGATTTAATCTGTAACAAATCTTCTAAAATATTCCACATTTTGAATATAAATCATGTTTTTATACATATGAATTTTGTCACCTTCCAAATGGTATCCCTCATACATCTTTTCTAAATTATGTTGTTGTAATTTGTCTTTTATGTGTACATGTAGTTCATCCTTCGCAATATAGTTAACAATCAGCTCCTCAAATTTGATTGGCATGTACTAATGGCTTCCACATACATTGAATTTATTTTTCTACTAAGTGCATCAGGCGCTTTATTTTCCTTAACTTTTATTTGTTTGATCTCAAATTCAAATTTAAGCAAAAATTCCAGCTATCTAGCTTGCCTGGCATTTATTGTTGGCTACACAAATAAATATTTTAGACCACAGTGGTCTGTCCTTAGCTCAAACTTATTCCCCATTAAATATTTCCTCCATATTTTCAAAGCGTGCACTATGGATGCAAGCTCTAAATCATGGCTAGCATAGTTCTTCTCATGCTCTTTCAACTTCTTGACTCATATCATACCACATGGTTATCTTGCATAATAACTCCTCCAAGTCAGTGATTGCATGCATCTATACACACCACAAAATATTCTTCAAGGTTTTCAATTTTCAAAATTGGAGCACTTGTGAGAATCTTCTTCAACAGTTGGAACCTCTCTTCAAATTTCAGTGTCCATTTAAACATTATCCCCTTCTTTTGCAAAGAAGTGATTGGGTGAGCAACTTTGGATAATCCTTCAACAAATCTCTTGTAGTAACCAACAAGACCCATAAAATATTTCACATCGGTCACATCCCTTGGAGTTGGCCAGTTCATGATGGCTTTGAACAATATTCTCAAGATCAACTTATATTCCCTCCTCCAAAATAATGTGACCCAAATAATGAATATTATTTTTTATAAAAATCACTTTTGATTTGATTTGCATACAACTTATTCTCTCTTAGCAATTCCAAATCCATTCTCAATTATTCTTCATGCTTTTCTTCATTCTTGGAATAAATAAGAATGTCATCTAGGAAAACAAGAACAAGTTTGTCCAAATATTGGTTTAAAACACTATTCATGAGGCACATGAATGTAGTTGGTGCACTAGTGCGACCAAGTGACACCACCACGAATTCATAGTTCCCGTACCTTTTCCTAAAAGTTGTATTGTGAATATCTTCTTACTTGACTCTCACTTGATGATAACTAAACCTCAAGTCAATTTTTGAAAACACCTGTGCCCCTCTCATTTGATCAAAAAGATCATCGATTCGAGGCAAGGGGTATTTTTTATTCATTGTGACTTTCTTCATTTGTCTATAATAAATGCATAACATGAGTGTTCCATCTTTCTTCTTTACAAACAAGACAGGTGCTCCCCATGGAGACACACTTGGATGAATATACTTCTTTTCTGAGAATTCATGGAATGGCATTTTCAACTCTAATAATTCTAGTGTACTCATCCTAGAAGGAGTCTTGGACACTTGTGCATATTTTTTCACAAGATCAATTGTAAAATCGATGCTCCTCTTTAGAGTTAGTCCTAGAAATTCATCAGGAAACACATCCCTAAACTCTTGTAGCGCATGATAGTATTCCAACTTAGGAATTTCATTTTCTATTTTCTCCAAAACATGGGATGCATACAAATGGAAACCTTTCCTATAAAACTTCTTAAACTGCACGGATGAAATCTTCCTAACAGAAACTACCTTTGGAATGCCCTTTACAACCCTTGGGTTTTCTTCTTTGTCAATGCATTCAAAATTCTTGTTGTAACAGTTAATCTTGACTTTGTGTGCTTATAACTAGTCCATTCTAATGAGAATATCATAAGAACCAAGTGGAAAATATTCAGATTTTCACAAGTGGACAATCCACCCATTTCTAGTGGACATTTCTCCACATTTCTCTAACTTTCCTCTCGGATCTAGTGGCCAGTTGGACTAACGATGTTTTACTATGGTTTAGTTTCTTAAAATCACAAATCTCAACAATTTTAGGAGTGATATAATTATGGGTATATCTAGGGTCAATAAAAATAGAAATAGATTGCTTGGAAATATTATCTTCAACCTCAACAACAATTGATTGATGGTATTCTTGGTGGTTCTCTAGTGCTGCATAGATCCCAGGGACGGTCTTTTCCACTTGACCCATAGTTGCACCCCTTGGATGTTGTGAACTGGTTTTGCACTCCCATTTTGATGTCGACAATTCCTAAGCATATGGTCATATCCACATCCCCAACATTGAAGTGGCTCTATCTTCTCTCTTGGATTGTATCCCATCATCCTAATTGGCTTAGTCACACCCTGTGGTGGTTTCCTTAATTGATTTCTAAACTAAGGAGGCTTGAACCCCTTTTCCTTAATTTGGTCAAACTTCTCATTTTTCTTATCCTTCCATGCCTTAATGGAATTCTGGTTTGGTTTTGGTATGTTCATAACAATACTTGTCGTTTATTATGGCCTCATATAGTGTTTGAGTTTCATCAAACTCAATTATGTCTTTATATGACTGTGGCATTCCACTTAGGAATCGTTGAATTTGCATGGTATCGTCCCTGATGTACTTGACATACCTCAACAACTCCAAGAATTTGTTTGCATATTCTTTCATAGTCATTTGTCCCAATTTCAACTCATGGAACTCTCTTATTTTTTCATTATAGTACCTACCAGTATAGATCCATCTTAACTATGGCTCTACCAAGCGCCAAGAGGGATCAAGTTATCTTGAGGTGTAAACCTTTTTTAATTTACAAAAATGTCTAATAAGTATTCCTACTTCGGAGAGAAATGGCCAACTTGCTTATAGGGTAAATATCAGTAGAAGAATGAGATGAGTAACATTAATAATCATATAATCAAATAGTTTGCCAAAAATTGCTTTACTTGTCTTTCTTTAAATCTAATAATGAATATTAATAATAGTTAATGAGTAAAATAATCCATATAAAATTTTAAAATCTAGATTTTGAGAGTAAATTGGAATTCGTAAAACATTTTACAATCAAATGAAGACTGAAACCGAACATTTGCATGTTAGGGTTAACCTTGACTTGGGAATGAGCAAGGATATAAGTGGTTTAAAGCACATGGTTTTAGTGGCCCGTGGTTTCTTGCTAGTTGTATTTGCATTTAAAGAGCCTTATAAATATGGTTGTAATATTCCATTAATTTTAAATTGAAATTTGATATATAATTACGTAAATGTATTTTACAATTTAGCTAATTTAAAATTAAATTTTATATGTTCTTGGTTTTATAATTTTTCATTTTACTACTCAGTTTGTAAGATTGTGAGTATTTCCCTAATATGGTTATATACTTATATGAGTATAATATTTTTTATTTTTTTAATTATAAGCCGACATGTTATAAGTTTGTTTTTTTGTTTACTTTTTATTATTGTTATTTTTATTGATCCGACATGTGCCACATCAACATTACAGACGGGACACATCTCACCCATTTGAGTTGTAGAAAGCACCTCTTGGCTCAATCAGAGACTCTACTTTTCCTTGAAGTATTTCTTGAATTGATTCCACACAATCTTTCTTTCATTGATCCTATTTGCTTTCCTAAGGTGATCCCACCATATGGACACTCTTCCATTCAGATTGCATATAGATACCCTTGCTTTCATATTTCCTTAGCAGTCTTGGAATTAGAAATACTTCATTGTCCTAGGAATCCAAGCCTCAACTTCTTAACCATATTTTATCTCACCATCAAAAGTAGGAGGTTTGGACTTCTTAAATTATCCATGAGAGCTATTCTCGAAAGGCCTCTTCCTCTTATTTCTACGAGATGGAGAGATTGCACCTTCATTGGATTCTCTAGAGTCAAATGACTCACTGGAAGAGATTTTTGGAGTATAAGTTCTATCTCTCAAAATCCTTCTTGAACTATGGGACATATTGTGGGAATTCCTCCTTGAGATACTCCCATTATTTTCCTAATTTTTTGAGTTTTGCCCATGGTTAATCTTCCTTTGAATGTATATCAAACTTTGAAGCACGACTGCATTTAATTAATTATGTTCTTCTTGAGCTCTAAGCATCCTTTCATTGTATTATCTACAACTGTGTAGTTCCACCATTAGAATCCTCATGGTTTCTGCAATGTCTATGGGAGTCATTTGGTTTCTTCTAGGAATGGATTCAGTATTCGAATTCTCAGCCTGTATATTCTCTCCCATTGAATCTATCTCAAACTCATTGGGGTCCTAGGATTCATCTATGATGATGACCTTCTTGACCCAACCAAGAGCAAAGATTTCCCAACTAAACTAGACTGAATGTTGAACTTTAATTGTCCCTATTATGATTCTAAATCTACAAAAGTGTTCATAATGCATTTGTTAGTTGCAATATATTCTCAAAAAAGAAAGTATAGATGTTTTTCATGCATTCTGGGAAAAAACATATTATTAATTTATGTCAAATTATAGAAAAATTTGAACCACCCATTCAAAATCTAATTGTGCATGGCCTGTCTCATTTTTATATTGTTCCAACAGTAGTGATTGAACCTCCTTTCATTTAAAATATTTTCACCACCCAACAGATAGGCCTCATCCACCTTCACACTTCGCCACATGCGATCACATGCATGTGGATATGACATGGCTAGTCCACATCACACCCTCTGCCCTCATGGACCCTTCATGTTTATCACTTAACAAATATCAACTTTTCTAAAACCATTTATAGTTTATGCCTGTAAATCTATATTCTTGGCCCATACAACTTTGGTATTGCAACCAGTAGCTATGATACCCTTTATCACGTCCCCACACATTACATGTCTACATGGATACCAATAATTGTGGAATCATAGTTAATTATAGGATATATTGCTAACTTAATAATTAAATTTAGTTAACCGGTTATTAAATTATCATTATAAGCAGTCGTGATGGTTATTTTTGCTCTTTCGACTTGAACATATTTTCCCAAAGTTCAAGACATCAAGAGTCAAATATCGAAACCACATAGCATAACCCTAACGAAACAACCCTGACATGCTCACCTTGATGTCTAAATTGTGAGTTATCTGATGTCAACACATCGAACTTCGAAAGTAGGCACTATATTAAAAAAATTACCAATGACCCTTTCGATTGCTAACCTCAACATCACCACCTTGGAATCGAAACTTCGATGACTCTCATACACTTGCGTTATCTCCCTCCGACTCAAGAGTCAGAAGTCAAAACAAAACCTTATCTCTACAAATAAACCTCTATTCTGACGTTGGCATCACCACTTCAACATCGGTACCAAAAGCGCCCCCTCTGATGTGGGTCCCACTGCATTGGAACTTAACGAAAAACATCAAGAAATCCAATGATTTAGAAGCATTGGGTGCTGCCATTCTCTAACTCAAAACTAGGAAGTCAGAAATGGGAATGTAACAATAACTCCACAAGACAACCCCCTGATTCAACATTGGTAGCTCGGTGTCAAAACCTTGGCATCAGAAATAGTACGATGATCCTTCCACCAATAATATGTCGATATTGACGTCAACACCTTAGCTTCGGCACATCGACACTTTAGAAACTCACTTGTTTTTTAACATCAAAATTCCTTGAGATTTCCCTTCTGGCCTTAGACATTGACACTAGTAATTTTGCCATGGAAACTCAGAAATATACTTCCGATTAAAAATACATGTGCAAATTCAAATTAAACATACACTACGGAAATAAAATTGATCTACACACATTATTTATGCATACATAAGAATTTTTTCAAATACAGGCATCAAATAAAATTTCTTAGATTCAAATACACAAGAATGCTTATCTTAAACAACACATATCTAAGAAATTGGTTATGTAGGAGCGATTTTTCACCCAACCAAAGGCACTCTATCCAACATATACTCTTTCTACTAAGAGGCCACCCCAAGCTCAACTATGAGGCCACTAGGGAGAAGGAATATAGCTACAAGATTCTATCTCTCATCCCACAACCCGATATGCTCTCTATGATTATCCAAATACTCATAAATATCTCCACAGGTATCTCACTCAGCTTTCATGGCCTTGGCTTCCACGATACCTGCTCCACTCAACACCCGTCTTGGATCAGGAATCCCTTTCACCGATCCACGGTTCTCTTAGATGATCCATCTTGCCTAATATGATTCCAACATGTGCATAGAAGAAGATGAATCTGATAAATATTGTTGGAGAACCACCTGTATCATAAATCGATGGCTTCTCAAGAATGTATGAGCATTATAAATCAATGGGAAAGGTTCCCTGGTTTTCCCAGCCTCTCTACTCACCTACGACCATTGATTTTTCCTTTCCAAATTAGTAGCTTTATACCTAATTCAAATTCATGAGTTATACACAATCATGAACAACAGTACAAATCACTACGTATTGTAGATATCCTTCATGAATAAATGAATTGAGAGAAAAAAATGAGGATCGACTCCAAGGAATAAGAGAAAATGGTGAAAATACAATTGGTATTGCTTCTGCAATTGAAAGAAAGGACTCTTGGTAGTTGAAATAACTATTACAAAAGTGCAATCAACGCCATGTTTCAATAATTACATGAGGTTATTTTTCCCACCAACCCTCACATATGCATTCAATTATTGGAAAATAATCAAGAAGGATATAATTGGCTTATTCAAGGCACATGACAAAATTTGGATAAGTTCTAAAGTTGACACTTGGAATCAAAGTATTTTGTCTCCTATGGGTCCCATTTTGATCCAAGAGGATATCAAATTTTGATCAAATAAAAGTATTCAAACAATGAATAAAAACTTACAGATGTGTACATATCGTCAATATCTTTTCAGCAACGTTCATTTCACGCATAACGATCTCTAGATGTAAAAGTTATGGGGTTTTGAAATATCAGCAAAAGGTAAAATTGATGATTTAAAAGGGCAAAAAAGGGTCAATGTGGCACAACCATAGGGTTCCACATGGCATGGACAGGTCAGCATCTAGAGCCACATGGAAGCACCATAGGGTGCCACGTGGACAGGTGTGATGATATGGCATGTTAGGTGGACCAATTAGGGTTTTCCATGTGGCAACCCTGTTGGCATATATTGTATCGTTTGATAAAAATTTGTAGAGATCATGGGGATCAAACCCACGACCTCAAGAAAACCAAATACTCCATAGATTATGCCTATCCAGGTCTCCTACAGGTGTTTCTTAACACCATAGGGATTCACTACTATTTAAACTTGAATGTAAGTTTGAACGGAAAAATGGGCGGGGTCAAGGCCTTGGCCAACACCAAGGTCGTAATTTTACGTGGGTCTAAGTCATCAATGAAACCGTCAAAGCCAATCCAAGTCACAATATGGAACCATATGCCAAGTGGTATGCCAACAACGGGCCACTAATACAACACACCAACAGTCACACATAAAACAGAGTCGTTGGGGTTGGATCCCATGACCTCCATAACAAATATACCACACATTACCACTGGGACAAAGCCCAACCATTGAATTAGCTTCAAAAGGATATGGATAAGAGTTTGAAGGCCAATTTTAGGTTCAAAAAGGGCAAGTGGCCCTCCAAAAACGCGCCCAAAAATCCTATATAAGCCCCTTTCGCAGCCACGAAAAGGCCAATGTACAGAGCACAACTTTGCACTATTCTTGAGAAAAAGTATGAGGCATAGATCCCAAGATAGGTATAGGACATTAATGGGTGTGCTTCCCAAGGTGGGAAATATGTACAGTCTGTACAATTGCAAGCAGGGCCTATCTCAATTTACGTGTCAAAGGAGGCATTAAGAAAACCTAGTTGAGTTTATACTCATTTTTCTCGAAATTTTGAGAGGATCGCAGTGGTGTTGTATGTTTCTTGTTTTGACTGACAAAAAAAAATTTGTTTCCAGAACTCATGTATGTAATCTTTTTAATACTTAATAAGATCGACATTCTCATTGGAAGTGGCCCGAAAACGTAGCCCATTAGAGGTGAACTCTGTTATGATATGTTGTTTATCAATTTCATGGTTTTCATATTGTTTTTTCTTATGTGTATGATTTAGGCATCTAAGTTTCATCTTTTAAAAGCCTTTTTATGAGTTTTTAACATACAAATTTCACATGCAATTTATATGGTTAAAAAGATCCTAAAATTTTTAGATCAAGTTTGGTATCAGAATAGATTAACCATTGCATTATGAGTTTGTGAATGTTAACAAGATATGGGCTTCAACGTGGTCAATGAGAACTTGAAGAATTTGATCCAAAAATTGGTTCAAGAAGAGGAAGAATGGCTTCACCAAAAGGAGAAGAAGCAACTTCTTCAATCACATCTGAAGGGGAATTTATTAAAGCTTTCATGAGAATGCAAACAATGGTGGAGGAGATTTATCAAGATCGGAAGAGAGGTGAACAAGGTGGGCCATATCATACTAAAGGTAAAAAATAAGGAGGTTGGGAGGACCCTCCTAAAACTCCACCATCTTCACCGTCTTATCTTGATGGTTCATTACATTCTCCATTTGAAAAACAAAAGAAACTTGATGGAAAAATTGACTTTAATGTGCCTCGATTAAAGATTGATATTAAGTTTGAATTACTTGTTTACAATGGAGAACTTAATGCATAAAAATTAGGCAATTGGATTCGTCAAATAGAAGTTTTACAAGATTCGAAAATTTACTGAAGATAGCATCAAAATTTAGTTGGCTTCTCTCCGACTTGGAGGGGACACTCTCATATGGTGGGAGAGAAGATCTCAAGAGGATATTGCCACAAAAAGTGAAATTATATTCTCTTGGTATGAGTTCACTTCAACATTAAAAAAATAGTTTTATCTGTTGAGGTATATGCAACAAGCTATGATGGACTAGTAAAACTTGAGGCAAGGTAATGGAAAAAGAGTGTAGAAATACACACAAGAATTCAGAAAAACAGCTTTGGTACTTGGTATACCTCTCTACACTCAAGAAACTCTTCTCAAGTATATAGGAGGATTACATAGTTTTTTGTGTCATATGATACTAATGTTTAATCTGACTAACCTTAATGGTGTATGTGTTCAGGAAACTCATATGGATTCCAAGGGGAAGAATACAAAAGAAAGCTTTTCCAATAAACCTTTTAAACTAGAAGGAAACAAGTTCAAATGTAAAGGAAAAGGTAAACATACAACTACTGTGAATAAAGAAGGAGAAAACCTACATATACTCATTGTCCGAAAAAAGGTCATGATGCAACCAAATGTTGGAAACTTCATCCAGAACTCAGGCCTGATAAGTTTTGGAATAAGGAAGACAAGAAGACTACTGCGACAACAATCCAACATGATTTGGAATATGATTATGGGGATGAAACTAAGAGAAGTGAGTTATTTCATACTACGGTAATCTCTAAACACACAAACGTTGATACTCTTTTTTATAGTGGATCACAAAAAAAACTCATTGAATAAGAGATAGTTAAGAAACTACATTTGGAAACTAAGTTACACCCGAAACCATATCCACTTGGATGGATATGTTATAATTCACAATTTCAAGTTACAAAACAATGTAGGCTTAGATTTTCCATTACTTCTAGATGTGGTCTCGTTGGATATCTGCGGTATTGTGTTGGGTAGTCCTTATCTTTTTTATAAGAAGGTTATATTTTATAGGGAAGATAATAGGTTTCATCTCACCAAATATGGTGTTGAATACATTATTCATGCACATCTCATGAAAACTAATCTTTCTTTGGTTTCTGGAAATCAAATGAAGAGGCTGGTAAATGTTGGAAAATATTTGATTAAGGGATGTGATCCAAAACTTAAAAAGGACTTGATTAAAGTGGTATCTGATTATGATATTTGTTTTCAAGAAACCAAAGGGTTACCTCCTAAAAGAGAAATCCAACATGAAATTCATTTACAGCAAGATGCACCTCTTCCTAATATTGGTATGTACAAGTATTCCATAATTGAGAATGCAGAGATAAAGAAGCAGGTTCAGGAATTGCTTGAAAAATGGGATATTCGGCCAAGTTCCTCTCCATGTGGGTCACCGATTGTTTTGGTGCCTAAAAAGGATGGCACATGGCATATGTGTGTTGATTGCAGGGCACTGAATAGAATCACAATTAAGAACAAGTATCCTCTTCCTCTAATTGATTATCTATTGGATCAGCTTAAGAATGCAATATTTTTCACTAAGTTAGACTTACGAAGTGGCTATCATCAAATTTGTATTCATGACAATGATATTTGGAAGACTGCTTTGAAAACTAAACAGGGATTGTATGAATGGATGGAAATGCCCTTTGGGTTTTGTAATGCACCCACAAAATTTATGAGGGTGATGAATGATGTGTTAATGACTTCGTCATAGTCTACTTAGATGATATTCTGATTTTTAGTCGTACTTGGGAAGAGCATGTTAATCATGTAAAGAAAGTATAGGGTGTACTTGTAAGGAAAAAAATGTATTTAAATATGTCCAAATGTGAGTTTGGAAATACATATTTAGTTTATCTAGGTTACATTGTAGGAGGTGGTGAACTAAAAATTGATCCCTCTAAAGTGGAGGTCATTGTAAATTGACCTGATCCAAATATTGTAACTAATGTAAGAAGCATTTTGGGAGCATCCCAATACTGGAGTAAGTTCATTGCGGACTTCTCCTTTATAGCTTCTCCATTACATGCTTTGACAAGCATGAACAAAGTTTTCAGTGGGAAGGCAAGGGACAAAAATCCTTCAACACTCTGAAAGAAAAGATCAACACAACTCTAGTACTTGCACTGTCGGATCTACAACAACCATTTGAGATAGAAAACTTATGCTAGTGGTTAGTCCACGGGGGCATTTTTAATGCAATATAAAACAAAAACCAATATGTTATCATTCTGAAACCTTCTCTAAAACAATAATCAACTATCGTACCTATGACAAAGAGTTGTATGCATTAGTACAAAGTGTAAAGAAGTGGAAACATTACCTAAGTAGGTAAAGAAACAATCATACATATTGATCATCAGCTACTACAATATCTTCAATCACAAACTAAGCTACAAAAATCAAGTCATTTCAGGTGCATGGGTTTTCTACAACAATTTCATTTGGTTATTAAGTATAAGAAAGGAATTCAGAACAAAGTTTCATATATGTTATCTAGACCTCCAATAAATGCTTCTATTGTCATTCAACAAAGTCCTTTGGTACATTCAAGTTATGTTGAACAATATACTAACGATGAATACTTTAAAGAAGTATATGAATCACAAAGGCATGGGTATCAGAATGAAGAATTGAATTATCATATACATGACAAGTTGTTGTATCATCTTGAAGAAATATGTATTCCACGAAGTGAAAGAGTGCATGTGATAAGAGAAGCTCATACTTCTCTCATTTGAGGACATTTTGGAGTAGGAAAATCTGTAGCACAATTGCAAAAGTTTTTTTATTGGCCTCGAATGAATGATATTGTGTCCAAGTATGCAAAAGGATGTGTTATGTGTGAAACAAGTAATCCAAGTAACAAAATGTTAGATTTGTATACTCCACTTCCAATTCCTTCTCGTCCATTAGAAAGTGTTTTAATGGATTTTGTAGGAGGGTTACCAATGTTTAGAAAGGGAAATGATCACTTATATGTTGTTGTGGACAGATTCAGTAAAATGTGCATATTAATGCCTTGTAAAAAGAAGATCATTGTTGGTATGATTTGTCATTTATTCTTTCAAAATGTATGGGTTCATTTTAGACTACCTACTTATATTATATCTAATCGAGATTCCCTCTTCCTTGGGAAAATTTTGGTCATATTTATGGGTACTTATGGATACAAAGTGAAAGAAAAGTACAACATTTCATCCACAAATCGATGGACAAACTGAAGTGGTCAACCAGACCATTGTACATCTTGTTTGAGGGGATTGTGTTAAGCATCCTAATAATTGGGGTGAGAAATTACATTATGTTCAGCATGCCTACAACAGAGCCATACACTCTTCAACACATAAGTCTCCATTTGAGACATGTTTTGGGTATTTTCAAAAGTCTCCCTTAGACTTTGTTTTTGGGGAGGATTATGTGGAATATTAACAAGTCGATCTGGATAAAGATTTGGAATTTATTCAACAGATCCAATTGATTCATCAAATAGTGCAGGAATAGTTGGAATCAAGTTAGGCCAAGTATAAATAAAGACATGACAAGCATCAGGTGTATCATCATTTCCAAATTGATGATCGAGTATGGATTCACATCCGTAAAGACCGACTCCAAGGTTAAGGTAGAAAGTTGAAACCTATCAGGTATGGACCTTTTACAATTTTGGATATTTAAGTTGGAAATAATGCTTTTCGATTAGATTTTCCTCCTTATATGCAAATATATTCCATTGTTAATATGGAAAACTTGAAACTATATGAGCCTCCTATGATTGTGGACCAATATGTACAAGTTCAAGTACCTTCTGTTGACGAGTTTACTCCTGAATATCTCAATGAAATTCAAGGAGATGTTATACTTGATAAGAATTTTATACCTTCACGAAGAGGTGACATGGAATTTATTCTTGTGGGGATGAAAGGAATGAATCCAAGAAAAGTGTGGTGTCTAGATACTATAAGAGTGAGGGAGTTGTACCCTCACCTATTTTTAATGATTTCATGCTTTTGGTGGCCCAAAAGCTTCCCACTGGGAAGGTTTGATCCAAGAGGATCTCAAAGTTTGATCAAAATAAAAATATGTAAACTGTGAATAAAAGTTTACATATGCATATAACTTGTCAAGATATTTCCGACAACATTCGTTTCATGCGAAACGACCTCCGGACGTGAAAGTTGTGGGGTTTTGAAATCTCGACAAAAGGTGAAATTAATGACTTTAAAGGGAAAAGGGGGCCACGTGGCACACCCACAGGGTGCCATGTGGCATGGACAAGTAAACATATAGATCCAAGTTACAACACCACAGGGTTCCACATGGACAAGTTTGATGATATGTCATGTTAGGTGGACCAATCAGGGTCTGCCATGTGGCAACCTTATTTCCATATATTATACCTTTTTGATAAAAAAATTATGGAAATCATGGGGATCAAATCCATGACCTAAAGATCGCCAATGAATCCACAAATCCCACCTAGCCAAGGTTCCTACCGGTGTTTATTAACAATATATTGATTCACTACTATTTAAACTTGAATGTAAGTTTGAACGAAAAAATGGGCGGGGTCGAGGGCTTAGCCTTCGACCCCTTAGCTAACACCAAAGTCGTAATGTTACATGGATCCGAGTAATCAACGAAACCATTGCAACCAAGCTAAGTCACAAGACGTAACCATATGCCAACAATGAGCCACTAATACAACATGCCTACAATCAACACATAAAATAGAGTCATTGGGGTTGGATCGTACGACCTCTAGAAGAAATATACCACATGTTACCACTAGGACAAAGCCCAACCATTGAATGGGATTCTGCATGATATGGTTATGCATTTGAAGGCAGAGTTTAAGGTTCAAAAAGGGTGTGTGGGCCTCCAAAAATGCGCCCAAAAATCCTATATAAACCCCTTTCAGAGCCATGAAAATGCCAATGTACAAAGCACAGTTTTGCACAGTTCCTAAGATAAAGTATAGGCATAGATCCTAAGGTAGTTACAAGACATTAATGGGTATGCTTCTTGAGGTGGAAAATCCATATAGAATGTATATTTGTATGCAGGGCATGTCTCAATTTGCATGCCAAATGAGGCCCCAGGAAATTCTAGTAGAGTTTATACTCATTTTTCTCAAAATTTCGAGAGGATCGCAGTGGTGTTGTCTTTTTCTAGTTTTGACTGACATAAAATAGAGTTGTTTCGAGAAATTATCTATGTAATATTTTGAAGACTTAATAAGATCGCCTTTCTCATTGGAAGTGGCCCAAAGACATAGCCCATAAGGGGTGAACTTTGTTATCATATATTGTCTATCAATTCCATGGTTTACATACTATTTATTTACTTATGTGTATGATTTAAGCATCTATATTTCATCTTTTAAAAGTATTTTTATGAGTTTTAAACCTACAAATTTAAAATGTAATTTTGATGGTTAAAAAGATCCTGAAATTTTCATATCACCTTTCCTCTTCCCCTATGGTGGAATCATAGCCCCTTTGGTGCTCTTTACATAGCCATGTTGGACCATTTTATTATTTATGCGCATAGTATTTACATATTTAAAGTTAGCATGACAAGCCAACCAAATGTTCCAATAACAATACATACATCATACATGCCTAGACACTCGCTAGTCAGTCTTTCGCCTTGAGCTCTACACTAGGAATCCATACTAGCATATTTACATCATTTTCATAATTCTGCTTAAATACATTCCAAGTAAAAACTAGGGATATTACAGTTTCCCGGTTTGGGGTGGTCTTATATCTTGTTACACATGCATTAAATTCATGAGTATGATGTTTAGAAATATTTATAGTTCATAGCTACATGTCATACTTACACATGCATTCTAGTAGAAGATTAAATGCTACTTTTTTACTTTTTATATCTCATGCTAGGGTTTTTTTATTGTCTAGATCCTTTTTTTATTCTCGAATTCTTGGGAATTGAAATTGTATCTCTGAAGGTCCTCCCATGTTTTTGGTGTGGGTGTGATGAGAGGACTTGAAATTTTTGTCTTTATGTATTTATGTAGCAAAGTGACGTTTATGTAAATAAAGTGAATGTGTTTTTATAACTTTAGAAAAGTGGGTCTCACTTAAAAATGTATTTAATAATTAAAAGTGTTTAATTATTAAAGTGAGATAAGTTATGGACCTTTGATTTTGTAAAAATATCTTCAACCCTAGATTAGGTAGTTATTGAAGATAGTTACAAAATCTAAGTATAAAAACAATGAAAAAGGACAAATGACTACACTTTCACCATCAAGAGAGGAAGAGAGGAATATTGAAGACAAATAAGAGGTCCCCAAGAAGAAAGGGAACATTTCCCAAGAACAAGAGCAGCACGCATCCCAAGGCATCCAAGAACAAATCCGTACATCAATCTATCAGAGTTGTACAACAGCACGTGTGGGCACATTTCTCGAGGTAGCTGCTGGTGCATTTATTGCAAACTGACAGAACTGTACAATAGGGGTTTTCTAGCATGTGTGGGCACAGAAATAGAGGAAGAATTAAGTGCAGGACGTATAGCCCATACAACACGTGTGGGCAGCCATACAACAGGCCATACAATACTTTTTGGCACATATTTCGAGGTAGTTTTGTTGTTGTTATGTTTTGTGAAATTTTGTCAGTGAGGGTTTAAAAGAAACAAAAGTTTATTGTAACAAGTTTCTGAGTTTTACTCTTCTTAAAGAAAAAATTTCTTTTAGGGTTTTCCCCAAAGCAGTAGGGTTTTTCCCAGTCTTTTGACCAAAATTCATTGTGTTCATTTGCTTAAAATGTTTGAGTATATGGCAGAATTTTGAAGTGTATTTTTAGAAGTGTGGTTTTACTTTTCATTAAATTCAAGTTAAAGCCCAAGTTCCTGAAACTGTTTGACAGAATGTATGAATGAGCAATTTCATTTTCTAAGTCATATTTTCTTCATGGTATCAGATCTCATTTTAACAGAGTCATGCTGAAAAAGAAGTTTAGCAGGTGTTCTCTGAAGTTTCAGAAAATTTTTAGTTATTTTCTTCAGTTAATTTTTGGTTACAAGTTATTTTCCATGATAAACATTAGGTATGAGGATCGGTTGGATGGAGTGTCCAAATACATTCCATGGAAGGTACGAATTACTGTTGTTTTGATCAAACTTAGGGTTTGGAGTTTTATTAATAGTGTCATGACTAAGCCAACAGATAAAGATGAGCTTGTGGAGTTTGAAGCTCTTGAAGCCAGAATCCAGAGAATTATCTTGGATGGGGTTAAAGACCATCTCATACCACACCTAGCAGAGAAGAAAACTGCTAAAGATATGTGGGACACTTTGACCAAATTATTCGAAGCAAAGAATGAAAACAGGAATATGGCCCTAAAAGACAAGCTACATAGCATTAAAATGAAAAGTGATGAGGGTGTAACCTCTTACATGACTCGTGTTACACAAGTTAAGGATGAGTTGGCAGCAGTAGGAGAAACCATTCCTGATTCAGAATTGGTGAGGATAGCCTTCAAGGCTTCACCAAGAAGTAGGAGGTTTTTGTTAAGTGTTTTGTGGGAAGAGAAACTCTTCCAAGTTGATCTAGATTGTGGGATGAATTCACCCAAGAAGAAATCTAAGATGGGGCACAGGTTGGCCAAACTAGTAAGGATGCTGAGCAGAATGTGGCACTTGCAGCAAATTCCAAGAATAAAAAGAAGAAAGGTTCATTAGAGGAAATTTCAACTCAAAATGGGCCTCCTAAGGAAAATTAATAAAATAATAGTCAAAATAATAAAATAATATTTATTAATTTTGGAGGAAGAAAAAAAAACTACTTTTTTGTTCGTATTTTCGACATATCTCCCTGTGTTTTTACTCAAATTTCAATCGGGAGAGCTCGTTGGATGCATAATTATGTTTTGCATCCAACCAGTACCCACTTGGCATACTTTTGACTGGCCCCACTACCCCAAATACAAGAAGTACCTGAAAAAATGTGTTGATGACATCATCAACACATTTTTTCAGGTATTTCTTGTTTTTGGGGTAGCGGGGCCCATCAAATGTATGCCGAGTGGGTACTCGTTGGATGCAGAATTTAATTCTACAACCAATGAGCTCTCCCGATCGAAATTTGAGTAAAAAACAGGGAGACATGTCAAAAATACGAACACAAAAAGTAGTTTTTTTATGATACCTGTCCCCAAATTTATATTAAAAAATTGTTTAAGAGGTGCTCCCTTTTTTAATTGTAAAGCATTTTGATTGGCTAATACATGATGACATGGAATTTGTATTATTTTTAGAAGGCCCATTTTAAATTGAAATTTCCTCTAATGTAAGTCAGATCAAATGCTTTCATTGTGGCAAGATGAGACACTATGCCACAAAATGTCCTAAGAAAAATATTGTGAAGACTGGAGAGATGTAGCAACATCTACAGTTGTAGAATATTTTGCTACAAAGTTTGAGAAAGAGTTTTCTCTTGCCTCAATTGATTTCAGCATAGGGAGTTTCATATTTGAGCATGTCTAGGTTGTTAACAGCAGTGCAACCAGACATATGATTGGTGTCTATGACTATTTTCAGATGATTACAATGCTGGGGCTAGGGCACTTCATTCAAATAGACATTGAAAGTCCTCATATTGCTATTCAAGGGGTTGGAACAGTCAAGTTCCAACTAGACCTTAGAGAGGTCCTAGAAGTTCATGAAGTGTTATTTGTACCTGGGATGAGAGTGAGAAACTCTCAATTTCATCATTCGAGGATGATAGATTTGGGATGATGGTGAGGTCCGGTCATATCTTCCTGTATCAGAGAGATGAGCCAGCTAGTACCACCATCTTGTTAGGAGATCGCAGGGACAGATTATATGTCCTGAGAGGGCATGTTGTACGAGCAGGAGCAGGAGGATGGATTTTAGAGTCAGAGGATGATGATGTTGCATTTGATATATATGAGGAGAGTGACTCTCTCTTAAGCACTGGAAGAAGACTCAGCCAGTCAAGTGATGGTGAAGTTCAGTAGGATGATGGGACTCAGGTTGAGTCTCAGATGTCAGAGTTCCATTTCGAGATCGAGCATTTGTTTCCGAGGTTGATTCCAGAGTAGGAGGGAGTTGTTGCAGGAGTCCAAGGTGAGGACAATGTTGTGTACCTCCCTCATTAGGGGGGAGTGTTGAAATTGTATCTCTAAAGGTCCTCCTATGTTTTTGGTGTGGGTGTGGTGTGAGGACTTGAATTTTTTGTCCTTATGTATTTATGTAGCAAAGTGACGTTTATGTAAATAAAGTGAATGTGTTTTTATAACTTTAGAAAAGTGGGTATCACTTAAAAATGTATTTAATAATTAAAAGTGTTTAATTATTAAAGAGAGATAAGTTGTGGACCTTTGATTTTGTAAAAATATCTTCAACCCTAGATTAGGTAGTTATTGAAGATAGTTACAAAATCTAAGTATAAAAACAATGAGAAAGAACAAATGACTACATTTTCACCATCAAGAGAGGAAGAGAGGAAGATTGAAGACAAAGAAGAAAGAGCACATTTCCCAAGAAGAAGAGTAGTACACATCCTAAGGCAGCCTAGAACAAATCTGTACAGTAATCTGTTAGAGCTGTACAACAGCACGTGTGGGCACATTTCCTGAGGTAACTGCTGGTGCATTTATTGCAGACTGACAAAACTGTACAACATGGGTTTTTCTGGCATGTGTGGGCACAGAAATTGAGGAAGAATTGAGTGCAGGACGTACAGTCCATACAGCACGTGTGGGAAACCGTATAGTACTTTCAGGCACAGATTTAGAGGTAGTTTTGCTATTGTTCTGTTTTGTGAAATTTTGTCAGTGAGGGTTTAAAAGAAATAGAAGTTTATTGTAACAAATTTATGAGTTTTACTCTTCTTAAAGAAAAATTTTCTTCTGGGGTTTTCCCCAAACCAGTGGGGTTTTGCTCGGTGTTTTGACCAAAACTCATTGTGTTCATTTGCTTAAAATGTTTCAGTATATGACAGAATTTTGAAGTGCATTTTTAGAAGTGTGGTTTTACTTTTCATTAAATTCAAGTTAAAGCCCTAGTTCCTGAAACTATTTGACAGAATGTATGAATGAGCAATTTCATTTTCTAAGTCATATTTTCTTTAGACAAAACCTATGATTATATCATCTGATTTAATGTGGATTGAGAAGGGCCATTGTCTTACCCACCCTGATCCAGTCAATGGGTCAAAATAATAGGCATATAGATCTTAGGCTAGACCTTTATATTTATTTTGTAGATAGTATAGATATTATATATCTACAATCTGACTTTCTTACAATTCAAAATATATCTCAATATATATGTTTAAATAGTTTTTCATGCCACTTGATATATACAAAACAGCTTATAGAATTATGTTTGTTATTTTAGCAAGTCGTTACTTTTTCTTAATTTACTTTACACAATCATAATGTTGTGGATTCTCTAGTCCAATACCATAGTTAGGATCAATATGCCCAATGAATCTATACTAAATCCATTCCCCAATGCAACAGTTAGGGATCACATGAACAATAATTATAACACTTGTACTATATTGATTTCCCAATGTAGCCATTAAGGAAATTAAAATTAATAAATCTTTTATACTAGACTCGGTTTCGCAATGCAATAGTTAGAAATAAATAAAATCAACATAATAATACTAGATTCTGCTACCCAATGCAATAGTTAGGAGCATATAAAATCAATACAATTGTACTTGATTATATTTTCCATTGCAGCAACTAGGAACATACAAAATCAATATATTGTACTAGATGTAACATTAACCTTAACAATCTATTCATTCATTTGTAACATGTAGCAACACTTTTTTTATGTTTTTAACTCAAGATAACTTATATGCAATTTTTAGATTATCTTAGTATACAAATTTTCAAATTTCTTCCATTTCAAAGTAGACAAATATTATACAGTTAGATCACTCTAGGGTCATTCCAAACACAGTTACTTCCCATGCCACAAATATCATCATTACTTTCCTTCCCTTAACTAAGATCCAACCATTAGAAACAAGATGCATGCATTTTTTAGCAATAGAAGCTACATTTCATCAATCAATAATACATAGGAACATAAAGATCAAGGTTAAAAACTCATCTATTCAAATCACATAAAATAAAAAAACAATTGTTATTGGGCCTTATCTGATCCACTCAACCATATATATATAGGAAACTTGCAGTCATTGTTTCCCACAGTCACCCCCGAGCCAGGTCTTGGTCCCTCTAGAGATTTGGTTCTTAGGTTCTTCCAGCTTTTAGATTTCTTTTAATTTCCAGATCTAATTAGCCAACCTAGGGACCCTAGCTATCCAATAAAATATTTTACTGGTATCTGTGGTTCATCACACAACGTCCTCCTACCAACAAATTTTGGAAGTACTCATGTTCAACCAACATGAAATATCGAGGTAGATATCATGTCAATTGGTACTTAGTACCTATAGTGCTCACACTTTATGGCCATATAAAATTTTCTAACCATGACTGATCTTGGACCTTGACCATTTTTTCATAGAGATCAAGTGGATAGTTCCTCCCCCCTTCAATTGTCCATTCTCTAAAAGTTACAAATTTCATATTTTAGCTCTTTTCTCTTCAACTTGATTTCTATTCTTCATTTAAAATTTTGCTTGTTCTCTCTTTTTTTAAGTTAGATATGAATTTCTGCTTTTAGTGTTCATTCACATTCTTCAACAACTAAGAGAATTAACCCATTGGATTTTGTTTTCCCTCTCTTCTGTAGAGGATGGATTTTCTATTATTAGTCATTCTTTTAGGTTGTGACACATATTCAAGAGTTACATTTTCTAGAGGTATCTCTTCATATTTCATATTTTTATTTTTATTTTTCTTATTCATTTTCTGTTTATTTAAATTTTTGTTTAGTCTTTTTATTCTTCTTTGTTTATTTTTTTTATCTCAAGACCCCTCATTCATCGATATTTCCCACACAGCCCAAGGAAATTTAGTTTTCAACATAACATAATAATATACCCAAGTACATAGTACTTTCAAAACATAAGGTTCTAATGTTCATATAACACTCAACCAAAACAAGAGGGGTTGGCACTCCAGGATATTACACGTATGGAAACCTATGCTGTCAATATGAAATGGTATGATCCCCTAATAGGAAGGAGGCCTCCTTCCCAAGATATAGAGGTGGTGAAAGGATTTACGACAACTATTAAAAAATGTATGATTCTACAAAAGACGCCTCAGTTATATGATCTCAATTTGTTCAATTTTTACATGGGAAAGGTGTCTTTAATTCACATGCTTCTAAGATTGGTTGGCGCAAGAAAACTGATGTATTAGTTTGGTGGCGGATTCATGGTGTTGATTATCCTGGGTTGTAATAATTTTCCATATGATTTCTTTGATGAGGATTTATTTCCTCATCTTGTGAGAGTAATTGGAGCAAGTTTCTAATTTCATCCATTTAATGAAGAGAATTTGGTTGGGATCAAAGAAGGAAAAGAACTTAGTCTACAGTCATAGCACACTTCGTCTCATATATTGGAAATACCCAGGGTACAAGGAGGGTCCTTTCACGAGATGGGAAAAATACACAGATGATGTCGTATGTGTGGATGATGAGATAGAACTAGATGACTTTAACGAAATACCCCCAGTTGTTATGGATGAAGAGGGTCCTCCAATTGAGAGTGATTCCTACCTAGCCTGATCTTCTTCACTAAGGACCTTAGTGATGTTGAAGATAGTGATGATCCAAATGTAGTTGGCCTATAAAACATGGCTAAAGAAAGACAAACCATGTTTATAGGATTGAAGCAATGTGAATGTTTTAATTAGTAAGTTATTGTGTTGCTTGCTGAAAATGATTTCATGCATTTGTCTATGTGCGTGTGTCTACAATAGCCCTGACATACCTAAGTCCCATGTTTCAAAAAGTGTCTTCCTAGCCCCAGTTCCTGTCCCCAAAACCAAGTACCTTGGAAAATTGGCTACTTTATGTTTTTCTCTTTTTGGAGGATTCCCATGATATTAAAGATTAATGTTCATTGTTTATCCCACCCTTTTTTCCTTTAAAACTATTGTATATGCTTGTATGGATTAAATTAGCCTTTAGCTTTTTTTATATATCTACAAGACTAACTTGCCAATATTTTGAAGCATTTTATTTATAATTATACTACTACTTCTCCCATAGCATGATCATAGTTAAGATTTGAATACGCTTATTTGTGAATTGCCTTGCTAAAACCACATGGTTATAATCTTGGAAGGTATGACTCGAGCATTAACCAATATCAAATGCATGACTTAAATGACATGGTTTACTCATATTAGTGCGGGATTTTACAATATTCAATGGAGAGAAATATTTTCAAAGTTTCTTTGGTCTTGAAAAAGCTAAGTATTGGAGTTTTAGGGGATCCATGTTACATAAATTCCAACTTTTTTTTTACTGATGAACCCTATGATCTTTTGCAACTAACATTTCTTACCAAAATGGATCATCATATAATTTTTCATCTCTTTCAGTACTTTCTAGGTAGAAAAAATGCAATTATTGCCTTACAAGGGCCCCCTTAGGGGTAGGCCCTAATTTGATTACATGGGGTCCATAACCTTCAGAGATTGCTTGTTTTTCCTTAAGATGAAGGCTTTTTCTTGTGTAACACAAACATTTGTTTGCATTTAAGATATTTGTGATTCCTAGTTCAAGAACTAAACGAATCCTTTTATTTGAATTTAAAGGATTATTGTTCTTCAAACATTGGAATATTATCAAGGATATATTAACATGGAGAAGGGTGATGGGAAACTAAATTATAAAACCAAGCATATAAGATTAGTGAAGGTGCATGTAAAGACCTCAAGCACATAAAGAGTCATTGAAAAATCCATGATTTGAGTGGATATGTTCTTTGTTAAGTTTTAAAAACAATCGTAGATAAATAGAGGTTTATGTATAAAACATCTAATATTTGAGAGGATCCCCTACAATATTGACCTTCTTGGCCTCTTAACTCATCACAACTAAAATGATTTAGGAATGTTTTTCTTCAAACTTTTTTAGCATAAAAATAAATTTCTAAAAATAAAAGTGACTCCTTCTAAGTGGAGACTAATAATTATCATCATGGTCATTGAAATATTGCAAAGCTATTTTTTTCTAATTAATTTTTAAGTATCCACATTATATTCCAAAACTACAATTAAAAATATACCATTATTACATGCATGGTATACAAATATTTAATTTAATTATCTTTGTTTGTTTTAATTAATCACGTTGTATTAAAATATTTTAAAAAAATATTCTCGCATTTTATAAAGTGTTATTCATATAAAAAAAACGATATTGTTAATGCAAATGCATTCCTAAATATTTAGTTTGATTTTATTAATATTTTAATTAATTACATTTATTGTGATACCCATGGTTAAAAGTTGAATTATTGAGATGGATATGTAAGATTAAGTTAATAGATGTAATAAGAGTTTTAAATAGCAATTTAAATAATTAAATAATCAAAAGTCTTAATTAAATTATTGTACGAGGTGAGTAGCCTTGCAGTAAAATTAATAAAATACTTTTTTCCATAAAAAAATGAAATTTATTCAATATTTCTATATTGTAGTTAAAATAAATATTAATAAGCTTGTGAGGTAGAGCAAATGGTAAAGTGTAAATGTTGTAAATAGAAGGTATTGTGTTCAAATCCCTCCAAACTTACTCTCACCATTAAAATTATATATTACTAAAATATATAATATATATCACTATGTATTTTTTTAATTTATTTTAATTCTTTCTCTCGGAGCTTAGGTGTAAGAATAAACAATCAAGTGGAATGGGCCGCATTGCTTCATGGTCTTGAGGTGTTAAAAGAACTAAAGGTTGAAAATTGTAAAAATATTTGGAGACTTGGATTGTTATTCAAAAAGTTGAAAAAGCTTTAAGATAAGAAGGAAGAAGATATAAATAATATTTTAGGCTTTCTTCTCTTTCATGTTAATCAGCACAACAATAAGGAAGCTTATGATAACATTGATTTCATGTAAATTAATTCAATTATATTATTATTTTCAGAAGAAAAAAAAAGTGTTGTTGTGAAAACTACATTTTGAAACAAAACTACTATGAAAATTATATTGCTTTGAAGATGAAAAAAATATTTTGTGAATAAACATATTGAAGTGTGAAAGATTTTAAAATGTTTGAAATATAAAAACTTGTTATTGAAAAAAAACTTAATTTTGAAACAACTTTTAAAATGGTCAACAAAAATTTAATTAACAATGTAATGCAACATACAATGTTAAAATATGTTTATCATTTAAAGCAACATACAATGTTAAAATATATATATCATTTGATGCAAGATACAATATTAAAATTTATTGATTTGTGTTTGTGCTAATGCAATATTAAAATTTATTGATTTGTGGTTGTGCAACATATAATATTAAAATTTATTGATTTGTTGTAATAATAAAATTGTAAAATTATAAATTCATATTAAAAAATATTGATCATTTAACGTAGAAGGCACAAATGATTAATGTTTAACAAAATAATGTTGAAATAATTTAATATAACATAAAATATTGCATATGTATGTGTGTTTAATTAAATATACACAATACAATACAACAAAAACACAACAATAACATTTACAACATTAGGAGACAATAACAACATAATATATTTTTTAATTTATATATTATTTTTAAATTTTGAAGATTTTTGTGTAAATTAATTTTTAATATATATTTTTAAAAAATTCTTAAAATGCAAAGTTTATAATAACATTGATTTCTTGTAAATTAATTAAATTATATCATACTTTTGGAAGAAAAAATATTGTTGTGAAAACTGCATTTTGAAACAAAACTCTTAAAATAGTTAACTATGAAAATTATATATTTGCTAGGTGAAAATAATAGTGTTCGAATCCCTCCAAACTTACTCATACTATTAAAAATAAATAAATAAATATATATTAATAAAATATTTAATATATATTACTATGTATTTTTTAATTTAATTTATTTAATTAAATATCAAAAAATTAAATTACATAGGTTTGATGATGATGATGATGATGATGGTTAACGTCCACTCAGACCAAACTTTGGTCTATCGGACCCAAAGAAATGCATTATTTTGTTTGTTTTAAAATTGTATTTCTATGCTCAAAGATCTTGGAGAGAAGCGTCCTGAGCTCACTATAATTTTAACAAGTTAAAAGGCTAGGAAGGTCGGAATTACAACAAAGATTATGGAACTGAGATCTAATGTGGGTGTACGCAGGGCATTCTAATGTGGGTGTATGTTCATATTAAAAACATGGTTATTAATTTGAAAAAAAATGTATGTTTTAGGTGAGAATTATATATATATAACAGAAATGGTTAAGGAGATTTTATATAAAATGAGAAATAAAATATTACAGAGATCTGAACACAGAATGCTCCCAAATGAGGACCACTTCCATGACTCCTTGTGCGTCCTTTACCAATCTTTATTTATCATGATATTTTCCTATTCTATGGATAATGTATCTCCTTACAAACTGCCTAAGCAGGAAAATACAATGGCAAAACATTGCAAGAAGAAAATGTAGAAGTACACTATTATGGCATCTAGTTTCTCTTGTATACCTTTTGATCACAAACTAAGAAGTCGCATTCGAGACCAACTCCCTTATTAGCCCTAGTGTCTGCTTGCTCATTATTTTCTCTCAACACATGTAGGAAGTTGATAGCTTTGTATTCATTTACAATGCATTTTAGGATGTGATGAGTCTTGGTCGTTGGGTTCTTACGATTCTTCGTCAATTTCCTCGCTTCCCCTACGACCATAATCAAATCACCAAAGACCACCAATTCCTCAATGTCGACATTCCTTGTTATCTCCAGACCTTTGATTAATGCTAGCCATTATGCCACATTATTATTCTTCCTGCCAATTCCCCAAGCGTACTCTTTCAACTTGTTTTCTTCAGAGTCTAAGCAGACTCCCCCTGCACCTGCCAGCTCAGGGTTTCCTTTCAAGGCTTCGTCAAAGAACAAAGAAATACAGCCAAGTTTCTTCCACCAACTTTTGAAATCTTCAGAGCTCATTCTTATTTGTCAATTATGTGATATTGGTTTTTTTATGGGATGGATCCAGGGGAGATAGGACGGGAGGACCAAAAAATCGAAGGCCTAGACACTTTCTTCTGTTATCAAGGGTTCCTTGTTGATGTTGAGCATTCCCCTCGTGGATAAATCCTCCACCCAGAGTGTCTTTGGAGAGACTAAAATTTTTCCTGGACTATTTTTTTCCCTCAAATATCTCTTTATTTCTTGTTTTCCATATCTTCCAGCATATGTATTTTGGGAGAGCTTCCCATGCCCTTACAAAATAATGTTTGTTAAAAAGGGACCCATGGTAGTAGTCCTTCCAGCAAGCAAAGAGATCATTCCAATTTGTTGGCTATTTCAAATCAAAATGCATATCTTTATAATCTTAATGCCATACCTCTTGGGAAAATTTACACTCTATGAAGAGATGTTCGAGAGATTCCTCTGATTCTTTGCAAAGAATACATATCAAGGGACCTTCAATACCTCTTTTCCTCAGGTTCTCCGTTATTAGTGTTTATGATGAGCAAGAGTCCAGAAGAATGCATTAATTTTTGGAAGCCCTTCCTTGCACCAAACTTTATTCCATTTCATGTCGATGTTGTTGTTGTTATGAAGGTCGTCCACTACTCGATATCTCTCTTTCACCGAGTAGGATCCCGATTTTCCCCGACCTCTTTTATCAATCAAGTTGAGATGAACTGGGGCCAACCCATGAAGCATAGAGAGGAGAGCATTGTAGTTTGGCCTGAGGTGATCTAGAATATCCAGATCGATACAGGAGACCCATCTTCCTTGATTAGTCCAATCTGAGAGGTCATGCAAGGTATAGATTTTAAATTATCTATCCAGTGCTCGAGTTCTGAAAACCCCAACAAGAAATTGGCAGGGGAAGGGAGTCCTAGGTTGTATTTCCAAATATTTATATGTTTTTCGCTTCCTGGTATCCAGTAGAGACAATCATTTAAAATAAACACTTCCTTCTTACATAAATCCCAGATTGGAGATCCTTTTATGTCCTAGTCAACCTTTTCCACGCATCTTTTTTTGATACTATTCAGATTTTTTTTAGAAGAATCTCCTTCCACCACGCTTTTTTTCCAAATACAATTCTCCAAAGGATTTTGGCTACAAATTCTAAATTCATTTTATTTCGATCTCTTACTCTAGCACCTCCACAATTTTTTGACCTGCAAACTATTTCTCAATTCACCAAGTGATTTTTTTTTTAATTATCTGATTTGCCTCCTTGCCATAAAAATCTTCTCATTTTCTAGAAACATCTTTCATTATTATTTTCAGAGCTAAATAGATCGAGCAGGCGTAAATGGTGTAGGAAGAGAGAATGGAGTTTATGAGAACAAGCTTTCTAGCAGAATTAAGCCACCTTGTCCCCCAAGAGGTGATTTTATTTTTTGTCTTGTCGACCAAGCCAATCGATGGCCCTTTTTTTCCCTTTGAAGATTGGGATCTTGAGGTAATTGAACGATTTCCATGTTACGTTTCTTTCGAATCCGAGGGTCCTTGCTACCCTTTCCAAAGTCCCAAGGAGGCAGTTCCATCCGTAAACTTTTGACTTGGTTGAATTCGATTTGTTGTCAAAGGATTTTAGGAAGGTAGATAAAGTGCACTTGAATCCCTTTGCAATGATAGAAGACGTGCCCTCGAGCAGAATGGTGTCATCAGCCAACTGCGCATGATTGACATATTTGACTCCTCTAACTATCTTCAATCCTTTTAAATCACCAAACTCTTGCAAATGCTTAAGCTTCCTACTCATTGATTCATCCACCAAGAGGTAAAGGAAGGGGGGCAAAGGGAAACCTTTTCGAAGGCCCCTAGTTGCTTGGAAGAACTTAGTAGGTTTTCCATTTACTAATGGAGTGATCCATGGATTGCTGATACAAGCTTTGAGCCATCTAACAAATCTTTTGGAAAAAATAAATTTGGACATGATTTCAAAGAGAAAAAAATGTTTTACTTTGTCAAATGCATTAGCCATGTCCAGTGTAATAGACATACCTTGTTGCCTTATTTCCATGTTGGAATGGATAGCTTCTTGAACAATAATAATATTGTCAAGTATCTAACACCCCGCTACAGAAATTCCTTGCGTATCTGAGATGAGGCGGCCCATGTTGCTTTTCATTCTAGTGGTCAAGATATTTGAAAGGATTTTATACGAGGTGTTGCATAATGAAATTGGCCTAAATTGATCAAGCGATAGATGGGTCTTTTCTTTTGGAATTAATGCCAGGAAGGATGAGTTAGTGGCCCCACCGATCTCGGCTTTTTTCCTTGTCCAATTTAACATTCTTTTCAGGTCTTATTTTATAATGTCCCATGCTGCTCTATAGAAGTTTATGGTAAAACCATCCAGTCTGGGTGCTTTATCAACATGGAGGGACCACATTGCATTTCTTATCTCATATTCCATAATAGGTTTTGATAGCTCTCTATTCTCTGTATCATTGATGAGCGATTGTATTCAAGAAAGGAGGTCAGCTTGTGCTTCCGGATCAGTCTCACCATTGTTAGAATAGAGCTCTCGAAAATGATTGAAAATGTGTTCTTTTATTTCTTCCTTCCCTGTAATCTTATTCCCATATTTATCTTTCAAGTCCTTAATGGCACTGAAACTTTGTCTAATATTGTTTTGCTTATGGAAATACTCTGTGTTTATCTCCTCCTTTTAGCCACATCTATCTAGACTTTAATCTCCAAACCTCTTCCTCCTGCCTTGCAACGTTTATAATTTTCATATTCAGTGTTTTTTCCTGACTAAAAAACGTAGGAGTCACCTCATAAATTTCCATATGGGAATGGAGAGTGGCAAGATCAGTTTGAAATTTAATTTTGAGATGACTTGGATTCTTAAAAACTGCTTTAACCTATCTCTTAAGAGCAGATCACACAGATCTGAGTTTTGATTCCCAAATAAGGATGGGTGATTCGAATCATTGAAGGTTCCACACCTTTTGAATTAAATCAAGATTTTTTTCATCTTACAACCAGATCTGATTGAACCGAAAAGGAAAGGCCCCAAGATTTACTGGTGGGTATAAAATCAAAGAGATAGGCTTGTGATCGAAGACTGCTGAAGGGAGGGCAAGAGAGGATGGGATTTGTAGGAAGGTATAAATTACCAAGGATCTGTCCAATCTTTCCGATACATGTCCAATTCCAGTTCTTTTGTTGTTCCAAGTGCACTTTTAGTTCTTCAAAGGAATATCCAGCAAGTCTAGATTCGCAATCAATTCCTCCATCTTCTCACCAAATGGATCTTTGACCCTTGTTCCTCCACGTTTCTCTGGTTGCAACTTAGTGGTATTGAGCTACCCAACAATAATAAGGTATTTTCCTCATATCATCTTTTAGTTTAGAAAGATATTCCCAGAATATTATCTTGTCCCATATAATTACAGATGTATAGTGAAATTAAATCATCCTTTTCCTGGATTTATGTTAGGAGCCAATGATGGATTTCCCTAGTTTATTTTATCAAAAATTTACTTGAAATTATTATGGCTATTCCCCTAAATGCTCCTTTGGAGCTTATGGATTTACTTTGACAATGTTTCCAGAAAAGACTTGAAAGTGCCATATCCTCCACGTCCAACATTTTTGTCTCTTGGATTAGCAATATGTCTGGCCTCTCAGATTTTATTATATATTTTATTGCTTCTACTTTTCTTAAGCCTCCCAAACCCCTGCAGTTCCAAGAGACGGTTTTCATTATTTCTTAGTGATTGAGATCATGATCGAGATCTATCATCCATTTTTGTCCCTCCCAGATTTTTAAGGTACAGTGGAATTTATGTTTTCTCGAGGCTTCATTGTCTTCCTATTTCTAGCTCTCTTTCTTGCTTCTTGCTCTCTATGGTACCCTTGCGACTTTTTTCCTCTGGTGTTTGGTTGCAGAGCTACATCATGCAATTCCTGAGATCCTTGTGAAGGCGATTGTTCTGGGGAGAAAACCTGCATTGGGACTTTGCTCTGTTTTACCATATCTACCCAAGAGCCCCCTTGTGTTGTAGACCCTTCAAGTTCTTTTTTATTCCTTTGATTTCTGGGAGATAGGGGAGGAATAGTATTAGATGCAGGGATCTCTTCTTCTTTTTTTGGTGATATGGTTTTCAAGGATGGGATTTCTCTCTCTTCTATATGCAGTGCCTGAAATTGGTTGCTGGTTGAAGCTTCTTTTCCTTCTTTAGGCTTATCTTTGGTTGCAACTCACTTGATAATGGAGGCATTTTTCTTCCCCTTTTTTGCTTGTTTCCATCCTTCCTCTTGAATTTTTTTTGGAATTTCTTGAGCTGCTTTTGGGCAATTTTTGACAAAATGACTGTATTCATGGCACTTCTTGCACTTGAAAGGTATTTGTTTGAATATACCTTTTTCATTTGCTCCCATCCATCCATGTACAAATTTACAACTTTTTGCAGGCCTTTTTCCATATCTACTTCCACACAGATCCTTGCACAGGAAAACAAAGGACCCTTTAGTTTCACTTTGTCAATATAATTGCCAAGATATTTCCATATTGTTGTAGAGTTTCATCATTCCAATAGTGCAATGGGAGGTGAGGGAGGCAAACCCAAACCAAAACCATCAAAGGCGCATATTTTTCTTGATCAAAAGATAAGCTCCAAGGGTTTAGATATAAACCACAAGGACACATGAAGTAGGGTCTGCTCCTGAAGATGAGATCTCTATCAGCTCTGTTTTCAAACAAGAAGGTAAAACACCCCTTTTCGCAAAAACAATGTTGCAGGCCCTCATAGAAATTTTTGTTTATCCATATGTCCATAGTTTTTGGCGAGGGACAAATTCCTGTAAACTCACATATTAGAACTTTCTTACTCAAAGCTAGGGCTTTCAACCTTGGAGTTGCAGACATGATCTAGATTCAAGGAACGATTGCTCGCTTAACAAAGTTCGCATCACTAGAATCTAGAGAAGACAAATGTGGGGGAGATGTGGAAGCCACCAAAGCCCTAAAGGCTTCATCTAAAATACGTCGACGTTCCTCTAGACTCGAATCTGGGGGTGGATCCATTCGAGAAGCTTCCCTCGAAGAGGGGCCAAGATCGCCAAACACTAGCTCAGTAGTTCATTTACTCAATCATTGATACATATATTACTTTCAATGTTAGGCTATCGCAGATCTTGGATATTTCCTGCTGCTACCGTGGTCGAGCCTGAGCTATGCGCTCACTGGTGGAGTTTTTTTAGGTGAGAATTGTATATTAACATGTTATTTAAATTTATATAATTTATATAATTAGTATGCCCCTAGGAGTCACTTGTTTTTATTTTGGAATTGTACTTTTATGCTCAAAACTTTTCCAAAAAAGCATTCATAAATCATCATAGTTGTGATGAGTTAAGAGGTTAGAAAGGTCCAGGGGTGGCAGGTGCAGGAGGGATTCTTTTTCGACCTAGGAGAAATCAAGGTTCTTTCTCTTGGATCTTAGGTGCGAGAACAAACAATCAAGTGGAATGGGCCGCATCGCTTCATGGTCTTGAGGTGTTAAAAGAATGAAAGATTGAAAATTGTAAAATCTTTGGAGACTCTTTGATTGTTATTCAAAAGTTGAAAAAGCTTTAGGAAAAGCTAGAAGAAGATATAAAGAATCTTTTGGGCTTTCTTCTCTTTCATATTAATCGGCTCAAAAATAAGGAAGCTTATGATATCATTGATTTCATGTAAATTAATGAAATTATATTATTATTTTCATTTGATGCAACATACAATATTAAAATCTATTGATTTGTGGTTGTGCAACATGCAATATTAAAATTTATTGATTTGTGGTTGTGCAACATGCAATATTAAAATTTATTGATTTATTGTAATAATAAAATTGTAAAAATTATTGATCATAGAAGACAGAAATAATTAATGTTTAAAAAAAATTGTTGAAATAATTTAATATAATATAAAATATTGCATATGTATGTGTGTGTAATTAAATATACACAACACAATACAACAAAACATAGTACAGAAACACAACAATAACATTTACAACATTAGGAGACACAATAATAAACAAAACTCTTAAAATAAATAACTGTGACAATTATATATTTGCAAGGTAAATATATTTTTAAAATTTAGAAGTTTGAAATTATATTGGGTGGAAGATTAAAAAAATATGTCAAGTGAAAAAACAAATTGAAATGTGAAATCTTTTTAAATGTTTGAAGTGTGAAAACTTGTTAGTTAAAAAAAACTTAATTTTAAAACAAAACTTTTAAATAGTCAAGTGTGTAAATTTAATTAACAATGTAATCCAACATACAATGTCAAAATATATTTATCTTTTAAAGCAACATACCATGTTGAAATATATTTATCAAAATATATGATGAAACATACCATGTTGAAATATATTTATTAAAATCTATTGATTTGTGATTGTGCAATATGCAATATAAAAATTTATTGATTTGTGGTTGTACAATATATAATATTAAAATTTATTGATTTGTTATAATAATAAAATTGTAAAAATTATAAATCATATTAAAATGATTGATCATTTAGTATAGAAAGCAGAAATAATTTATTTAAAAAAATTTGTCCACAATTTTTTTTTTAATAATTGAATATAACATAAAACATTGCATGCATATGTATGTGTGTAATTAAATATACACAACACAATACAACAAAACACAAACACATAAACACAACAATAACAAAATATATTTTTAAATTTATATGTTATTTTTAAATTTCCAAGATTTTAGTGTAAATTAATTTTTAAAATATGTTATTTATTAAAAATGTTTTAAAACACAAAACTTTTAAAAATAAGAATAATAATTTTGAAACAAAACTTTTAGAAGAGTTAAGTGTGAAAATTTAATTGACAATGTAATGCAACATACAATGTTAAAATTTATTTATCATTTGATGCAATATACAACATTAAAATCTATTGATTTGTGGTTATGCAACATACAATATTAAAATTGTAAAAAATATAAATTCAAATTAAAAATTATTGAACATCCATCCATAAATTATTTATGTTATATTTTTTTATATTGAAATAATTCAATATATGTTATATTTATGTTATATTTTGTTAAATATAAACAACACAATACAACAAAACTAACATTTACAACATTAATAGACACAACAATAACATATATATTTTTAAATTTTAAATACTTTTGTGAATTAATTTTTAAAATATATTTTTTAAGTAAAAAAATTTCTAAATGAAAAGCTTATGATAACATTAATTTCATGTAAATTAATTAAAATATTTTATTATTTTGGAGAAAAAAAATAATTATTAAGAAAACTATATGTTTAAACAAAACTTTAAAAATAATTTTAACAATGAAAATTATATACTTGCAAGATGGAATAAAATTAAATTTTAAAAGTGTGAAAATTATATTTCTTGAAAAAAAAATTTCTTTTTTGAAAAAACAGATTAAAGTAAGTTGTATTTAAAATTATTTATCATTTATTGAGAGGTAAAATTAATATATTAAATTTTCAAAATGTGGAAATTACATTGTTTGAAAAATAAATAAATAAATTGTGCACAATACTATATAACAAAACACAATGTAGAAACACACCAATAACATAATATATTTTTTAATTTATATTATTTTTAAATTTTGTGTAAATTAATTTTTAAAATATATTTTTTATTAAAAAACTCTTTTTCAAAATGAAAAGGTCATGATAATATTGATTTCATATAAATTAATTAAATTATATTATTATTTTGTAAAACAAATGTTGTGAAAATTTCATTTTGATACAAAACTTTTAAAATAACTGTGTGAAAATCATATACTTGTGAGATGATTAATATTAAATTTTAAAAATATGAAAATTATATTGTTTACAAAGGGAAAAAAATATTTTGTGCATAATACAATATAACAAAACACAAAACACAGTGCAGAAACACACCAATAACATAATATATTTTTAAATTTATATTATTTTTAAATTTTAAAGATTTTTATGTAAATTAATTTTTTAAATATCATTTTTACTTAAAAAAAATTCATTTTTTTAAATGAAAAGGCTATGATAATGTTGATTGCATGAAATTATATTATTTTGTAAAAAAATAAAATTATTAATTTTGCATTTTGAAATTAATATTAAATTTTTAAAATGTGAAAATTATATTGCTTAGAAAAAAGATAACATTATTGTGTACAATACAGTACAACAAAACACATAACACACTGTAAAAACACACTAATAACATAATATATTTCTAAAATTATGTTCTTTTTAAATTTTAAAGATTTTTGTGTAAATTAATTTATAAAATATATTTTTATAAAAAGAAAGATTAAAAATGCAAAGGTCTTGATAATATTGATTTCCTGTAAATTAATTAAATTATATTATTATTATGTATAAAAATTGTTGTAAAAAGTGCATTTTTAAACAAAACTCTTAAAATAGTTAACTATGTGAAAATCATATATTTGCAAGGTTATTTTAAAAACAATAATAATAATTATGAAACAAAACTTTTAGTGTGAAAATTTAATTGAGAATGTAATGCAACATACAATGTTAAAATTTATTTATCATTTGATGTAACATACAATATTAAAATCTACTGATATGTGGTTGTGCAACCTGCAATATTAAAATTTATTGATTTATGGTTGTCCAACATATAATATTAAAATTTATTGATTTGTTATAATATTAAAATTGCAAAAATATAATTTCATATTAAAAATTATTGAACATTCAACATAAAAACCATAAATAATTTATGTTAAATTTTGTTATGTTGAAATAATTCAATATGTGCGTGTAATTAAACATACACAACAATAACATATATATTTTTAAATTTATATTTGCAAACTTGTTATTTTAAAAAATAATAATAATAATTTTGAAACAAAACTTTCAGAAAGGTTAAGTGTGAAAATTTAATTGACAATGTAATGCAATATATAACGTTAAAAATTATTTATCATTTGATGCAAAATACAATATTAAAATCTACTGATTTGTGATTATGCAACATGCAATATTAAAATTTATTGATTTGTGGTTGTCCAACATATAATATTAAAATTTATTGATTTGTTATAATATTAAAATTGTAAAAATTATAAATTCATATTAAAATTTATTGAACATTCAACATATGTGCGTGTAATTAAATATATACAATGCATGGGATAAGCATTATTCTAATTGGGACATAGAGTTCCCGCATTAATTGGATGATCATGCATAGGGCACATGGTTTAGGGTTTCAGTGGCATGGTTTCATGGCGAGTTAGGGTTTACAGCACTGCGGCGTCTGGGCAGCGACGGGGTCTCTACAATGGGTCGTCGTTCTACTTAGTTGTCCGCTGGCTTGACGCCTCTTGGCTCACAACCAAGCTTTTGTGGTGCTCGTCTCCCTTCAGTTTTGGTAGCCTATCCTCGGTTTTGGTTGACCCTGTATTTGCGGCTGATTTTCGAGGGTTTTTCACCTTTTTACGTTGTTTCTGGATCCTGCATGGGGGAGTCACAGTGGTGCTCTTGACCTTTGTTTACGGTCGCTTGATGATCAGTGGAGGGTCGCTATCCTATTTTCGTTGTTGGGTCTCCAATAAGTGAACGCCAGCGACTTTTGAACCTCAGCTTCTTGGGTACTGCGGGTTTCTGGAGCCGCGTCCTTTGGCGCCACAGTTGTTCCTTTCTAGGATGATGGTCTGACTGCTGAGGTGCTCCTGGGTAAGCTCTTGTAGCCTTCTGTGGGTCTTGTCTCGGTATTTTTTAGTGGGTGATCTTGTTTTATTGGTCTATATCTTTGTCGGTATGCACATGGAGTCCCTCCCTTATGTTAGGGGACTAGTACTAACCATGTTATAAAAAAGTGGGAATTTTTAGGTTTTTGGTCACTGGATTTGGTCGTTTTATCTTATGTTTGGTCGACTGAGAGTTGCATGGGGTTTTTTACGTTGTCTTGCATTTCTTTCAGTATCGGGGTCATGATTACTTGATATTATAGGTATTTCTGTCATGGACTGTTTTTTTTACTTGAATTTGGAACCCTATGTGGGGTTAGGGTTTAGTTGGTCGTTTTCTGCTCGGTATTTTTAGGCACCAGTTGGGACGGGTCTCGAACTGTGGTTAGGCATGTTTCTGGTTTTGGCTCATACCAATGTTGAGGTTGATGGTTCTTTGTTTTTAGCCGACCTTTGGGGGTTTTTGGTTGACTAGTGGTTGGTGGTTTTGTATCCTTATCTGTGGCTCTATGCCTGGTCGGTTAGGGTTGTGTGAGTCAAGGGCTCAGTGGGCCTAACACCTTCTGTGCTGGTGGGTGCTATTTATTTGGGCTATTGTTGGGTCGTGGGCCCATGGAGGATCTCTCCCATGCTCGGTCTAAGCGCTATGGTAAGACTATTAAGGCCCAAGAGGGCAAGCTCTGTTATGTCCTAGGTCGTGGTGTGTATTTGGATAGGATTGGTTCTTTGTGTAGCCGGGCTTTGATAGACATACTGGAATATTGCAAAGTTAGGGAAAAAAGAGTAGGTAGATTGGGCGATGACCCACTGGAAGCCTATTTTGACTTATCTCCCGACTATCAGCCTCCTGGCGAAAGGTTGGATGGTGTTTGTTTTCTTAGAAGATGTGCATGCTACTTTGATCCTAAACTCTCTTTGGAAGATGGGGAAGGGATCCCTTTTGTTGAACCAGTGGCACTCGGCCTTCGACCCTCTATGGGAACGAGTTGTCAAAAGACAACTTTGGGTGCTGCTCCCTGCATTGCCCTTCCCTCTCTGGAGTCGGGATTTTATTGAAGGCCTGGCGAATACCATTGGTCGCTTTGTCGTGGTCGATGATGATTTTCAGTTGATTTTTGATAAGCGCATGACGCAGGTACTAGTCGATTTGGACATCGCTAAAGATCTTCCGGCAGAAATTGACATCCAATGTAACCAGATGATTATTGTCAAAGGCTAGACTATCTCCACGTCCTCTTTAGGTGCAACCGTTGTCATGTTGTCACCCATCTCAGACGCCCATGCCCGGTCCTCCTTCATGGTACAAGCTCCTCGGCCTATTCTGATGAGTCAAGGTCTCCGAGCTATGATGATCCATCCTTAAATGACTCTCCCCCTCCTGCACCTGATATCCCGATGACCGCCCCGCATGGTCTGTATAATTCACACTCCCCCTCGATTTTTGATGACATCACTAAGGGTGAATTATTGTTTATATAGGATGTAGAGGCATGTGCTTCTGCTTCAAAACTCTCGGCTGTTAAGCCTTTGGCTGTCTACCTTTCTGGCTCCACACCTGGTCAGGTTTCCTCTCTCTCGTTTTGTAATGTCCCGGTTTTGACCCCGCTACATTAGATGTATATGATGTATAAATTGTAAATGATCATGGTGTGGAGCTAAAGGCCAAGGCCCAACCATTGATCGGTTATGTTATGTTTTGGATTTAAATTGTCACCGATTGAATATCGGGGCATGCGACACATATTAAGTTTCAGCATCATATAAATATGCATCATAATTAATTAATGGACACAACCAGCTACGGTCGCGGCAACTAAATCGAATGGGGCATGATTTTCACAAGGATAAGGATGTGGGGAAAATTTGTCAACATTAGCCAATGAGGGAAAATACCCATGTGACTTTTTTCCTTGTCTTATTCCAACCACCTTCATTAAGAATTTATGTTGGCAGCTGGGAGGAGTTAGGGCAGTTATGGTTTTGGGGTGTGGGGTGGCAGGACTGTCAGTCCTAGCCTACGCCCTTCATTCAATTCGTCCTCATCCTTCACGCAGACTCTTCTTCCGCCCCACGAGATGCAAAACGCTCAGGACTTGCAATTCGCGTCCACCCCATTGCTGTTCATCCTCACGCACAGGCTCTTGGCGTTTTGGTCTCACGCAGACAATTTCTTGGCTCCACGAGTTTGTTGAACACTCACGCACGCCCAATTTCGCGTCCTTTCTGTGCTCTGTTCGTTTTCCACCATTTCCAGTCCGTTATTTCTCTCCACGTACAGGAATTTCCTGGTTTTTACCCACGTCGTTTCCTCCACGGATTTGTGAATGATGTGGCTGAATCCTTTCCCCATGGGTCGATTTGTGGGCTCTGCGTTGGTTGTTACTCACGCCCAGGCCGGAAGTCTGTAAATATGTTTCCAACGTGGTATGTGTGAGTCTTTTCGTGGCTCAATTTCCTTGGACGGACTGTTGATTTTTCCCCTGCTATAAGTGTGGTTGCTGTTGCATTTGGGAATTCGTTGTATGTTGCTTGAGATTCGTTTTTCCCTGTTTAAGCTGTGACAGTTAAATGAGTTGCCTGGTGCAATGGTTGGTTCTTGGACTGTGAGAGGGGCAGGGAGGTTGGCTTAGATTTGCTTGATAAACCTGGTGGCTGGAAACCACACAGACAGAGCTAAAGGGCTGGCCTTCTTCTCCATCACCCCTGAATAGCACTGGAAGGGAATGCAGGGCCTGAGGGACTGTGTAGCAGAGAAGGGACTGATTCCTTGTGTTGGGTGTGTTTGGGTGTTTTAGAGGTCAGGCTAGTTCTGGTGTAGGTGTTCTTAGCTCTGTAATGAGCTCACCAGCTTAGCAATTTTCCTTCTCCAACTCCTTAATGTCCTGATAAACCCAACTATGTTGGCTTGGCCGTGTGTTTTGTGCATCCCTGGCTATGTGTAAGCCTGCTAGTTCCCTTATTCCTTGGAAAATCATGCCCAGCTCGGGGGTGGCAGCATTGCTGAGAGATTAAGGAGCACGTTGGCCTATGGTTGGGTGGAACATTGCAGCGACGTAGCTGGTTGCGGATCGAATTCTTCATAAGATAAGTGATCTAGTGCATTTTACCTCTGCAATTCTATATTCACTGTTAATTAAAAATGAGATGAACATGTTGCAAGAATGCTTGTTGAATGAATGTTGTTTCCGTTGTGCTTGGTAAATAATTGCATCTATGCATGTTTAAGCATTTTGTTTATGCAAATTTCTATGAATTTTCATGTTCATGGGATCTTAGCCCGGTCTGATAAAGCTTGTAGTCGCGCCCCTACGCCAATCTGAGGCATGGGGACGTGACAGCATGATATCAGAGCTTTGGGTTGCAGCAGTGGGTCTCTATGGGCCAAGAAAGAGCCGCTGATAGAAGGCAGAATTACCCTCTATGTCTAGCAGAACAGTAGTGGGCAACGAATTCAGAAAATGGTCTAAGGGTGAGAGGTCGGACCACTGGAGGAAGTGGAATTCCGCCGTTGCGGAGGGATTGGTGAATTCTCCTGTCCGTCGTTGCGGACGGCGAAGCAATTCCGCATCCAAAGTGAGAGTCATCCAACCGCCGATGCCACAGAAAGGTTTAAAATTTGTCTAAGTGTTGGGGAAATCGGAGGGGAAAGTGGCCTGTCAGCCACTGTTGTGGAAGCGAAATCATTAAGGCTTCCGATCCAAAAGCCAGCCGACGCCCGACATTAAACTTGTTCTCCGTAAGCGCCGATTCGGAAGAGGAAAAGGAAGGAGCGTCCGTCGTTGCAGAAGCCAAAGCGATTTGGCTTCCGATGTAATAGGCTTCCGATGCCGGTCGAGACAATTCGCCGATCGGAAGAAGTTATGGTTTGGCGAGCCGCCGTTGCGGAAGTCAAAGCCATTTGGCTTCCGATGTGAAAGTCCGTCGACGTCCGACGTAAGTGCCAAATCGGAAGAGAAAGTGTTCCGGGAGCCGATTCGGCGGAAGGAAGAATGGAAGAGGAGCCGATTCTGCGGAAGGGAGAATGGTTCCGGGAGCCGATTCAGCGGGAGAAAAAGGCTTCCGACAGCCGATCAGAAAGACAGCCGACAGTCGATTCTGCACAGGGAAATTTGCATTTTTGGTGGAATTTTTCCAGCCGATTTTGACTGTTCCTCAGTGAAATTTTGAGCTGTTTTACAGAGAATTTTCAAGGGATAAAATGAGAAAAGAGGCAGCGATCTAATGCGCCAGATTGCGCGAAAACAAATGTTTTACAAAATAAAAATATTATAAAAAAAAAAATTTTAAAAAAAACGAGGGCGCTGCCCTCGACCCGCCCTGCAGTGGCGGAAGCCATAAGGGGGCAAGCCCCCTTGACCCCCGTCGTCCCCCTTAGATAGACGTTCTTGGATGAAGAACATTTTTGTGTGTTTGGGCATTTATAATTTTATGATTATTCCAGGAAGAAGGTAAGTAATGTTGGTTTATATCAATGTATGCATCTAACAATTGTGTTATTAACACGTTTGCAGAATTATAGTCACCTTCTAAGAAGTATTCCAGGTAGTGCGGTTGGTAAGTAAGTTGCAGTTCAGTATGAGAACCCATGATGGGTATGATGCTCGGGATTCTGAGGAGCATGCCTAAGATGCCATAGGAGAAAATGTCCGTAATAGAAATGATGACATTGAGTCTAATGGAAGGAGATTCCAAGAGACCCCATCAGATGTTGCAGCTACTATGAGAAGCTTGATCAAAGCCCAGGAAGAGCAGCATCAGTTGAATGCTGCAATGTTGCAGAGTTTGACAGACTTGCATAAGAAGATAGACTCTGTACGAGATACAGCAAAGCCAGAAGGCAGTAAGAGCAGTACTAGGAGAAGGAGAAGGACTTCTAGTGGGTCATCTGATTCGGAAGAATCTAGCGGGGATTCAAGCTTTTATTCTCATAAAAGAAAAAGAAAGAGACACCATAGGGATCGCACTTGAGATGAATTTAAAAAGGCAAAACCTCCTACATTTGATGGTGAGGTAAAGACTGGACAAGAGGCTGAGGCTTGGCTTCTTGGGATTAAGAAGTATTTACAAGTGCATGACTATTCAGGAAACATGAAGGCAAGAGTTGCCATATTCAACCTGAATGGAAGGGCATCCATTTGGTGGGAACACTTCAAGCAAGTAAAAAGGATCAGTGAAAGGAGACTTAAGTGGAAGCAGTTCAAGAAGTATTTCAAGCAGAAATACCTATCTGACAGGTATTATGATGACAAGATCAAGGAGTTCCATGAGCTAAGATTGGGACAGCAAACCATGGAAGAGTATGCCAATAAGTTTTTGGAGCTGTTGAGGTATGTCCGGTACATCAGAGATGAAAAAGTAAAGGTCCAGCATTTTCTGAGTGGATTACCTCAGTCTTACAAAGATAGAATTGAGTTTTATGAACCTAGAACTCTTGAAGAAGCAATAAGAAAAGCCAAGTATTGCTATGAGCAAAGCAAAGGTAAGCCGGATTACCACAAGGCATGGAAGGACAAGAAGAACGAGAAGTTTGACCAAAGAAAGAAAGGTTTCAAACCTTCTAGCTTCAGGAATCAGCAGAAGCAGCCATCCCAAGCTGCGAGTAAACCGGTTGGAGTGACAGGAGAAAAGCCTAAATATCCACAACATAATAGAGGGCCACTCCAATGTTGGAAATGTGGAGGACCCCACATGCACAGAAATTGTCCACTCGAGAATGAGAGTACAAGGCCAGCTTATAATGTTCAAGAAGCAGAAACAGTGGGTCAAGTAGCAAGGGCAGTTCCTAGGATTTATGCAGCACTGGAGGATCGTCAAGCAGATCACCAGTCAACTGTGGTTGAAGTAGCAGGTAAGATTGCTGAGCAATCTATTTCTATTTTGATTGACCCTGGTTCTACTCACAGTTACATTACCCCTAGAGTAGTGGATATTTGTGCCTTTAAGAAAGTGAAGCATAGGAAGTCTTGGTTAGTCCAACTAGCCACTGGAACTAAGAGAAAGGTCAGTGAAGTGGTAGAGAAATGTCCATTGGTCATGAATGGACTGGTCACTTGTGTAGATCTGAATGTTCTACCGCTTGGTTCCTATGATGTTCTCATTGGAATGGATTGGTTAGAAGCTCATAGGGTGAAGCTTGATTGTTACAATAAGACTTTCGAATGCATGAATGAAGAAGGGAACCTAGTGGTTGTGAAAGATATTCCAAAGGTGATTTCAGTACGACAGGTTTCATCTATGCAATTAAAGAAGTTCTGTAGGAAGGGTTGCCAGTTGTATGCAGCTCAGATTTTGGAGGAAACGAGAGATGAGACTCCGAGGTTGGAGGACTATCAGGTGTTACAGGAATTCAGGGATGTGTTTCCTGATGAGATTCCAGGGCTTCCTCCAAAGCGGGACATTGATTTCACAATTGAACTTGTGCCAGGAGCAGCACCAGTGTCTAAGGCACCCTACAGGATGAGTACACCGGAGATGCTAAAATTGAAGATGCAACTGCAAGAGTTGTTGGATAAGAAGTATATCCAACCGAGTGTGTCTCCTTGGGGAGCACCAGTTCTGTTTGTCAAGAAGAAAGATGGTACACTCAGGTTGTGCATTGATTACAGGCAGTTGAACAAGGTTACGGTGAAGAATAAATACCCTTTGCCTAGGATTGATGACCTCTTTGATCAAATGAGGGGAGCAAAGGTATTTTCCAAGATTGACTTGAGGTCTGGTTACCATCAGGTGAGGATAAAGGATGAAGACATTCATAAGACAGCCTTCAGGACAAGGTATGGGCATTATGAGTTTGTAGTGGTACCATTTGGCCTCACAAATGCACCAGCTACATTTATGNGAAGAGTCTTCTCACCAGTGCACCAGTATTGAAAGTTGTAGATCCAGAAAAAGATTTTGTGGTATGTACCGATGCATGTGGACAAGGGCTTGGAGGAGTCCTTATGCAGGACAACCATGTGATATGTTATGAGTCAAGAAAGTTGAAGGAGCATGAGAAGAACTATGCCACTCATGATCTAGAGCTTGCAGCCATAGTACATGCTCTCAAGATGTGGAGACATTACTTGATGGGTAGGAGATTTGAGCTCAGAACAGACCATTGTGGTCTGAAGTATCTGTTTGATCAGCCGACTCTGAATGCTAGGCAAGCAAGATGGCTGGAGTTTCTATGTGAGTTTGATTTTGAAATCAAGCATATAAAGGGAAAAGAGAATAAGGTAGCTGATGCACTCAGCAGGAAAATGCAAGAAATGCATGTGGTATCTCTTAGTAATTGCCAATCAGATTTGAGGCAGCAGATTGTTAGTCATGCTGCTGGAGATGAACTGTATGAGCAAGTAAAAGACAAATTGCAACAACAAAGTCTTGAGAAGAGGTATGAGGGATATAAATTGGAAGAGGACGAACTTCTCACTTATAAAGGCAGAATTTATATTCTGAATGTAGCAGATTTAAGGAGAGTTGTTATGGATGAAATCCATCAAGCTCCGTATTCTGGTCACCCAAGATATTAGAAGACAATTGCTACAGCTAGAAAGCAGTACTTTTGGCCAGGAATGAAAAAGGACATGGCTGAATACATTTCAAGGTGTATGAAATGTCAATAGGTAAAGGTTGAGCATCAACATCCATCAGGTTTGTTGCAGCCTTTGCCAGTTCCAGAGTGGAAATGGGAAGTTATTTCCATGGATTTTATTACAGGATTGCCGATGACTTGGAGACAACATGATTCCATCATGGTTGTGGTAGACAAGTTGACTAAGGTAGCACATTTTATACCAGTTAAGTCTACATATGAGGCTGGTGACATTGCAAAGATCTTCATGAAGGATATATTCAAATTGCATGGATTGCCGAAGGCAATAGTATCTGACAGGGATGTCAAGTTCACTTCCAACTTTTGGAAGGGGTTGTTTGCAGATTTGGGTACGAAGCTAAACTTCAGCACTGCATACCATCCTCAGACAGATGGTCAGACAGAGAGAGTTAATTAAGTGCTTGAAGATATGCTTCGCATGTATGTAATGGACAAGCCAACCAAGTGGGAAGATTACTTACACTTGGTAGAGTTTGCGTATAACAATGGACATCAAGCATCCTTGGGGATGAGTCCGTATGAAGCTTTGTATGGAAAAAAGTGTAGGACACCAGTGACTTGGGATAATCCAGTGAACAGGATTGTGCTTGGACCGGAATTGCTCAAGGCAATGGAGCAAGAGGTCGTAAAGATCAGGCAAAAGTTGAAAGTAGCACAGGATAGACAGAAAAGCTATGCAGATAAGCATAGGGTGAACAAGGAGTTCAGTGTTGGGGATCATGTTTACCTCAGAGTGAGGGCAAGGAAGAGTTCCTTGAAGCTTGGGAGTTGTGCCAAGTTGTCACCTAGATATTGTGGGCCGTTTGAAGTGCTCGAAAGAATAGGGCCAGTTGCATATAGACTTGCATTGCCTGCTAGCACTAGGGCTCATAATGTTTTTCATGTTTCTTTGCTTAAAAGATATGTACATGATCCTAACCA
>LPNX011182917.1:614266-686766 GCA_001517045.1 Pseudotsuga menziesii
TCCCTTGTCTTATTCCAACCACCTTCATTAAGAATTTATGTTGGCAGCTGGGAGGAGTTATGGCAGTTATGGTTTTGGGGTGTGGGGTGGTAGGACTGTCAGTCCTAGCCTACGCCCTTCATTCAATTCGTCCTCATCCTTCACGCAGACTCTTCTTCCTCCCCACGAGATGCAAAACGCTGAGGACTTGCAATTCACGTCCACCCCATTGCTGTTCATCCTCACGCACAAGCTCTTGGCATTTTGGTCTCACGCAGACAATTTCTTGGCTCCACGAGTTTGCTGAACACTCACGCACGCCCAATTTCGCATCCTTTCTGTGCTCTGTTCGTTTTCCACCATTTCCAGACCGTTATTTCTCTCCACGCACAGGAATTTCCTAGTTTTTACCCACGTCGTTTCCTCCACGGATTTGTGAATGATGTGGCTGAATCCTTTCCCCATGGGTCGAATTTGTGGGCTCTGCATTGGTTGTTACTCACGCCTAGGCCGGAAGTCTGTAAATCTGTTTCCAACGTGGTCTGTGTGAGTCTTTTCGTGGCTCAATTGCCTTGGACGGACTGTTGATTTTTCCCCTGCTTTAAGTGTGGTTGCTGCTGCATTTGGGAATTCGTTGTATGTTGCTTGAGATTCGTTTTTCCCTGTTTAAGCTGTGACAGTTAAATGAGTTTCCTGGTGCAATGGTTGGTTCTTGGACTGTGAGAGGGGCAGGGAGGTTGGCTTAGATTTGCTTGATAAACCTGGTGGCTGGAAACCACACAGATAGAGCTAGAGGGCTGGCCTTCTTCTCCATCGCCCCTGAATAGCACTGGAAGGGAATGTTGGGCCTAAGGGACTGTGTAGCAGAGAAGGGACTGATTCCTTGTGTTGGGTGTGTTTGGGTGTTTTATAGGTCAGGCTAGTTCTGGTGTAGGTGTTCTTAGCTCTGTAATGAACTCACCAGCTTAGCAATTTGCCTTCTCCAACTCCTTAATGGCCTAATAAACCCAATTCTGTTGGCTTGGCTGTGTGTTTTATGCATCCCTGGCTATGTGTAAGCCTGCTAGTTCCCTTATTCCTTGGAGAATCATGCCCAGCTCGGGGGTGGCAGCATTGCTGAGAGATTAAGGAGCACGTTGGCCTATGGTTGGGTGGAACGTTGCAGCGACGTAGCTGGTTGCGGATCGAATTCTTCATAAGATAAGTGACCTAGTGCATTTTACCTCTGCAATTCTATATTCACTGTTAATTAAAAATGAGATGAACATGTTGCAAGAATGCTTGTTGAATGAATGTTGTTTCCATTGTGCTTGGTAGATAATTGCATCTATGCATGTTTAAGCATTCTGTTTATGCAAATTTCTATGAATTTTCATGTTCATGGGCTCTTAGCCCGGTCTGATAAAGCTTGTAGTTGTGCCCCTACGCCAATCAGAGGCATGGGGACGTGACACGTTTGTTGAACTGGCAGCACCCTCTACTTCTCCTCCCACGATATGTCTGTGGGGGGATGAAACTCCCCTCTTCACTTGGAGGATTTCCCACCCTTGGTAGGGGAGGGGCCTGCACCTTCTCTGTTGCATCCTTCGGATAGTCCTTTCTCTTCCCCAACCTTCTCAGATCCCGTACTCATGAAGTCCCTCTCCATTTTTTCTGCTAAGTCTCCTCTCTCACCTTCTACCCTCCCACTTGACTCCATCCACTTTGACAATGTTATGATCCGAAAGCCTCGAAAAAATACTCCATTAAACTCAAGCCTGGACTTTGAAGCACCCTCCTACACTCCATTGTCGATTAGAATAAAATATGTTGCTAGAGGACGAGTAGGTTCTCTCCCAAGGGTTCTTAGAGCACCATCACTATTACAGAGAAAACTTCCTATGGATTGGGGTACCACAACAGACAGAGTAACCGTAGAAATCAATCATTTCCCATATGCAAGAGAAACCAAACATCTAACACTAAAGGATTTCGAAATATACCTTATTCTGGACGGTTGATGTAGATCCTCGTTGCGCTTTTCCACTCTCTCTTGTATTAGCAATTTGCTCTCTCAACATTCAGCAAACAAGACAAGCATGCTATATAATTGTGTTAGACCTACTCTAGCATATATAATCAATAACATATAAGCATTTAAAATCATCCATGGATTCAATGCTCATTTAAATACACATTATTGGACATGAAAAGGTATTTCTATTAATATAAATCAGAGATTACAATAGTGACAACCTCTGTCGGCACGCCTACGAACCGGAGAAACTGAGTCCTCCACCTAGGCCTCCACCGCTTCAATCCTCCATCTCTCGATAGCAAGCTCACAAGCAAAGGCAAGCTTGGGAAGAACACAAAGTGCTCCAAGGGACAAAGGGATGCAAACTCAAGTATAAGCTCTGGCAACAATGGACTATAGTTTTCTTGCTCTTCAAATCCTCCCCTTTCAATGTATCCAAAGGGTTTCTTATATAGTGCTTCAATGGGGTAATGGAAGGTCAAATTCGAGGGATCTCAAGGCATATGGAAGGCCAAGAGACAAGTGACTTGTCTCCACATCAAGAAAAACTCTAAAACTATTCGGCATTTTGCACACATCCCGATGTACGCGAGTTTAAGGGTCATATCCGTGTATATACGCGAGAATAGGTTTAAAAGTCGCGTATAGCAAATAATGCATGTTTTTAGGGATGATCTTGGAAACATCAAAGGTACAAAAATGGTCCATGGGGTCCAAAGAGTCTACAGAAGGACAGGGAAGGCCATAAATGTGTGATCCACTATGTGTGGTAAAATCAGTTGTAACAGATGTCCCCTAATGTGTGAGGTCAGAGGGGTGATACAATGGCCGAAATACATTATAAGTCCATCCCAGAAGTGGAGTGATGAAGAACTAGGTGGAAGAACCAACCATCCAATAGTATAATACAATAATCAAACTTTGCACATGACTGCAAGTATATACAACAGTCCCAGATACATAAGAGTACAATGGCCAAGAATAGGCATGATACAAAATATGTCATGTGTGGTCATCGCCACATACAATATAGATAGATCGAAATCTCCATGATGAATATATACAAAGGATCATGATCTCCATCAAAGATGAAGATATACAATGGATCAAGATCTCCATAATGGCTGAAGATATCTGACATACACTGGAATCAAGTCAAGAGAGATGAAATATCATGAACACTGGCACGATCAAAGAGGTAGCATATATGAAATGCCACCAATCTGGAAGGTCTTCTACACAATCCTCTACGAGTACATGTCCTACTATGTGAATAGAGGTATCGAGGTCGAACATAGTAGTCCATCATTTAATTACCGGTCATTGATGTATATCGTTAACAGACGCGAGATCACCCACCGATAATGAAAATCGAAATCAAGGCACTAGAGTGCAAACTAACAAGTGTGAATAAATGTGTCGAGGTCGAACACTAGAAAGGATCCATCGATCAAGGGACATAGATGTATTCCCAAACCTGTCGATGGTGAGAGAACCTGCCACTGATGACTGCAAGTCTCAAGGCACTCAAAATGACTCTAGATTCCTATCCCAGAATAAATGATGTGAAGTTGATGGGATGATATCCGCTAGAAGGAGGGCATTAAGGCATCCCTCATCATCCAACATGAGGTACTCAGCAAAGCTGTATAATGTGGAAGGACTCGATCATAATGTGCACGAACTAGTAACAATACCAGGAGTGGCCGACATGCAAAGTCAAGAGAATTGAGGAATGGCCGAATCAAGTTTCAACTTCCTTCGAACAAGACCATAAAGGCGAATGGTGACTGAATGTAGGCAGCATAGACTCAATATGCAAAACTGAGACATCTCCGCAACACAAGAGGCATCGACAGAGACTCCATAGGAACTGGAAGCTTAACCAGTCGATGGAGATAAACTCAGAGAAATGAGTACATCTCCTAAATTCAAACTATTAACCCAACCAACGGATGTGATATACAATGCTCTGTTCGAAGGCGACACGACTCGACTGCTGCCAAAGATAACATCTTTTCCTATCCGGATTTTTGGTTTTTTTATTTTTCTAGACTTTTTCAAATATTTTGAAAAGCTTGAAAAAGAATAAAAGTGATTTATAGTTACAGACTAGGAGGATACGAGTGTCAAGGTGAAAACAAACTAGTTCCAAGCAGCGGAACATACCTATGCTCAATGCAAGGACACGTGTAGGATAACGACACTTGGAGGAAAGTCCTCTCCCGGTAAAAAATGGGGAATCAAGCTGCAAATGATATGTAAAATGACTCTGCTTGGCTAGACATGAGACAAGCTCGGGCTATATAGCTGATAATCAAAGTCAGGGAAGCCAACATAAGGCTCAATAAGGCAAGCAAAACTCATGATAATGCAATTACAACTTGACATAAGGGAGTCCTGAGGAAAAAGGCTAGCAAAAATATCAAGAGGAGTATGAAGCTCTTGCATAAATTCATGGCGATACTATACAAAAGACTCCCACACCCTAAAGGAAAAATGTCGGCATGGGCGCCAAATGCAAAACAGGAGCTAACTAGAGCACCCATGTATGGTCAAGCTCTACCATTTGCATAGTGTCACTTCTAAAGCAGCATGAAGGTTTTGTGACACCATGGAATGGGTTCGTACCTAAGGTTAAAATGAAACGGTCATAAGAAAATGCATTAGTGAAAGCGTATGTGATATCCTAACATATATGCCAGTTCAGACATAATACCTATGATAGGCACGAACGGGTCGAAACCTTGGAGAGAGTGTACAAAAACTGGACCTTATATGACAACCATATTAGTCCAAAACAACCCAAAATAGTCAATAAAGAATCCCAACTATAGGATATATGGAGGAATGATCATGACAACTACACCCAAAGGAAACAATGCGGTGAACGATGGGACATAAAAAGGAAAGTAACATGTAGACCCAACGTTCACGCATCCACTACCACCCCCGTGAGGGTGGCCATCGGTGTAAAGACTGAGAGAAGGGAGTCAACATCTTCCACAAATGGAGTATAGGGCGGAATGTGACCACTCCCAAATCTATGAGCACGGTAAGGGGTTGTTGTAACGTCCCCAACCCTCCGACTGGCGAAGAGGACGCTACCATACCATTAGTTATCTGGGAAACTAGCCCCATGAACATACCATACCATTAGTTATCTGGGCAACTAGCCCCATGAACATACACACATAAAAACTGAAATGCTTTGAAATAAAACATGCATGCATTGTTACCATATAGCGAAAGCAAAACCATACATTCAAGCATTTATCATGTTCATCATCTCCATTAAACAACAAAATGCAATTTACAGAGATGAGATAGTCAAGAATACTTATCTTAAGCAGAATTCGTCCCACAACCAGCTACGTCGCTGCAACGTTCCACCCAACCATAGGCCAATGTGCTCCTTAATCTCTCAGCAACACTGCCACCCCCGAGCTGGGTATGATTCCCCAAGGAATAAGGAACTAGGCAGGCTCAAAAACATAGCCAATGATACACAAATCAGCCAAGCCAACACAGTTGGGTTTATCAGGCCATCAGGGTGCTGGGAAAAGTTGAATGCTAAGCTGGTGGGTTCACTAAAGAGATAAAGACACCTACACCAGAGCTAGCCTGACTTCTAGGACACCCACACACACCCAACACAAGGAATCAGTCCCTTCTCTGCTACACAATCCTTCAAGCCCTGAATTCCCTTCTAGTGCTATTCAGGGGTTGTGGAGAAGAAAGCCAGCCCTCTAGCTCTGTCTATGTGACTCCCAAACACACTAGGTTTATCAAACATACCAAGCCTTCATTCCCACTCCAACACATTCCAAAGACCAACCACACTGAAGAAACGGGAAATACACAGCTCGAAATTGGAAATTCGATTCTTGAGTCATTCTTGGCCCTATCGTGGCCAAAACGACTCCATAAGAATCCACAACAACCAAAATCATAATTTAACCCACAGCAAACCAAAATCATGGGGCAACCAACGACAATCGATCTCACCACTGAAGAAACGAGAAATACACAACCTGAAATTAGAAGATGAGATCAGACTCTCAGCCTGGACAAGGGGACGTATACACAGAACCACAAATTCGGTATGGAAAATGCACCCATAGCCTAGAACATGAATGGATCCTTCACAGGAAGTCGTGAATGCCAGAAAAACAGCTCTCCCATCTCTCTGCGTGAGGAAACAATGAAGAATGGGGTCGTGTTGCTTTCCCTTCCCACGTGAGGGTGAATAAGTCTGCTGGTGGAGTGTGTGTGTGGGCAAGGACTGACAGTCCTGCCACATACCACTGCCCAGCAATAACTACCCAACTAACAACAGAGGTTTTAATGTGATAATTGACTGATTGAGACAAGGGAAAGTGACAGCTAAATGGGTTTAATAGCTGACACTTGGTTTTTTCCCATTGGCCCAAAGTTTAATAATTATTCTCCCTATCCTTAGGAAATTCATGCCCTTTTCATTATGGTTGCATTAACATAGCTGATTGGGGTTCATTTTAATTAAAATGCATAATTACATGATGCCAAAATTAATATGTGCCGGATAGCACGATATACCATCGGCAATGATTTTAATCGCCGTAACATAAAACAACCAAATCGATAGTGGGGCTTTTGCCTTTATCTCTACACCACGATTAATTACAATATATACATCATATACATTTTAATGCAAACGGGGTCAAAACCAAGGTGTTACAGTTGTGATGCCCCTAATTCTGACACCAAGGTCTGTACTAGGACTAAGGACGGGTGATAGGATACCAGGCATGCCGAAAATAAAAAGACCCAAACTCAAGAGAGCATAAATATACTCAAGTAACCGCGATCCCAAAGGCCAACTAGCGCACAAAGAGCACACTCCTAAAAAAATCAACAGCCAAAATACAAGCAAACCAAGGGGAGGATATGTGAGCTCTTGAATGCAGCAGGTATGTCTCGCCTAGGAGAGGCTCGAAACTCCCATACACTACAAGAGGAGGTACGTAACCAATGATAGTGGCCCTCAGCTTCAACGCATAAAGCGACTGTGCTGTCCGACCTCTACCTAGTCGATACACCTACAGAATAACCTCTGCAAGTACCCCCTGTGATACCTAGGTAAGACAACTAAGGTCACCTCAATATAACCAATGCTCAGGGAGACAGTCGCAGGCGGGATCGACTGTATGGGCAGGGTAGCAAAGCCTGAAACTCTCGAAAGAGCCCCCAGATACGAATACAATCCTGGAAATAGCTCCGATGCTCACAGAAAGTGACCAGGGGTCATCCCAATCACAATCATGTGCATTGCCTCGTGCTTGACTCCCGTGTAAGAGGAGCGTCCTGAGAAACATTAATTATACCAAGGATTTCACTATCTTACCTAAACAGACACCTCCTTGTTGTTGTTTAGTAGTCTTGGAGAATTAACTCACAATGAACTATTCCAAGACTCTAAAACCTAATCTTGTTGATGCACCCTATAAAAAAAAGAGTGTAATTCATTTTATTATGCGTTGATTTTAATTGGTTGTAATTACTCAAAGGGAAATGGTCGTGCAACTAATGAAGTTATGACTCAGCAATGAAGTAAATATGCACACCATAACTAACAATGCTAAGTGCAATCTTTGTCAAACGAAAAATAGGGTATAGCACTACATGAGATGCATAAATATATATTCATTTCCGAATGTCAATGCAATCATTCCTATATGAAAGCCTAAATAAAACTCTCATCAAAGCAATCCAATGCAAGTACCTCCTCAAATCCATATGCAAAAAATGCAACTACCTTGTATTTTTCAATATAAAAGAATGAAAAATGCAATAAAAGTCATCTAAAACTCTCAGTCTTTGCAGCAAGCATAAAACATAAGCCCAGCAAGACACCGAGACAAAAAAGAGTAATGCACTAATAGCAAAACGAAAAAGATAAATGACTAAAACTACTTTCAAAGAAAAATCAATGAAAAAACGGTTTTTGGTCACAAAAGAAGCATTCAACAGACAACATCAGACCCAAGGAAGACCCAACCACACTCACAACCCACCCAACAACTTCCCACAACATCAAACTCACCAAAAGGGAGGATGTACAGGACCGTTTAAAGAACAACTACGTATATACACGACTTTTGGCCAAAAAGTTGCATGTATACGCTGATTTTGGTCAAAAACCTACATGTATACGCGACTTGTGGCAAAAAATCTGCGTATATACGCAACTTTTGGCCAAAAACCTACATATACAGAGAAGACAGCGGTAAAAAGTGGCCCAAGGGTCAAACCAAGAAAGGGGAGTGTCAATGGATGAACATACTGTAAAATGCAACACAGAAACAAGGAGAAACAAAGAGAAAGTCAAGAATATTAAGCACATTGTGCCTCCAAACCCCAAAGAAAAACAAGGAACGTCCCAAGTATGGTCGCCCATTCTGTTACGGAGAAAACTTCCTATGGCTTGGGGTACCACAACAGACAGAGTAACCGCTCTCATTTGTATGAGTAGTTTGCTCTCTCAACATTCAACAAACAAGATGAGCATGCTATATAATTGTGTTAGACCTACTCTAGCATATATAATCAATAACATATAAGCATTTAAAAGCATCCATGGATTCAATACTCATTTAAATACATATTATTGGACAAGAAAAGGTATTTCTATTAATATAAATCAGAGATTACAATAGTGACAACCTCTGTCGACACGTCTGCAAACCAGATAAACTGAATCCTCCACCTAGGCCTCCACCGCTTCAATCCTCCATCTCTCGATAGCAAGCTCACAAGCAAAGGCAAGCTTGGGAAGAACACAAAGTGCTCCAAGGGACAAAAGGATGCAGACTCAAGTATAAACTCCGGCAACAATGGACTATAGTTTTCTTGCTCTTCAATTCCTTCCCTTACAATGTATCCAAAGGATTTCCTTATATAGTGCTTCAATGGAGTAATGGAAGGTCGAATCCGAGTGATCTCAAGACATATGGAAGGCCAAGAGACAAGTGACTTGACTCCACATCAAACAAAACTACAAAATTATTTGGCCTTTTGCACACATCCCGATGTACACGGGTTTAAGGGTTATATCCGCATATATACGCGAGAATAGGTTTAAAAGTCGCGTATAGCAAATAAGGCATGTTTTTAGGGATGATCTTGGAAACATCAAAGGTACAAAAATGGTCCATGGGGTCCAAAGAGTCTGCAGAGGAACAGGGAAGGCCATAAATGTGTGATCCACCATGTGTGGTAAAATCAGCTGTAACAATCACCCTCCCAGGATGGTGTGTGATGAAGATCATCTCTCTCAATATTCGTGGCTTCGAGGGGTTAGCCAAACAAAAAACCCTTCGTGCTCTTTCCCTTTCTCTAACTCCAGATATGATTTTGATCCAAGAAACTATGTGCAGTCGCTTTACTACACTTCATGCTTTTTCCAAGATCCTATCAGGCTGGGAGTTTTGTGCGATTGATGTTGTTGGACTCTCGGGAGGGTTATTGACTGGTTGGAACCATCACTCTGTGCGCTATAAGGCTTTCGAGACTGCTGCTAGGATTTTGGTAAATGCTAGGTTTCGAAGTTCCCCTACTTCTTTCTCTATTCTAAATTGTTATGGGCCTTACTCAAACCGTGAAGCTTTCTGGAGCAAGGCTGAGGCAAGGGACCTTCTGACCCTTCCTATTCTCATCTTAGCTGGTGATTTAAATTTTACTCTAAATGTGGGTGATATATGGGGGAATTCTGCCCGACTGGATCCTCTTGCCCCCTTTTTTACTCGTCTTCTCTCATACCATCATTTGGTGGACCTTGCTCCTCCATGTGCAGACCCCACCTGGAAAAACGAAGGGTTGGGAATGATGATATTAGTAAGAGGCTTGACAGATTCTTGTTCTCTACAGACCTCGTTCCCTCTCTTCATCGGTATAGATTTTGGTCGTCCATTGTTGATGTCTCTGATCATTATACCATCTGTCTTGAATGGAATGGTCCAACTACTGCACACTCTTACCCTTTTAAGTTCAATAGGGCTTGGCTCTTGGAGGAGGGCTTCTCTAAGTTAATTTCGGATTGTTGGTCCTCCTCGAAATAGCCCTCGGGCCCAGGAGGTATGGATAGCTTAGCTCTCAGGCTAAGGCATTTAAAAGCAAAGGTAAAAAACCGGACAAAGGAAAGATCTCGGCTTATGAAATTGGAATCTACGGGATTGAGGAAAAAATTTATGATTTTCTTGCAACTTTTCCTTCAGGAATTCTCTCGCTGGAAGACACCAGTTTACTTAAATCCCTCAGAGTCAGGAAGACAAGCATACTCGCTCATGAGCTACTAACCTAAAAGTTAAAGAGCAAACTTAAGTGGGATGCTTTGGGGGATGCCAACACTAAGTTTTTTCACTCTATTTCCTCGGCCCGCAAAAACTTCAACTCCATTTGGGCTCTACAGAATGAAGATTTGGACTGGTTTAATTGTGAAGAACAATTAAAAATGAAGGGTTTTAAGCATTTCTCTGATATTTTCAAGGATGATAACAAGACTAACATTGTGGATCAGTTAAAGGTGGTCAAGCTTTTTCCTGCTTTCCTTTCAAGTGAAGAAGTTGACATCTTTGTGTTGAAGGTCACTCTAGGGTCCTGAAATCCTTTCAAAAGAACAAAAGCCCAGGTCCAGATGGCTGGCCTGTGGAATTTTTATTGAGCTTCCTTGACTTGCTTGGTGGGAATATCCTGGCTGCTGTGGAACCCTCTTGGTCCTATAGGAGGGTGACCCCTTCTATGTACTCAACCTTTATCTCTTTAATTCCTAAAAAAGAAAAACCTGTCACCTTTGTTGACTTCAGACCCATCTCCCTCTACATTCTGACCTACAAGTTGATTTCTAAAATAATTGCTCTCAAACTTAAACCCTTTCTAGATAAATGCATCTCCCCGAAACAGTTTGGTTTTCTCAAAAATAGGCAGATTATCGAACCAGTGGGAATCACTCGAGAAGCTTTGCATACTATCAAAACAAAAAAAAAGATGTGCACTGGTTCTAAAGCTTGATCTGGTAAAAGCTTTTGATCGAATTAATTGGACATATTTGAGACTCATCATGCTTCAAATTGGAATTTCTCTGTTGGGGATGAACTAGATAATGGGCTGTATCACTTCAGCTAACTTCGCTCCCCTCATCAATGGCTCGCCCACAAGTTTCTTCACTACATCAAGAGGTATCAAGCAGGGATGCGCCCTGTCCCACTTGTTGTTTATTTTGGTCATAGAAGGTCTTAGTTTGCTTTTAAAAGATGCAAAGGCAGGTGGTAAAATCAGGGGCATAAAAATCTTAGCATCTCTTGCCCTTAATCGCCTTCTCTTCGTCGATGATGTTGTGCTTTTCGGTCTTGGAACTTTGGAGGAGTGGATGGCCTTTGAGGTGATTCTTGAGACCTTTTGTTCTGCTTCAGGCATGAGTATTAGTGTGGATAAGTCTGGTTTTCTTTTCAATGAGTTAGAGGAGGGTGTTCTCAATAGCATTCGAATTTTCCTGCCTTATAATGCAGACCCATCCATATGGGGTTTATGTACCTGGGGTATTTTATCAAACCTTTAGGCTATGGGGTTAAGGACTGGCTCTGGCTATTGAGGCGGTTCAAAAAAAGAATAGGAAACTGGGCCTTTAAACTTCTTTCTCTGGGAGGAATATTTGTCCTCATTCGAGTTGTTTTTTTAAGCTTACCTGTCTACTGGTTTTCCTTGGCTCCGATTCCAGTCTCTATTCTCAATAAGATGAGGCAAAGGATCTTTTCTTTTCAATGAGTTAGAGGAGGGTGTTCTCAATAGCATTCAAATTTTCCTGCCTTATAATGCAGACCCATCCATATGGGGTTTATGTACCTGGGGTATTTTATCAAACCTTTAGGCTATGGGGTTAAGGACTGGCTCTGGCTGTTGAGGAGGTTCGAAAAAAGAATAGAAAACTGGGCCTTTAAACTTCTTTCCCTGGGAGGAATATTTGTCCTCATTTAAGTTGTTCTTTTAAGCTTACCTGTCTACTGGTTTTCCTTGGCTCCGATTCCAGACTCTATTCTCAATAAGATGAGGCAAAGGATCTTTTCTTTTTGTGGGACTCTAATAAGAACATAACTCATTTCCATCTTGTGGATTGGCAGACTCTGTCCGGGCCTCTCATTTTGGGGGGATGGGGCATTAAAAATCTATCATGGTTCAACATCTCATTAAGACTCAGTAGTCTTTGGAAGGCTCTTAAAGGTTCTAGTATTTGGCATCAGGTCATCTCATCAAAGTACTTGAAGGATCAACCTCTAGATGTTTGACTCATAAATAAGAATTTTTTGCTCAAAGGAGCTTCTGTTTTCTAGAATGGTTTTATTAAGACCATCACATGGCTTGGAAAATGCTTAAGCTGGAGTTTGGGCAATGGACAGGATATTGTTATTGGTTCCTTGTCATGCTCCTTTTTCGATCAGGATTTTAGGAGATACCTTCATGACTATGGGATTATGACTCTTCAGCATGCATGGAATCCCTTTGGAGATTCTCAGTCCTATTGGATAACTGCCGATGATTTGGAGCTGGGAGGTGAATGGAGATCTGGATGGGAGTCTTATGTTGCGAGGTTGCAGAATGGTGGCATCTGTTTGGTTCAGGAACCAGACTCTTTGATTTGGTCCTATAACAAAAAGAATGGGAGGGTTACTGCAGCCCTTGTTTATGACTTGATTGTAAATTCTTATCTGCCCCCATGTGTGGATAAATTAATGACTTGGTTGTGGGGCCTGTGCTTCCCCTTGAAGATAAAATGTTTTGTCTAGATTGCTTTAAAAAACAGAATCCTAACCTGAGATAACCTGGTGGGCAGAGGATGGCATGGTCCTGGGAGATGTGGACTGTGTCTCTTAGGGAAGGATTCAGTTCAACATTTATTTGTGGACTGTTATGTTCCCAAGTTTATTTTTGCAGCTCTGGAAAACTTACACCATTGTAAGCTTCCTGTCTCGGATGCTTCCATAGTGGATTTTCTGGTGACCTGGGCAAGTCTCAATCCCCATCACTATTACACTCCTTTCTTTGTGTTCAGGTGCGTTTGGAATGCACGTAACAAGGCCATATTTGAGGAAAAAATATTTCTCTCCCGACATACTTATCAACAAGGTAATTCAACTTATCCACGGATTCCCAGTACCATAAAGAGGGAATAAAATCCGAATTATTGGGCCTGCTCCTATTTTAGCATATCCGATTGGTTTTTTTTATGGTGATGCAGCAAATGGAAAAGGAAGGGTTGGAGTATATCTAGCAATCAGCCATGTTCACTCTTTTCACATCAAGCTGGGATTTGGTCCAAGCACTAACACGAAAGCTGAACTGCTGGACCTATGGTTTCTTCTGTATTGGGCAAAAATGCTTGGTCTCCCCTCTTTGAATATCTTTGGAGATTCATCAATGATCATCAATCGAGCAATTGGCAAGGCAGCTTTGGCCTACCTTGCTTTAGATAACTGGTGCGAGGCCATTAAACAAATGATGCAAAATTTTCTCAGCTTAGACATGCAACATGTATACAAAAAGCACAATCAGAGAGCGAATGGCTTCTCCAAAGAGGCACTGGTTTTGGACTCAAGATTTTGTCTTATCTCTGAGTTTTATGATTATTTTGTTATTCAGTCTGAGGAATTCAAACTATTTTATGTTTTTGTGCCGAAGTTGGTCTCTCTTTCTTTTTTTTGGGCACTGTGTATGGATCAGATCCTTGGGATCCCTTTTTCGATCATGGATAGAGGCGCTCTTTGGTGTAGACGTCTGGTCTCCCTCTGTGCTCTCTGGATAGGTGTCTATTTGTCTATTTGGAGAACCTCTCTATTCTCATCTTTGTCATGCTGAGTATTAGACCTATATGGTCTTTCAGTTCGAAACTATATTACATCATTAATAAAACGTCTTTTTTTAAATGAAAAGATTATGATAACATTGATTTCATGTAAATTAATTAAAAGATATTATTATTTTAAAAAAATTTAAAATAATTAAAATAGTTAATTGAAAATTATTTACTTGCAAAATCCAATAATATTAAATTTTAAAAATGTGAAAATCACATTGTTTGAAAAGACACAACAAAATGAAGTTGTATTAAAATTTATTGAGGTGAGATTAATATTAAATCTTTAAAATGTGGAAATTATATTCTCTGGAAATATTTATTTTGTGAACAATACCATACAACAAAACACTGTAAAAATACACCAATAACATAATGTATTTTTTAATTTATGTTAATTTTAAATTTTGTGTAATAATTTTTATTAAATGCAAAGTTCATGGTATTTCATACAACTTACTTAAATTATATTATTATTTTGTAAAACATTGTTGTCAAAATTTCATTTTGAAACAGAACTCTTACCTAAAAATCATATACTTGCTAGATGAAACTAATAATATATTTTAAAAATATAAAAAATTATATTGCTTGAAAAGAGATTATTTTAAAAGATGAAATTAATATTAAATTTTAAAAGCATAAAAATTATAATATTTTGAAATTTTAAAAAAAAGTACACAATACAACAAAACACACCAATAACATGATATATTTTTAAATTTTAAAGATTTTTGCGGAAATTAAATTTTAAAATATAATTTTATTAAAATCTGTTTTAAAAGGCAAAGGTCATGATAATATTCATGACATGTAAATAAATTTAATTATATTATAATTATGTAAATAAATATGTAAATAAAAACTGTTGTGAAATCATATATTTGCAAGGTTAAATTAATATTAGATTTTAAAACCCTTAAAATAGTACAATGGTGTGAAATCATATATTCGTTAGGTTAAATTAATATTAGATTTTAAAAATGTAAAAGATATATTGCTTGGAAAATGAAAAAATTAATTTGTAAGTAAAAAATTGTTGTGAAAATTGTATTTTCAAACAAAACTCTTAAAATTAAATTGTGTGAAAATTATATATTTGCAAAGTTAAATTAATATTCTAAAAATGTAAAAAATATATTACTTAGAAAATGAAAAAAAATTGTAAAAGAAACACATACAATATATTAAATTTAAAACACATAAAATATATTAAATTTAAAACACATACAATATTGAAATATATTGATTGGTTATTGTACATCAATGTAACATGTTTATTAAAATCTATTGATTTGTGGTTCTACATCATGCAATATAAAAATTAATAATAAAATTGTAAAATTATTGAAAAATTATAATTATTATTATAAATTTATATTTAAAATTATTGTGAAAAAAACAAATTAAAATGTCAACTTCAAACACTTTCAAAATTTTAACATTTTAATTTGTTTTTTTCACAGTAATTTTGTTTGAAGAGTGACAAATTGTTATTTAAAAATACATACAACCACATATACTTGCAAGGTTCATAAAATTAATATTAAATTTTGAAAATGTGAGAATTATATTTTTTTCTAAAGTGAAAAAAATAATTTGTGAATAAACATTTTGACATTAAAAAAACATATAATATTTAAATATATTGCTTGGAAAATGAAAAAATTATTTTGTTAAAAACCACAAATACAATATTGAAATATATTTATTAAAATATATTGATTTGTTATTGTACATCTTTAAAACATATTTATTAAAATCTATTAATTTGTGGTTGTATCATGCAATATAAAAATTAATTAATTTGTTTTAATAATAAAATTGTAAAATTATCAAAAAATTATAATAATAATAATAAATATTATAGATTCATATTAAAAATTTGAAAATGTTTTGAGTGAAAAATCATTATTTAAAAAACATACAACCATTATTTAAAAAACATACAACCACATATTAAATTAATATTAAATTCTGAAAATGTGAGAATTATATTTTTTTGGAAAGTGAAAAATAATTTGTGAATACACATTTTGAAATTAAAAACCATATATTACTAATATATTGATTTGTTGTAATAATAAAAATATAAAAATTATAAATTCATATTAAAAGATATTGCTCATTTAACATAGAAAAAGTAAATAATTTAATACTTAAAATTATTAAAATGTTAAAATTTCAAAACACATACAACACTCAAATATATTTGATTTGTTATAATAATAAAAATTTAAAAATTATAAATTTAAATTAAAAAACTAATTTGTGAATAAACATTTTGAAATTAAAAAAACATATAATATTTAAATATATTGCTTGGAAAATCAAAAAATTATTTTGTTAAAAACCAGATTGAATTTAAAATCAAATACAATATTGAAATATATTTAAATATTATATTGATTTGTTATTGTACATCTTTAAAACATATTTATTTAAAATCTATTGATTTATTTAAAATCTTTAAAACCAGATTGAATTTAAAATCAAATACAATATAAAAATTAATTGATATGTTTTAATAATAAAATTGTAAAATTATGGAAAAATTATAATAATAATAAAAATTATTGATCACTTAACATAGATACATAAATTGACATGTTAAAATTTTGAAAATATTTCAAGTGTGAAATTATTATTTAAAAAACATACAACCACATATATTGTTATTATTATTATTTTGTTAGAAACCAGATTGAATTTAAAATCAAATACAATATTGAAATATATTGATTTGTTATTGTTGATTTGTGGTTGTACCATGCAATATAAAAATTAATTGATTTGTTTTAATTACTAAAATCTTAAAATTATCAAAAAATTATAATAATAATTATAGATTCATATTAAAAATTAACATAGATACATAAATTATTGTGAAAAAAAACAAATTGACATGTTAAAATTTTGAAAATGTTTTGTGTAAAAAATTATTATTTAAAAATCATACACATTTTTAAAAATTTTGAAAATGTTTTGTGTAAAAAATTATTATTTAAAAATCATACCATATACATGTAACGTTCATGAAATTAATAATTTTGAAAATGTGAGAATTATTTCTTTTGGAAAGTACAAAATAATTTGTGAATACACATTTTGAAATTAAAAAAACATATAATATTAAAATATATTGATTTGTTGTAATAATAAAAATGTAAAATATATAATTTATATTAAAAAATATTGATCATTTAACATAGAAAACATAAATAATTTAATACTCAAAATTATTTTGTAATAAAAACAGATTCAAGTGCTAAAATTTCAAAAGACATACAACACTAAAATATATTGATTTGTTATAATAATAAAAATTTTAAAATTATAAATTTATATTAAAAATTATTGATCAACCTATTTATTTGTGGTTTTATATCATGCAATATTAAAATCTATTGATTTGTTATAATGATAAAAATTTTAAAATTATAAATTTATATTATAAATTATTGATCATTTAACATAGAAAGAGAGAAATAATTTAATACACAAAATATCAAGGTTTATGAAATTAATATTAAATTTTGAAAATGTGAGAAATATATTTTTTTGAGAAGGGAAAAATAAAATTTTGAAAATGTGAGAACTATATTTTTTGAAAAGTGAAAAAAATAATTTGTGAACACATTTTGAAATTAAAAAACATATAATATTAAAATATATTGATTTGTTGTAATAATATAAATGTAAAAATTATAAATTCATATTAAAAAAAATAATTTAACATAAAGAACATAGAGAACATAAATAATTTATTACTTCCCGTTATTTTGTAATATTGATTTGTTATAATAATAAAAATTTTAAAATTATAAATTTATATTAAAAATTATTGATCAACCTATTTATTTGTGGTTTTATATCATGCAATATTAAAATCTATTGATTTGTTATAATGACAAAAATTTTAAGATTATAACATAGAAAGAGAGAAATAATTTAATACACAAAATGTGAGAATTATATTTTTTTGGAAAATGAAAAAAATATTAAATTAATATTAAATTTTGAAAATGTGAGAATTATATTTTTTTGGAAAATGAAAGAAATTATTTGTGAATACACATTTTGAAATTAAAAAAACATATAATATTAAAATATATTGATTTGTTGTAATAATAAAAATGTAAAAATTATTGATCATTTAACATAGAAAGAGAAAAATAATTTAATACACAAAATATCAAGGTTCATGAAATTAATATTCAATTTTGAAAATGTGAGAATTATACTTTTTTGAAAAGTGAAAAAAATAATTTATGAATACACATTTTGAAATTAAAAAAACATATAATATTAAAATATATTTATTTGTTGTAATAATAAAAATGTACAAATTATAAATTCATATTAAAAAATTTTGCTCATTTAACATATTGAACATAAATAGTTTAATACTTACAATTATTTTGTAATAAAATATATTGAAGTTTTAAAATTTCAAAAAACATACAACACTGAAATATATTGATTTGTTAAAATAATAAAAAAATTAAAATTATAAATTTATATTGATTTGTTATAATAATAAAATATTTAAAATTATAAATTTATATTAAAAATTATTTATTAATCTATTTATTTGTGGTTTTATATCATGCAATATTAAAATCTATTTATTTGTGGTTTTATATCATGCAATATTAAAATCTATTGATTTGTTATAATGATAAAAATTTTAAAATTATTAATCATTTTACATAGAAAGAGAGAAATAATTTAATACACAAAATATTTACATGTATGTGTATGTAATTAAATATACACAACACATTACAACAATACACAGTACAGAAACACAACAATAACATTTACAACATTACTAGACATAACAATAATATAATATTTATTTAAATTTATATGTTATTTTTAAATTTTAAAGACTTTTGTATAAAAAAAAAATTCAGTATATTATTTATTAAAAAACCCTTTTTAAAATGGAAGGCTTGTGAATAACATTGATTTCATGTAAATTAATTAAATTTTGTTATTATTTTGGAGAAAAGAAATTGTTGTTGTAAAAACTGCATTTTAAAACAAAACTCTTCAAATAATTAGTTGTGAAAATTATGTCTTGATTGAAGTGTGAAAGCTTTTAAAATATTTGAAGTGTCCAAAACATATTTGTTGTTGTGAAAACTGCATTTTGAAACATAAATCTTAAAATAGTTAATTGTGAAAATTAAATACTTGCAAGGTGAAGGTGAAAACTAATATTGCTTGAAAAAAATTGTTGTTGTGAAAACTGCAGTCTAAAACATAAATCTTAAAATTGTGGACATCCTACTTGAAAAAAAAATTGTTGTGAAAACTGCATTTTGAAACATAAATCCTTAAATAGTTAACTGTGAGAATTATATACTTGCTCGAAAGATGATAAAAACATACTACCATTTGAAAAACAGATTGAAGTGTAAGAGCTTTTAAAATGTCAGGTGTGAAAACTCATTATTGAAAAAAACAAAAAAACTTGATTGGAAACAAAACTTTTAAAATGGTTGTGTGAAAATTATATATTTTTAAAGTAAAATAAACATTCAGAACTGATTAATATTGAATTTAAAAATGATATTATGAAATTTAACATGGTTGTGTGAAAATTATATATTTTTAAAGCAAAATAAACATTTAAGTGATTAATATTGAATTTAAAAGTGAAATTATGAAATTTAACATGGCTGAAGAGTGAAAAAATGGTTAAGCAAAATAAACATTGAATTTTAAAATTGCAAAAATTATGAAAATTATATCTTTGAGAGGTGAAATTAATATTGCATTTTAAAAATGTAAAAATTAGAAAACTAATATTGAATTTTAAAAGTGAAAATTATATATTTGTGAAAATTAATTATTTAAAAAGTAAAAAACTTTATTTTTTAAAAAACTTTTATTTTTACTTAATCTAACACTTCATAAACAAAAAAAATTATTTCTTATTTAAAAAATACAAAATTAAAAAAAATATCAAAATACAAAATTAAAAAGACAATCAAAAGAGACTCTCTTCCAAGGTAGCTTTGGCCTAAGCTATCCTTGAAAGTTGTGGGAAGGGGCTTACCCCTTCCCTGGACAAAATAATAATAATTTTATTAATGTAGAGTGTATGTGTACTTACATTTTTCCAAAAAACTCTCCATCCAAGTCCCTTTATATAATACTCTCTAAAGAGAGTGTACAACACTATAAATATTACTCTTTCTCAAAAGGGCATACAACACTCTACATCTGTCTTCCTTTCTCACCTTACTTTATCAAAGCTCACTCTATGCACTCCATCTCTCCTGTTTGAGAAAAATAATCCTGTTTGAAAGAAGAAGAAAAAATTAAAATTGTAATAAAATTTTGTTCTAAATAATAAATGATAAAATAATTTTAAATATAATATAAAACCTAAAATCTTTAACATGGGTTCTAACCAATATGGAACCCCGAATTAGCTGCGAACCATCCAAACCACTAATAAAAAATACTTCAATTGACGCCAACACATTAAACCCCAATCCAGCAATCTAAATATCACCATAAGCTCACCACAAAATCATCTCCCAATTGATAGTTAAGAGAGAGCACATATGAGATTAAATAAAAAAAACCGAGACTATCAAATAAAAAAAAACCAACCAAGAAATGGGAAATGGATGGAAAACAAGTCTCAAAACCAGCCAAGAAATGGGAAATGGATAGAAAACATGGAATTAAAGAACAACTTAAAAAATATATGGTTCAATGCAAGGTACCAAACTCATGGTAACATGATGGAAAGCATGATCTCGACTCATGGTCAAATATGCACGAAACATGGAGAACCGAAGAGTTAAATGGATAACAAATCTCAACAGAAAGATGGAGTACTTACAGGTGACATACAACACATTTAATTGGAAATATTTTAGAAGAAACAATGGACAACCCTTCAAATTGGCTGATCTCTTTTCCCCCTGTAATTGTATAGAAATGGCCTGATGTAGATATGAATCTTCTGGAATTGTATAGAAACCAATAAATTTGATATGGGCTGATGTTGATATGATTCAAGACGGGAATAGGTTTTTTTTAAAATTAACATTCTCAACTTTATGATTCAAGACGAGAATAGGTTCTTTTTAATTAACATTCTCAACTTTCATTAGATAAGCACCACTAAATGGTGAGGACGAATTAATGCAGCTCATAAAGTAATTATGACATGATCAATTATCAACATTGAAGACCGGATCATTGAGTTTTCAAACCAACTTTGGATTCCCGAGGAAACAAACTAAATCCAATGCAGGACCTCAACCTCTCGTTCCCAGCAGATGTAATCCATTTGTCACATGACAACCAGTAATAAAAGCTGGTTTGCTTATCTATGAGAACTCAAGTGGGTTGCTTCAGTTATGCTATCAACTTGTTACGACATGGTTTCAATGGGCCCATGGCCTTACTTTATTTAAGATTGGCTGATTATCCAAGCCAGGGAAAAAAATGAGAAAGTCAATCAAGTAAATAAATAAATAGGAAAGCCTAAACGAACTATACAAATATCCCAGGCTTGCCTAAAACTAACTATACAAATATCCCAGGCTTGCAAATATATGTGAGGCATACCACTAACGTGGAAATATAAGCAGGCATGTCACACATTAAAAGAATACCTCTCATAAAAAAAATCATTTCTCTTTAGTAGACGAGTACCTCAATCTTCGGTAGACGAGTACCCATAATCTTCGATTTGCTCGTCCAAGCAGGAGGTTCTGCTACGTTTTATTTAGAAATGGCTTTTACTATCCGGGCAAAGGAAAGAAATGAGAGTCAGAGACAGTCAATCAAGGCAGCAAAGAAGTGGGAACAACATGCTTGAAAGTATAAAGGAGGGTTTGATCAATCATAATATCCCAAAATAAGCAACCATGTCACATCCCTACAGGCGTACCCATCCCTACTATCTGGATAGACTAAACCAATCCATTCAATTTTTGGACTCATCCTTCCACTTACTTAGTGTTCTTGAATTGTATTGAATTAACAAACAGTGTCCAATTGCACTTGCACTGACAACCTCATCCAGTAAGATTAGGACCTACGGAGCTTGGACGGCGGGTGGTTGAAGGGTTTTCTTCTTATATTGTGATACTTTCAGGTCTGTGTTTGGAGTGGACATCTCTTTCAAGCCATTGAAGGGGATGATTACCTCATCACTTTCTTTCCCGCCTTCTTCCCTCAGAAAGTTTAAAAAATGGGCTATACCCATGTAATAATTCGCGTGGTTTGTTCAGTAAGTTCCCAAAATAGGATTGGCGAGAAGCATTCATGTCAAATTCAGGAAGTCCGCATCTGTTTCAGTATAAATTAATACGAAGGTTTATTCTTTTTAGCAGGCCTCATGGTGAGTGTCAACAACTGGCCTTAGAGGTGTAAACAACCGAAAACAGATATAACCCAAAGGAAGGGTTTATATTCCTAATATGTTGTGTAATTTGATCCATTTCAGTCAAATGACATAAAATATAAACTTAATACAGATGTAAACACAACCATGAAGTTGTGAACTTCTGGATTTGAACTTAATATGGTTTTATGCTACCACCTACTTATTTGTAGTGACAAACCATGTGAAAAAATAAAACCCAATGAATGACAAAACATATCAATAATATAGGCTATTTAATTTTTTCAAAACCCTGACGTGGAATGGAATGAGACCTACTTATTTGTAGTGACAAACCATGTGAAAAAATAAAACCCAATATCAAAACCCTAACATGGAATGGAATGAGACCTACTTATTTGTAGCGACAAACCATGTGAAAAAATAAAACCCAATGAATAACAAAACATATCAATAATATAAGCCATTTATTTTTTTCAAAACCCTAACATGGAATGGAATGAGAAAATAAAATATGTGTAAAATTAAAAACCCCATCACAGATCCTATGAGAGGCTTATTTGGGTGTGTTCTAAAACCAACCAAATAAATATGAAAAATGGTAATGAGTAAAACTACCTCCTCGGATTGGATAAATAGGACAAATGGAAACAAGAAATCTCACCTGCAATTGCCAAAACCCTGGGCATCTGCGCTTTCTGAGCTAATTAAACCCTCTGCATCTGCTTTTTCTGTGCATTGGTCTTGTAGCTCAACATCTATGCTCTTGGACAAAATAGAAGATATTAAGATATTAATAAAAAAAATAGCAAAATGAAATGCTCCAGCAATACATATATACGAGTAATATATATGTATTGCTGGAATTGAAATATGAGTGAAAATAAAAACCCCATAACAGATCATAACATATCCTATTAGAGGCTTATCTGTAAAACTACCTCCTCGGGAAGGATAAATATGACAAATCCAAATAAGAAAGCAAGAAAGCTCACCTGCAATTGCCAAAACCCTCGACATCTGCATTTTCAGTGCTTTGCATCTGTGTTTTATGTGCTCCTGGACAAAATAAAATAGAACATATTCAGATGTTAATAAAAAACATCAAGATGAAATGCTCCAGCAATACATATATAACCACTAGAATGAATTGCATCGCCATCTAATTTAAATTAAAAACATAAAACATATAAACCTTTTCAGCCTTTATTGCAGTTTATCTATCAAACTCTCCATATCTTTTTGTGTTCTCCGCAACATACTCTTCCCTCTCCATTCTCCTTCTCCATCTCCATCTCACTTTTTCTATTAACTGCAATATAATCTTTGGCCCTCTCCACTCCAAGACAAAATAAAGAAACACAAAACAAAATAGAGAAGAACAAACTAACTACGCCCAAATAAAAATAAAAATAAAAATAATCCAAACAAAAAAGGAAATAATTAAAGAAGAAAAAAAAAGACAACCACAAACAGAAGGGAAAACAAAAGGCATGGCCATGCTCAAAATAACCGAAATAAAATCCAAAGCGACAAAAATCCATCAAACCCTAAAACATATTTCTATCTACTCTCTAGTTTTCTTCTCGCGGACATTTCTTGTCGCTCCCCTCCAGTTTTCTTCCGCCAATAAACCTCACAAATGTTGCTGATCTTTCATTTTCTGTTCTCAGGAAAGAAATGTAGGTGGTCTTTAATTTTCTTCTCCAGGCAGAAAAAGCAGCTCCTCTTCAACCCAGAAACGCAACAGCTCCAAGCAAGAAAGGCAAGAAACGAAGCTCCTCTCCAACCCAGAAACGCAGTAGCTTCAAGCAAGAAACGCAAGAACTACAGCAGCTCTCTAGGCAAGAAACACAGCTCCTCTCCATTTTTCTTCTCCCAGGCATGAAATGCAGCTCCTCTCCACTTTTCTCCCACCAATTTTCTTCTCCCAGAGGCGAGAAACGCAACCTCACAAATGTAGCTGTTATTTCTTTTAGACACCTAAACATGATAATCATATGTTGTTGGATTTTGGATATACATACAAATTTACTAATTTTTGAAATCCGTTACAACTGGCATAGCTGGCATATTCCTATACGTTTTGCAATGCTAATGAGTAATTAAATTTTGAAATTCATACAGACTGGCATAATACGGTTACACTGTTTTTTAGTTCGTTTTTTCTTTATACATAATTCTTTTTATTACACTTTTCTAATTTTGTTTTCTAATTTCTTTTAATTAGATAATAAGAAATATTGTTTTCTAATCCGGATAATAAGAAATACCCCTAGTCTCCATTGTTTTGTATATCCACCAATTGATATCTTTTCTCATAAATTTTATTTTCTTTATTAAATATTATTTATTAAATTTATTTTTTCTTGTAAATTTTAATAATATATTCTATTATTATAGATGTTCAAATCTCTTTCATTTTGCAATGTTTTCTACAATATTGTAAATTAAATAAAAAATGTAAAATTAATTATTTTGATTTTTTTACTTGTTTTTGTATTTTAGTAGACAAATATTACCTATTTTATTTAATATTTTAATTTTATTTGAAAAAAACTTAAATTAATTTAAAAAATAAAAAATTCTAAAAACATTATGTAATATCACATACTCTTAACAATGATTATTGACATAAAAATATGAAAACTTAGACTATGTTATGTCAAAGTATAGGCTCATAAATGCAATGTACCAGGTCATTTAGAAGGAAGTGAGAGCTCCCGCTATGGCGACTGCTTCCACACTGGCGACTGCTCCCACACACACACCTGCACCCACCTCCGTTCACGCTGCTGCTTCATGGCTCAACATTGTGATTCTCATGGGCTGGTAGATGATGGTTGGTTCCTCTCGCCGGTGCTACTACATTATCCTTTGCTCGACAGTCGTATATATTATGGAACCCAGGTCTGTCAGTGGACTTTAAGCACTCCTGCTTCTACGGCATCGTCGTCAACACAGTGCTGCGGTCCCTTTTCCTCTTATTTGTTACACTGCTTTGGAACCTGGTATGTCAGCGGTCTTGGATCTCTCCTGTCTCCACGGCGCTGTCGTCTTTCACTCTTACACTGCTCTGCGGTTTCTACAGGTTAGTTTCGAGACCACTTGTACTTTTTGTGACCCATTATCTGTTCATGGGTCCTTTCTGTCCTAGGGTTTCACAGCATTTGCATGTGAACGCCAGTTTTTAGCCCACCTTGGAGTCCCTCCCCTTTACTGGGGGACTAGTACCAACCAAGGGGTCTAAAAAAGTGGGAAGGAGTTCGCTGATTTCCGGCTAAAACTGGTGTTTATTTGTCACCTTCACCTCCATGATTTTGGGTTGGACCCATGTGGGACTGTGTCATGTTTTTGTTTTTTGTCTTATCTGAGGGACCTTGGGTTTCTTTTTGTCATTGTCTGCATGACCACACTGGGCTGTGACCCTATTACATCATTGTCTTGGGGTTCCATTCGTCACACATAACCCTCACGCCCTTATGCCCTGGGGTTTTGCATCTACTTGCTTATTTTATTACTTCTTCGACCCCTGGCACACGCTGCCTTGTGGATGCCTGTTGGTGTTGTAATCTCCTTCGTGACTGTGTCTTTTTCGACACTCTCCTTACTCTTGACTTTTGACCTGGGGGTTTGTTATCTGCCTGTATTTTTGTTGCTTTATCTATATGCCGCTGTGGTTTGTGGTATCATGTCGCATTTTTAACAAAATACTTCGGCATTATATACTACCCCTTATTCTATGCCCTTCTGCCCTGGGGTTTTTATATCTGATTGTCTTTTTTTGTGCCGCCATTTTAACATATTCTTCGGCATTTTATATTGCCCATTCTTCGCCCTTATGCCCTGGGGTTTATATCTGATTACATATTTATTTGCTTCTACTGTACCAGGCTCACGATGCCTTGTGGATGCCTGTTGGTGTGGTATTCACCTACGTGACTGTGTCTTTTTTGGCACATTCCTTTTTCTAGCCTTTTGTCCTGGGGTTTGTATCTTCCTGTATTTTTGTTACTTCTTCTGTATGCCGTTGTGTTTTTAGTAGTATCTTGTTGCCTTTTAACATATACTTCGACATCTTGGTGCCTTTTTTAACATACTACCCCATCTGGGTGTTTTTCCTTATCCCACCTGGGTGACTGTGCGCAGGCCCACATCTGGCTTTGTTTGTTGTTCTGGTGGACTGTTTCTTTTTGGACCGGGGCTGGCCTTATTGGTATCTCTCCACATCCTTCGACCCACTCCACATCTGTCCTTTCTCATTGGACAGCACTTTATTTATTGAGATCTGTTGTATGTGTCTCTGTCCCACTGGCAGTGGGGTTCTATCATCTGGGTCTTACTATTTTGTTTGTGGATACTTGCTCTGTCACTCTACTTATCCTTTTTTCACCCCTACTACTCACATTGGCATGGATCCCCTCGGCTGATCCTTACCCTTCTTTACTGACATTGACCTGGTATCATCTTGGCTCAGGGTTTGACCTTTTAGGGTTTCCTTTTTGGCTTTGTGTATCCTCATCATGGCTGATCCTGACTTTCGTTCACATTCCCGTCGTAAACGCAAATCCAAATGCATCAAGGCACTGAATGAACGTTACAGGTATGTATTAGGACACGATGTCTATATGGATCGTGTTTCCTCTCTCTGTTCCAGGGCTCTGATTGGCCGCTTAGAATACTGTCGCCTGAATAATGCATCCTGGGTGGATTGGGCAAATGATCATTGGAAGCCTCTCTTTAACTACATCCCGACCATCAGCCTCCTATCAAACGGTTGGGTTGTATTTGTTTTCTTGGAACCTGAACACTGCACTCGAGTCCTGGAGGGTATTTGGCGTATTGGTAAAGGTTCCTTAGTGTTAGGGCGCTGGCATTCTAATTTTGATCCCCTTAGAGAACGTATTACCAAACGCCACATTTGGGTATTATTACCTCATCTCCCTTTTCCTCTCTGGAACAGGCAGATCCTTGAAGGTATTGGAGATACTATTGGCAGGTTCATCTCTGTTGAGGATGATTTTCATCTGATTTATGACAAGAGAGTAGCAAAAATTCTGGTTGAGCTTGATATCTCTAGGGGTCTCCCTGCTGAGGTAGAAATTCTCTGCAAAGATCGCCTTCTGATCCAAAAACTTGATTATCTTCATGTCCCTTTTCGTTGCAGCAACTGTCGATCTGTCGGACACTTGAGGAAATCTTGTCCTCTTCGGTATTCTGATGATCATTCATCAGACACTGAGGTTCCTGTTCTGATCTCTCCGCAGGCTTCCCCTGATACTACCTCACATCCTCCTCCTAACCCGTCACTGCTTTCCTCCCAACCCACTCAACTTGTACCTGAATCCTTCTTTGAAGCTGTTGATAATTTAATTCTGTCACATAGACTTTCTGGTCCTCCAGATCTCCAGTTGACACCACCTCCTCCTCCTCCTCCTCTCGATCCTACTACTTCTCCCCATCCTGCCTTTCCCCTTTCTGCCACTGAGAATTCCTCTCCCCCATCTAGCCCTTTACCCTCCCATACCTCTCCCTTGCCCATTCCTACACACTCAGGCTTTGCCCTTGATTCATCAGATGATTTCCCCCCTCTCATACCTGTGGATCCTCCCATGTGTCCTGATCCTTCACCACCCAGCCCTACCGCCTCTCCTTCCTTCTCTGACCCTTCCCTTAAGAAGTCACTTGATGTTTTTACTGCCTCTACCCCATCTTCTCCCTCCACCTTTCATATTAATTCCATCAGGTTTGCTAATGTCACTATTCGGAAGGCACCTAAAGGAAAAAGAGACCACAAGGCAGACCTTTCATCTGCTTCACCTCCCTACATTCCACTTTCTGTCCGCATCAAGGATGCTGCCAGGGGCACACATTCTAGGGGACTTAGAGCATCGTCACCCCCCCAGGAGGTTCCTTAATGATTATACTTTCTCTCAATGTTCGTGGTCTTGGAGGTAAGACCAAAACCCTCAGCCTCCGCTCTCTCATCTGTTCTGAAAAACCTGATTTCATCCTTTTACAAGAAACCATGTGTAGTGACCTTCCTGCACTGTTTGCATTTTCAAAATTACTCCCCTCCTAGGAGTATTGTGCTATCAGTGCACATGGACTCTCTGGTGGCCTCCTCTCTGCATGGAACCCGGCAAAGGCTAAATGTAAGGCTTTCCAAACATGCGCGGGTATTCTTTTACAGGTTTCTATACGGGGACTGTCCGACCCCCTCCACATACTTAATGTCTATGGCCCTTATCGTGACCGTGTTCTGTTCTGGGACAAAGCACTCATTGGTGGCCTTCTCCATTTACCTTCCCTTGTGATTGGAGGTGACCTCAACCTCACTCTACACTCTACTGAAGTCTGGGGAGAAAAAGCCACATTAGACCCTCTCTCCACCCACTTTACCTCCCTCTTCGAATCTGCAGGGCTTGTGGATGTGACTCCACTCATTTATGGCCCTACTTGGCGCAATGGTAGAGCTGGGACTGAGGGCATCAGTAAACGCTTGGACCGGTTCCTTATATCTAGCACCCTTATTCCCTCTTTGGGGGTCTATAAGTCTTGGATCAAATGTGTGGACCTATCTGACCACTTTCCTATCTGTTTCGAATGGGGAGACATTAAGGGTCCATTTAACTACCCCTTTAAATTCAATAGATCATGGCTTGATGATACTGACTTCCTTGACTGGTTTAATAAGGAGTGGTCCCCTTCTTTCTCAGCTGCTCACTTTGTTGACATTGAAGATATGTGCCTCACCCTCCGCAAGCTTAAGGCTGCCACTAAAAAATGGACTAAGAATAAATCTGATTTTATGAACTGCTCTTTTACAACTTTGGAAGCAGCTATTGAATCCATTATGGCTGGTCCCACCAATGGTATTCTTTCTCATGATCAACTAGCTAGGCTCTCACAACTGAAGACTGAAAAGAAGAGGATCTCTGACCACATCCTTCTCACCTGGCATTTAAAAAGCATATTTAAATGGGCATTACAAGGTGATGCAAACACCAAGTTTTTCCATACATTTTCCTCAGGTAGAAGATTACAAAATTCTATTTGGTCCCTTGAAGGACCTGATGGTGTTCTGGTTGAGGATGTGGTCTCACTCAAGGCTCTTGGAATGGCCCATTTTGTTGCCATCTTCACAGATGATGGATCCACTTGTCTTGATCACCAACTGGATCTCTTATCTCTCTTTCCCCGCCTTATCCCACCCGATCAGTCATCCCTCCTCACTCAGCCTGTTTGTCTCACTGAATTGGAACTCTCCCTTAAAGCATTTAAAAAAGACCGTAGCCCGGGTCCGGACGGCTGGCCTGTTGAATTTTATCTACATTTCTTTGATCTCTTGGGCCCTTCTCTTCTCAAGGCTGTTGACCAAACCAGAACCTCTGGTTATATTCCCCCTTCCCTTAACTCTACCTTCCTGACACTCATACCCAAAAAGGACATGCCACTGACCTTTGCCGATTTTAGACCTATATCCCTCTGCAACCTCCTCTATAAGCTCATTGCAAAAGTCATTGCTAGAAGACTCAAACCCTTTCTTGACTCCGGCATTTCACAGGAACAATATGGGTTCCTTAAAGACCGCCAAATCTCTGAGCCCATTGGTATCCTTCAGGAGGTACTTCATTCCATCCACACTAAGAAACATTCTGCCTTTGTCCTTAAGCTTGACCTAACGAAGGATTTTGACCGGGTGGACTGGACATTCATCAGATTTATTTTGATCCAAATCGGAGTCCCCCTCCTCACAGTGAACTGGATTATGGGATGCATTACTACTGTAAATTTTGCGGTCCTGGTCAATGGTACACCCTCATCTTTCTTTCCTGCCTCCCGTGGTATTCGTCAGGGCTGTCCATTATCACCCCTCCTCTTCATTCTTGTCATTGAGGGCCTTAGCCTGCTTATTCGGGAAGCCAGGGACAATGGATTGATCAGGGGCATACATATCTCTCCCTCTCTTGCTCTTACACACCTCCTTTTCGTTGATGATGTGATATTATTGGGTACTGGCACATTACTGGATTGGACTGCTTTTGAGGTTATTTTGGAAAATTTTTGCAAAGCATCTGGCATGATGATAAATGTTGACAAATCTTGTTTCCTGTACTGCAATTTGGATGAGGCTGGATATAATTCACTTTCAGCTGTCATTCCCTACAAGATGCAGCCACTTCATATGGGGATCAATTACCTTGGTTTCTTCTTAAAACCCATTGGATACAGGATCTGTGACTGGCTATGGCTTATTCAAAAAGTGGAGAAAAGGATCTGTCACTGGACCTACAGATATCTTTCACTTGGGGGCAGATTGGTACTTTTAAACTCTGTATTATCTAGCATTCCGGTTTATTGGATGAGTCTGGCACCTCTCCCAGCTGCTGTCCTTCGGAAGCTCAGAAGACTTATGTTCAGCTTTCTCTGGGGCTCCTCGGATATCAAAAAGAAATTTCATTTGGTCAACTGGAATGACCTCTCCTGGCCTAAAAAATGTGGAGGATGGGGCATAAAAAACCTCTACTGGTTTAATCTTTCATTGCACCTCAACAATCTCCGGCGTATACTACATTCTGATGGACTTTGGTCAGTTGTTATTCACACTAAATATTTGAATGGTATCCCTGTTATTGATTGGCTCAGGAAGAAGAATTTTAGCACACGCAGCTCATCTTTATTCTGGAGGGGATTTGTACAGGTTCTCCCGTGGCTGGGAACTTGCTTGACCTGGAAAGTGGGAGATGGTAATAATGTCCTTCTTGGCATTGATCCCATTATTGGTGTTAATTCTCCACATTTGCCTGAGGAATTGAGAACCTATTTGGAAGATTTGGACATATGTACCCTCGCACAGGCTCAGAACACTCTCTTACCTGCTATGAGCTATTGGTTGTCTGCTGATGATCTCTATCTTGGGGGCACATACTATGATATTTGGAACAATTTCATTCATGAATTATATGGTGCAGGTATACATCTTTTTGACCGACCTGATACACTCTCTTGGATTCATCAAGACTCTCATGGTAATCCATCTGCATGTGCTGCATATGATTATTTAGTTGGGGTTCACCCCACTCCACCTGCTACTTCCATTGACTCTATCCTTTGGAATAGGAATGTACCCAGCAAGATATCATGCTTCATTTGGCTCACAATTCGTGATAAAATACTTACGTGGGTCAATCTGCAGAAAAAAGGTTTCCACGGGCCTGGGATATGCGTTCTCTGTGGCACTAATGATGAATCTGTCACACATTTATTTACTTTCTGTAGTGTTTGGAGGACTGTTGCGGTACATGTTTGTGATATCCTTCATCTGGGTGCAATCACTCCTGCTGTTTCTGTTGATGTAATGTTAAATAATTGGACCAAAAACATGCACAGGGATTCGCCATGGTATTATCTTCCATTCCATATGATGTGGATTATATGGAAAGCTCGCAACCGCTGCATTTTTTATGGAGAAAAAAGGTCTGTATATTCCATTATCCAGCAGGTTATATCTACTATGCGTAGCTTACCACCTTGTGCTGTCAAACAGAGGAGGCGTGATAGAGTTATTGGAATGGCACCTATCATTTCCTATCCATGCGGCTTTATGGATGGTGCATCTAAATTCTTGACAGCTGGTGCTGGTTTTTGTATTTTTATCAATGAATCACATCGATTGGAGTTCTCACTGGGGGTCGAACATGGCACCAACATGAAGGCTGAATTGCTCAGTCTTTGGGCACTTCTCCACACCTCCCATATGATGGGCATCCCGCTTACCCAAGTATATGGTGATTCACAAGTAATCATCAATTGGGTACGTGGATCAGCTGATCTCTCCCCACCTGATCTTATTCATTGGTGTTGGGAGACAAAAAACCTTTTGGCCGCCTTTCATGACCTGTCATTCGCCCACATCTATCGAGAGCACAATCGGTTGGCTGACCGTCTCTCTAAAATTGCGCTCTCTCATCCTCAGGGCTTTGGCAGTTTTATGGAATTTATTGAGAACCTTTTGGTCTCGCATGATACTTTTCAGCTTTACTGAGGCTGTTCATATGATGCTACATTTTCCATCATATCAGTTCATTGATTTAGTATGAGAGATCTCTTTTGGATTGTGGATTCAGCACCTGTTGACGCTCGATAGATGTGGCTGTTCTGGCAGATTACATTATGATGAATCAACTTTCTGATGGGATCATTTAGTTGTTGGCTCGCCTTTCCCCCTAGCGAAAACTCCATGATGTACTATGTATTACTGTATGCTGACTGCTGTGTTATTATGTCTTTGATTCAGCTATGAATATCAAGGCAGGCTTTTTTCTTCTGAAAAAAAAAATGCAATGTACCAATTAAACAAGTGTTGAGGGAATAACCCTTTGCCTTGGATTTATGGTGGGAGCCAAGGCTATTGGTCGTTTTATTCTTATAGAAGAATATTTTTTGTTAGTAAGTGACAGGAGATTACCTTGTATGCTTATAGAAGTTGATGTTTCAGAGGGTCTTCCTACTGAATTGGAGGTTGTATGGGAAGGGAGGTTGTTTGTGTAGAGATTGGATTACTAGAAGTTGTCTTTTATATGCCATAATTGTCAAGAGTCAAGTCACATTAAAGCAAGATGTCCAAACCCTAGGTTTGGTCCTGTCATCGAAGAAGACATATTGCAGTGCAAAGAAGATGGTGACATATGGACTCTAGTATCATTTTCCCACTCCCTCTGGATAAATCGTAGACTTCTAATTTTCTAGGTAAGTTTTGTCTTCAACTTCCTGTTTTCTTAAAGTCTCTGTCTTCGGAGGTCATTTCAAACTTTTTGAGTAAGGGAGGGGTGGATTTTAAGAGATGGGACTCTTAGGTCTAAACCCTTCATATCCCCCTGACATTAGTTTGGGAGAAAAGGCAAAGGTTTGAGATGAGGTAGGGGTTGCATGTTCCCCTGATTAAACTCATTGAAGGGATTACGTTGTCAAAGGAGGTTAGGGTTTTAGAGGAAAATCCTTGTATGGTTTTGGACTTTCTTGAGTTAGAGAAGCCTAGTGGTGTGGTCGTGGAGGAAATTGGAGGTTATGGAGGTTTAGTTGGGGTTCCTTTGAAATCCATAAGAGATAGTATGGAAATTAATCTTACCCCCTCTCTTGTAAAAGATGGTGACATTACATTTCATTCAAAGGATTTTCCCTCCCTTCATGAGACTGTTTCTCCCAAGCCTAACCCAAATTTTTTTGTTGTTATTGACGATGGTCCAGAGACTCTTCCAATCTCTTCCATCATATATAGGAATGTGACTGTGAGAAAACTAGCTAGGAAGAAAAAGGGAAAGAGTATAGCAGAAGAAGTTACTGAATTGAGTTTTTTAAAATCGAATGTAACTTCCCCTTTCCACAGAGGTTTAGACAAAGGGGTTGTTCCTGAAATTGGGGCTCTTAGAGAATAGTTGACCCCCAAGTTGGTTAACCAATGAAGATTATTTCTTTCAATATAAGAGGGTTTAGTAGTTCACCTAAAAGAACTGATTTCAAAAGGTTGTTGGACAAAGTTAACCCTTCGATTATAATTCTTCAGGAAACTATGGTTAAAGCTATGGTGGCTTGTGATCTTTTCTTATGATTGAAACCTTGTTGGAAGTGTTGTGCGTTAGACTCTTCGGGTCTTTATGGATGTTTACTCCTTGCCTAGGATCCTTCGGTCACCTTTCTAGACTATTTTTCTACAGGAGATGGTTTAATGGTTGAGGGTAAGCTTATGGGTTTTGATTGGACCGGTTAGAATTTTAAACATATATGATTCTCGTAATCATAAACAAGTTTTTTGGGAGAAAGTCAGAGAGGCAAACCTCTTAGATCAACGTGGCATCATTTTAGGTGGGGATCTTAATCTCACTTTAGCCTATTCAAAGATTTCGGGTGCAGGAAAATTAAATGATCCGCTTCATGGTTTTTTTAACTCCTATTTCGAGCAGGATGGTTTGATTGATATTGGACTTCTAATCCTAAGTCCAAGTTGGAATAATGGTCATTTAGGGAACGTTGGGATTGCCTAAAGGCTGGATAGGTTTTTTTATTATTGAGTCCCTTTGTAAATCTCTTGGGCGTTTTAGAACCTGGCATGTATTTATTGGTTGTTCAGATCATAAATCGATGGTTTTGGAATTGGACAAAGAGAAGACTCAGTTGGCTTACCCCTTCAAGTTTAATAGAGTATGGCTAGAAGATGTTTCTTTATGCTCTTTGGTTAGAGAAAAATGGCAGGATTATTCATCTTTGTCTAATATCCCTCCTATGTTGGGTTTCTTAAAAAAGTTTTCCAATCTTAGGGTTGAGTTTAAAAAATGGGAAAAGAGAAGAAAAAAGGAAGCTCGTGGGGAACTGGAGGCTATTGAAGCAGAAATTGATCTTATGGAAGATAAGATGAAAGTTGGTTATTTCTCCTCCATTCTCAAAGATAGGTTGGTTAGTCTTCATGCTAAAAGAGCTAAGATCCTTTTACATATTGAACAAACTTGGAGGTTAAAAAGTCGTGCAGTTTGGTTGGAGGTGGGTGACAACAACACAAAATTCTTTCATAGGTTTGCAAAACAAAAGAGAATTTCTAACTCAATTTGGGAAATAAAGAATTAAAATGGGTTAGTGCTTAATGATCAAGGTTCTATTAAGGAAGAAGAAGTCAGTTATTTTCAGGAGATTTACAGGCAGGAGCAGAGATTGAATCTGAAACAACAGGTAAAATTCTTGGGGAACTTTCCCAAACTTTTATCTGATGAAGAAGGATTAAAGGTAGGGGCTGAAGTTTCCAAGGAGGAAGTTAAGCTTATCTTATCAAATTTTACTAGGGATAAGAGGCATGGGCCTGATGGTTGGCCAGTAGAGTTTTATTTACATTTTTTTGAGCTGATGGGAGAAGAAATAACTCTGGTTGTTAATGAATCTCATCATTTGGGGGGGATTCCAGCTTCCTTGAATTCCACTTTCTTAGCTCTCATTCCTAAGAAGGATAGACCAGACACTCTCAATGATTTTAGTCCTATTTCTCTATGCCATACATTGTACAAGCTCATCACGAAAATTATTGCAGCCAGAATCAGAGATATCTTGGGCAGATGCATCTCGAAGGAACAATTTGGTTTTTTACCAAATCGTCAAATCGTCATATTACCAATTTGGTCAAGAGTGTTTGCATACTATTAAGCAGAGAAGATTGAAGTCCTTTGTTCTAAAAGTTGAATTTGGTGAAGGCTTTTGACAGAGTGGATTGGTCTTTGCTCGAATTGATCCTCATTCAGATAGGATTTCTGTATGAGGTTATGAGTTGGATCATGGGATGCATCTCTTCAATAAATATTGCTACATTGGTTAATGGCTCTCCCTCAGTGGTTTTCAATTGCTCTAGAGGCCTTCGATAGTGTTTTACATTATCATCGCCTCTATTTTTTCTAGTTAAAGAGGGCTGAAGCAGATTAATTTGAAAAAGTATAATGGATAAGAAGATCATAGGTTTAAAGATCTCTCATTAGCTATGAACCACTCACTTTCTTTTCCTGGATGAAATTATTATCTTTGGTAACAGTTCAAAGTCGGAATGGTTGCATTACAAGGAGTTATTTGATCTGTTATGCGAGGCATCTGGTATGTTGTTATCTTGGTTTTTTTTAAAGCCTAACTCTTATGTTTCCAAAGACTGGAATTGGATGTTGAAGAAGTTCGACAAAAGAATTAAACGTTGGGCATACATGAGGGCTTTCAATTGGTGTTGGTTGGTTTTGTTCAACGTTGTATTGCAAAGCATCCTAGTTTTTTTGTTCTCTTTATTTGTTCTCCCCTCTCCTGTCATCACCCAATTAAGGAGAAATATGTTTAATTTTCTTTGGGTGGGTGGTTTGGATGTCACCAAATTCCATTTGTTGTCTTGGGAAAATCTTGCTCTACCCAAACTAAAGGGTAGCTGGGGTATAAAAGCCTTTGAGACTTCTTAATTTGTCTCTTTGTGCCAAGAGTATGTGGAGATCTTTGTTTGTGCTAGGATTATGGAATAAGGTCATCAAAAGTAAATACATCATACATTGGTCGGTGGTAAGTTGGCTCAGAGAGACGAGATTGAAGTTTACAAATTCTTCTTGCATTTGGAAGAGTTTTATCAAAGGTCCATCGGTTATAAAAGATCATTTAAACTGGAAAGTTGGGAGAGGGTATCAAGCTTTTATCGGTATTGATCCTTTAGCAGGAGTTCATGGAAGTGGATTGCTAACAAGGAATCTTATTGAAGAGCTTCGTAGAAGAAATATCATGGTTCTGGCGCAGATAAGGAATGCTTTGGATGTTTTTGAGGGTTATTGGCATACGTCGGAGGCGTTAAATTTACCGGTCAAGTTTGGGGAAGAATGGAATTTATTCATCGATTCTCTTTCCCAAGCAGGAATTTTCCTTGAAGACGATGAAGAGGTTTTAGTTTGGGAACCAAATTTAAAATCTGGCTCGGTCATAGCTAAGCTTACTTATTAGGTTTTAGTGGCTCTAAAAGGTCTTCCATCTCTCAAGTGGTGGTATAAATATCTATGGAAAGGATCTATGCCCTTAAAGGTGAAATGTTTCAGTTCATTGTTATTGCACAAAAAAAGTTGGTGTGAGAGAACCTTAAAATCCATGGTTTTGTTGGTCTGGGATTTTGTCTTCTTTGCAGAAATGATGCAGAATCAGTGGAGCACCTCTTTTTTCATTGTTCCTTTTTCAAGATGGTTTGGTTGGAGGCCTGTAGGTTTATATTGATCCACTTTAGGTGGGATTTGGGGAACTTTGAAGACTACCTGTGTGGTTGGTTTAATAGTAAGGAAAGGGTAAAATAATTTCCCTTATTTGGGGGGGGGGGGGATTGGAAAATGCGGGATAGATGTATCTTTCAAGACTTAGCTCCCTTTGTTTATTTACTGTTTCAAAAATTTTGGCTGATATATAGGATTGGAAGAGGGAACATGTTCCCAAGGGAAAGAAGTTTTATAGCAGGCCTTCTTTTGCTTTTGATGCTATCTATGGATTTTTTTTATGGAACCCAGCATAATGGTCAATGTGGAGTAGGTATGGTCATTCGACTAAAAGAGAGTCACTTCATAAACTTAAAGATGGGTGTTGGCGAAGGTTCTAATACATTTGTCGAGCGTCTTGCTCTGTGGGGCTTATTGTGGTTTGCCAAAAAAAGAGGGTTTCTTCAGCTTCATGTATTTGGCGACTCAAAGATTGTTATAGACTTGGTAAATGGGTTGAACTCTCTGCAATCTTTACACTTTTATGGATGGATGAGAAGGATCGTGATTTATTTTTAACAGAAACAATTAAGGAGATTTTATATAAAAGGCAAAATCATAGATTACATAATTCTGAGAGCAGAGTATTCCCAAAGGAGAACCACATCCATGACTCCTTGTTTGTACTTTACCAATCTATACTTCTCATGATATTTTCCTAATCTATGGAGACTGTATCTCCTTACGAACTGTCCAAGAAAGAAAGCACAAAAACGAAACATTGTAGAAAGAAAATGGAGAGATTCACTGTTATGGTATCTAGTTTCTTCTATAGACCTTTTGATCGCAAACTAAGACGCCACAATCTAAACCAACTCCCTTATTAGCCATTATGTCTGCTTGTTGGTTATTTGCTCTCAACATGTGGAGGAAGTTGATAGCTTTGTATTCATTTACTATGCATTTTTAGATGTGATGTGTCTTGGTCACTAGGTTCTTACAATTATTCGTCAAATTCCTCGCTTCACTTACAACCATCATCAAATCACCCAAAACCCCCAATTCCTCAATGTCGACGTTCCTTGCAAGCTCCAAGCCTTTGATTAAAGTTAGCCATTATGCACCATTGCTTGTCTTCTTTCCAATTCCCCAAGCGTACTCTTTCAACTTTTTTCCTTTAGAGTTGAAAAAGACTCCACCCACACCTGCCAACCCATGAGAAGGATCGTGATTCCTAAAAGGTGTTTTCATGGTATTTCTTTCAAGAACATCTACAGGGTATTCAACTCAGTAGCTTATTATCTTTCCAAGATCTTGATTAGAGATATGTCAAGTTTTCTTCAATTTTATGAAAAGTTGAGGATAGAGTTTTGATAGATGATGGGTGTTATGCCTACTTTTAATTTTTTTGTGGGTTTGTTGCCAAGCAGTTCATGCTTTTTTGTATTTTGAGATTATGAGGTTTATACTAATTTGTATTCAAGTCCTCTTGATACGATGAGTATGGTGGGTTGTTGGGGAGTCTTATGTTTTTTTTGAAAGGTTCTAGAAAATTTATTTAGATAGTTATGTATGGAAGTGAGGATATGTAGACTGGTTATTTTGCAATTTTGATTCTAAAGGAATAACAAATTACAAGTTTTTTAACTTCTGATAAAAAACAAACCCTATAATTATTCAATAAGGTTGTATACAAGATTCAATAATAATTATATAAGGCGAGAGAACTAAGGTTTTTATGGATTTATATTATAAAAATCAACGTGAACCAATAAGGAAGCTAAAAATAAGTAATCTAATTTAACTATATTTACTTTGTTAAATGGATAATGATGTGACATTTTCATGGTAATTATATGATGACCAAGTAATAAATTATATTTACTTGGTGATGTTTGGGCATGCATATGGGTTATGTTGGTTCTGGGGAGATGGTGCAGTAGCTAAACTCGAGCCTGAAGGTCGCTTCATTTTCTTGGATACCATAGGTCCTTTACGGGTTCAAGGTAGCTTAAGAGTTTGTTGGTTTTGGTGATAAGATGCGGTTGCTTCTCTCAATCCTGGAGTTTGTAAGTTTCCTCGGTCCCTGTAGATACTTTATAGGTTTGTTCACTTAGATGGTTTTGGTATGAGGAACGTGGGCTAAAACAGGTTGTTATCTTCCCTTTTTTGTGGATTTGAGTGCTTTGTTGGTTTGCTACTAGGGGGTATCTCTGGTTTTTGGGGTCGTGGAGAGAAGCTTGGTTTGTGGATTGGAGTCAAGTTTATCATGCCGACAACCCCAGTACCAACTAGTATAAAAAGTGGGAAATACTATTTTTATGTCACGTCTGCTCCTTGAAGGGAACAAGATTTTCAACATTTCTTGGTCAGGGGGTTGTCTATCCTTTTCACGGGCGGTGTTTGGGGTCTTCTTTAGAATGACCTGGTGGTTTTTTAGCAGGTCTAACTTGTATCATTTTTTCAGGAAGTGGATTTCATATGGCAGGTGAAGCGCACATTTTTCGTGGTGTCCGCTATAACCCTAAAGAAAAGGTATGTTATATCAAACATGTACCGAATCAGTTCTCTCCACTCACACCTTCTATGGATGTTCCTTCAGGAATGGAGCACCTGGACCGTGGGGTGTCGGTCGACAGTCCTTCCAATGCTATGAAGACCGAGGAAATGACTAGAGGAAATGTGAAAGACATTATTTTTTCGGTATCTAACAAGGGTTATAAGAAAAGGCCTATTACATATTCTGTAGACAATGGGGGGTTTTCTTAGGTTTACTAGTGTGAACGGTTCTCTGAGGAATTAGAGGATTACTTTTGGAAAGGTGAAGAGTGGAAGGATGGTGTGTGTCCTAGGAAAGGATGTCACACTAGACATGGTTATGGCGTTATCTCAGAGGGAATTGGTTGGCAAATTCAAATACATCAAACTGAGTTGACCAGAAATCCTTTCCTAGGTAAGATAATTTTAGAAGCCTCTTATAAAAAAATATCATGAGGGTTCTATTGTTGGTGAATGGTTGGATAGTTTTTCAAATTTTGTATAAAGAAGATAGGAAGGTCATATAGGAAAAGTTTTGGGTTATCGACCAGGGTTCCTTAGTGTTAAGCCGATGGCACGTGGGCTTCGATCCTCGTCAAGAGAAATTGACAAGGCGTCATCTCTAGGTCATCCTACCGGATTTTCCCATTTGTTGTTGGAATTTAAAGGGTTTTATGGGGATTGCTAGCCCCATTGGAAAGTTCATATTGATGGAGGATGATCAACTATTATGGTTTGCATGGGTCTCTCCTAGGGTTTTGGTGGAACATGATGTGGCTGAGGGTTTGCCAGCAGAACTTGAGGTTGTTTGGGAGGGGGATTCTTTTATATAGAAGCTATATTACTGGCACGTCCATGTCCGCTATCACCATTGTCAACAAACTAGCCATTCGAAAGCTTATTGTCCTCAAGGTTCCTTGAAGTACAAGGAGCAGTTTAGTTCGGTTGATGATTTGGGGGAAGCTTATGCAGGGATGGATAGAGATATTCACTTTCCGATTCATTTGGGTTAGGAGTCTACTCTCACTTTCGTAGGTAAGATTGCACAGTGTGTTCCCTTATTATTGAAATGTATTCCTGCAGTAGACATTCTTAAATCTTTAACTGTATTGGATTTAGAGGGGATAAAGGATGCTATTGAATCAAGGACCGGGGATAGGATTTGCCAAGCGAAATTTGTATTAGATGATTCAGTCGCACTTGTGGGAGGACCTATGTGTAAGGAACCTAGAGTTTTTGAACACAATCTTACTCCTTCTTCGATTGTGGATATTGAGACTCCCTTGTTCAAGAGTTCAGATCCCCCCCCACTACTATCTTCTCTTCCGCCTACTTTGGATATTACCTTATCGCCTTCCTCTATCTCGAATTCCCCTTTGGATAAGGGTCTAGACATGAACAAGTATTCCCTTGTCAACTTGTCAACCTCTATTGCTTTACTTATTTCCTCCTCGACCCTGGATCTTCCCGGGTGTTATCTGGGGACTTTGCTTTAGCTCCTCTGGGTTTTGTTAAGACTTTGCCCATTTTTTCTTCAGAAGATTGTGCTAGTCTAGACATCTTTTCTATTTCTTCAATTATGAGTGCAATTGTTTCCATTAGAAAGCCTCATAAGCCAGAGAAGGGTAAGGATAATATTAAACGCATTAAGAATTCTATTTGGGGTGCTCCATTTGTGAATCTAGGTGTATGTTCCGTTTATGAGAGGGAGTTAACTCAATCTCTTGGTTGTAGACCTTTAAATTATCCTCGAGCTCTTAGAGAAGATGTGAACCTAAACGAGGTTATAGAATGAAAATTGTTTCCTTCAATTTCAGAGGGCTAGGGAGTGGCCCGAAAAGAGTTGCTATGAAATGGTTACTCGAACTTTCCAATCCTGATATTGCACTGATTCAAGAGACTATGTCTTCAACACATAATACTTGTGAATATTTTTTGAAAGCTGTGGAGGGTTATTGCTTGTGATGCGACTAGACTATCGAGGGGGACTCTGGTGGCCTGGAACCCCCTGGTGGCTGATTTAAAATATTTTTCTACTTGTGCAGGTATACTTCTCATTGGAAGGCTTAAAGGGTTGGACTCTCGTTTTCACATTATAAACATTTATGGACCCTACAACCTCATAAAGAAATTTTGGGAACATATAAAAATATCAGGTTTGTTATCCGACCCGGATCTTATAGTTGCTGGCGATTTCAATTTCACGTTATCTCCAGATGAGGTGTGGCAAGCTGGATGATTATACAACCCTCATTCTGAAATTTTTTGGGTTTATATTTGCTATGGAAAATTTGATTGATGTTATCCCCTCGGTTCTGGCACCTACCTGGTCGAACGAGAAATGCGGGGGTGGTGGTATTGCCAGGAGACTGGGAATATTTTTATGGCCTAAAAACTTTGTGACAAAATGGGCAGGTATCGTTCACGGTCTTACTCTACGGGTGTATCTGAGCACAAAGTTGTGGTTATGCAGTTGGATTTTGACAAAAGTTTTTGCATTTATCCATTTAAGTTCAATCCCGCTTGGCTTTCAGATGAAGATTTTAATGTTTTTGTTAAAGGAAAATGGACCTGCTTCACATTAGATGCCCCAGTTCACTTGAATTTGATGCGAAGATTAGCCTACAAATTGGAAAACCTTAAACCATAAGTGATTTGTTAGGGAAAAGAGAAGAAGAAGGAAATTGATAGGTCCTTAAATGAGATTGAGATTGCTATCAAGTCCTTGGATGGGGAAGTTGATGGGTATTATTTCTTAGAGGAAAGAAAGAGGTCTCTGGTTTATCTTGGGAACCTAAAGCAACAACTTTTAACACAAAAAGAAAAGACCCTTAGACAAAAAAGTCAGGCTATATGGATACAAGTTGGTGATAACAATTCGAAGTGCTTCCACAGTTTCGCTAATAAAAGAAGACTTAATAATGCCATCTGGGAATCCAAAGGGGTAGATATGAGGTAGTTCATGATAGAAAATCCATTAAATTGGCAGAAAAAAGTTTCTTTTCAAGATCTTTACTCTGATAAGAATTCGATGAATATTGCTGGCCAATTGAATAGTATCAAAAACTTCCCACGTTTCTTTGATGGGTCTGAAAATGAAGAAATTGGGAAAGTTATTTCAAGGCAAGAGGTGTTGGAGAACTTGAAAGGATTCTCAAAGGATAAGAATATGGGCCCGGATGGGTGGACTGTGGATTTCTATCTACATTTCTTTGATTTATTGGGAAAAGACATTGTTGAGGAGACTAGAATATCTGGTAAGATTCTGAAAAATGTGAACTCTACCTATATTACACTTGTCTTGAAAATGGATAGGTCGACTTCTTTCATTGATTACCGATCGATTTCCCTTTGTAATTTGCTTTACAAGATTATTATGAAAATCATTGCTGCGAGGATGAAACCCCTCCCGGGTAAACATATTTCTACAAAACAATTTGTCTTTCTACCAAATTGTCAAATTTTGGATGTTGTAGGGATTGTGTATGGAGGTATTCACTCTGTGAAATTGAAGAAACTTATTGCATTTATCCTAAAGTTGGATTTGGAGAAGGCCTATGATAATATTGATTGGTATTTTCTTCATCTCATTCTCTTATAGGTAGGGTTGTCCTTAGAGATCACGAATTGGATTATGTCATTCGCCTCTTCTACTATATTTGCTAGATTATTCAATGTATATCCTTCTTATTTTAAGGATTCCAGAGGGATCAAGCAAGGATTTTTTCTTTCTCCTTACATTTTATTATGTTTATAGAAGGGTCGAGAAGACTTCTTTTAAAATCCAAGGAGAATCTACACATGATAAAGGGAATCAAAGTGGCTAGCTCCCTCTCCTTAACCCATATCCTACTCGTCGACGATGTTTGATCTTTGGAGATGGTCTCTTCCTGAATGGAAACATATTCTAGATGTGGTCAATACATTCTGTGGAGCTTCAAGTATGACTCTCAGTTCACATAAGTCATGTTTCACTTACTATTGTCATGATCTGGCATTAAAAGACAAATTTCACTTCTTTTTCCTCATAAGATGAAACATATTGGTAAAGGTTTAAACTATTTAGGCTTTTATATTAAACCTAACAATTATAAAATAGTGTATTGGAGTTGGCTTATTAGAAAGATACAAATGAAGATAGGTTCATGTACTTCTAGGTGGTTGTCCTTAGGGGGTCGACTACTTTTGATTAACTTTGTATTACACTGCACACATGTATAGTGGTTCTCTATGTTACACATTTCGGAGGGAGTGACTACTATGGTGAGAAGAATCTTTTTTTTTTCCCCAGTCAGTCGGTAAACAAAAGGAGGTGAAGTTCCATCTGGTAGAAGGTAAACAAAAGGAGGTGAAGTTCCATCTGGTAGAATGGGAGGTTCTTTCTAAGCCAAAAAGATTTAGGTGGTTGGGGGATTAAACATCTTTTATTATATTCAATAAGGCTCTATGTTAAAAGCCTTTGACGTTGTTTATTTGACAATGGATTGTGGGGAAAGTTGATTAGGGTTAAATATTTGAATCACATATCTTTGGTATATTGGTTGAGAACCTGTAATTTGAACAATACAAATGCCTCGGTGATATGGAGAAACCCGATAAAAGCTCTTCCTGTCATTTTAAATGAAATTGGATGGCAAGTTGGAAGGGGAAAACATTTTCATGGGTATTGATCCCAATGTTGTCCTGTCAAATAAATTTGTCCTGTCCTAGAACCTTATCAGAGATCTTCATTAGAGAAAGATTGTTGTCCTTAATAAAGCTTATAAAGCATTGGAGGCATCCAACCCTTGCTGGTACACATTTATAGACTTAAATTTTCATGGGGAGTTGGCTATTGAATGGGATGATTATTTTATTAGACTCAATTTGGCGGGCATATATTTGATCGATATTTGTGATGAGCTGGTATGGAGCTACAACAAACAAAAGGGCAGTGTCACAACCAAACTATCCTACAAGGCACTTGTCGAGCAACATATCGATTTGAATTATATTTGGTGAAAAACTTTGGTGTGGAAGGGGAAGTTACATTTGAGAATTAAATGTTTTGCCTGGTTATGTTTCAAACACCAAATCTTGACATGGGTTGGTCTTCAAAAAAGAGGTTTCCCGAGCCCTAGATGACGTCGCCTATGCAATACAACCTTGGAATTAGTGGAGCACCTTCTTTTTTACTATCATTTATTTCAGAATGTTTGGAATGATGTATGCAAGGGTCTGAACCTCCCTACAAAACGGGACAAACCTAGTTTGGAAGAGAATATATAATTAAGGCAGAAGTCCATTTTATTTTCAATTGACATTCCTTTATCCACTTTTTGGGAGGTGTGGAAAGCAAGGAACTACATTATTTTCCAGTAGGGACATGTAGCCGCATGTTATATAAGCATCAAGGTTCTCACAATACTTAAATATTATGGTTGTGTATTTTCGAAGCATCATACTAGAATTATGATCCAACCCTCTTTAGAATTCTATCAGGTATTGGGTTTTTTTTACGATGTTGAACAAGAAGGATCTTGCGGAGTTGGTATGGTCATTAAGTTACAATTGAACCGTATGTACTTGCTAAGGATGGTTGTGGGGAAAGGCACTGACACTAAGGCTAAAATACTAGCTCTTTGGGGTTTATTATGGTTTGCATGGAAGAAGAATATACATACTCTACAAGTGTTGGGGGATTCGAAATCTATTGTGGATTGGGAAAAAAATGTTCATCAAATTCATACATTTGAGTTGAATCATTGGCTGAGACGGGTCAAAGATTTGATAGGTCTCTTTCAACCGATTTCCTTTCAACATATCTACTGGGAAATCAATTAGGGTAATTGGCAGCCTCTCCAAGCAAGCCATCAAAAGCCTTGGAGGCCAAATATTTTGGGAGGAACACAATGATGGCACTCTAATTGAATTAGGATATATGAGTATCACTTGATCCATGCTACATGTTTCAAATTATTTGGGATTAGACTGAAGGTAATAGCTATGTTTTTGACAACTTGAGTAATTATGTAAATGTTGATGTCTTAGTATAGAAAAATATGGTTATTAAATGTGAGATTACTCATGATATATCCATTTGGGTAGTACAAACTGTTAATTGGTTATTAAATGTGAGAGTACTCATGATATGTCTATTTGGGTAGTATAGTCTGTTTTTTTTGTGAAAAAAAATTACTTTGTTAAATTGATAATGATGTGACAATTTTATGGTAATCATATGATGACCCAAACAATAGTAGGTTTTAGAACTATGCTTTACTATATAAAAAACACCACCCAATGAGTAAATGGTATATATACATAATCAAGTTACAATATGACTAATTAATAATATTATTTATATCTTATTTTGTTTTTAATTATTTATTAATATTGATTATGATAGTCATTAAAAAGGTTGAGAATTTTTCTTCGATGCATTTGCACATGTAAATCAACTATAATTTGATAAGGTAATTATTGAAAAAAACAAGAGCCACGAAGTGGTAATGTCCCATGTTAGCACTCAAAATGTACCTCCGGTTGCAAAAAGGTAATCTTAAGGTAACCACAAAACCGAGATTTAGGAAAGAAAGCTAGTTTCTTTCTCTCCAGAAAGGGATCTATCAATGATTGTTTTAACAAGGCTAGATATATGAAAAAAAAAGTAAAATTATGATTGTTGTTGTTGTTGGTTGAAACAAGGCAAGTGCACATTGGGAAATGGAGTCAAAATAAATATATATCAATCAGAGTGCTACTACATGGAAATTTATAAAAAAGGCAAGGTAGCAATTTAGTCACAGTCAAAATTCTTTGGTCTGGTGGAATAGAAGAAACAAGAAACAATCCATTAACGTGGGAATCTAGCAAGGATGAATCCAATGCCAACTTTAGTGGAATAGGTTTTGTGAATATCTGAAATCTATAGATAGAGCATATATATAGGAATTATGTACTATTAAAGACTTATTTCAGACATGAAAAGAAAACATTATGGAAGTAAATCACAGGAAATACATTCACATGAGAAAGGGAAAAACAAACTGTAACATAAACAACATAAGAATCTTTGAAAAATGTCAGCTTCGGCTTTGTGATTTTATTAAAGACAGGTCTCAAATTAAAACTCTCAATTCTCATGGGTTCCAAACATTTTCTCATTTCAATAATTGGTTCTTATACAAATTGCTCCCTGAGCTGAAATAACAAACTTCTAATAAAAGGCATAACCACCCTTACATCTATCAATTACATTTATTAACTTCTAACTGTTTTTTTGAAAAATAAACTAAATCCCTAGCTAACTAATTCTTTAGAAATAATCCTTCAATGATCTTCAAGTATGTAATATCTATTTGGATCTTCCGTATTTCTCGATCAATTTCCATTGGTCCGTAGATGGTAAGTCTAGGGTGGACATCTCTTTTGATAGCACACGTAGCTCCATGTGATCCCTGTATGAGAAGTCTGGTAAACATGCACATGTGTCCTTGAAAGCAAATATTATTTCAAAGTCATCTTCTAGCTTGTCCACAATTGTATTCCCTGATAATGACTGCTGCATGTCTGCAAATTTGGTGTGGTTTGACCTGCACTCAATCAACCTATCCTAGTACTCTTTCTGTGACAGCATACTACCTTTCTCTTCCCAAAAGAAAGGTAGTCCCTTTTTAAACAAGGGATCAATCCAAAAACATCTTCAACAGATGTGCCATGATCCCAATCTTTACCTCAACAATGTCCAAGTGATGGTGTTTGTATTGACAACCTCTCTTGCCCATGTAATAATGAATATTCTATCCTTGATATTGGCTGCTTTCAAATCGTCCTCTGTCAACTTATTCAGGAAATCAATGGTGTTATGAGCTGTCTCTATAGGCTTTTTGTTCAATCTTTCCTTCACAGCTGTTTGAATTTGTTTGGATGACTTTATCACAATCTCTTTATCTAAAATTTAATCAAGATAGGGCCTTAATTTAGTTGCTTTCGATATGAGTGCATCCCACATTATGTGTTAGATCCTTGTACTAGAAATTACCCTGTAACCTGTCTCATTAACTTATCATTTTTATTTTGCAATTCCTGGCACTTTCCTTCCCAGGCATTTCTTGTTCTCTCTTCAAAGCTAGATTCTCCCCCAAAACAATTATGGTTCCTTATCCCCACAATCTCTAACTCCTTCAAACTAACTTATGGCATGGATTGACCAAGAGATTGTTCACCTGATTCTATAGGAAGCGGAATTATTCTACTTTCAAGCTCCTTTTCTTTTTCCAACAATTTATTTTCGAATTCTTAATATTTATTCGTAAGATCCTTTTCACTTTCCACCTGTTGATTGCATGGGCAGACCTGGGTTTACTATAATCAATCAACAACACCCCTAACTCACTGGCCCTTTCGGTGACAGACCGCGAAGCAATCTGAAGTCTCACCCGAAGTGAATATAATGGGTTGGCCAAGACTCAAGTGTCTTGGACCAGGTTCTGCGCATCCTACTTTTCTTCTCTTACTCCTATGAGTCACAAGGTCAGCTATATCGGCGCATCGCACGTCCTCGTCTACTCGCAGCGCTTTTAGCCGTGCGATTCTTATCCACGCGCAAGTCTCACGGTTTCCTCCCATGTCGCACAACTTCCACTTACTCACAATATCTCCAACCTTATCGCATCTTTGCGCACCGCGGGACACCCAACCTCTCCTCAACGCTAAGCCCTTAGCTCGCAGTATCGCGCACCGCAGCTCCTCTGCCGGTGCGATATCGCCTCCCTGCGATATCTTACCACTACGACTTTGCACTCTTAGCGCTGACTGTGTCGATGTGCAAAGCTCTACTTCACAGAAGTTATATTGTGATTAAATGGTCATTAGAAACAGACGTAAAGGAGTCTTTAAGCAGCTTACTAAAATACTTCAACTTATCTCTATCTTCCTGCATTACTATGAACTCAACAATACATACATTCACTTACTGCAACTAACATTATCTGCAAAATAACTAGTAACAATAAGCAAGTACAATCACATTCATGCAACACATAACACGCAGATTTAACGTGGTTCACCCCCAGGCTAGGAGCTACGTCCACCAAACTGTGCTTCTATTATATATCTTGAGGGAAGTTAGCACAGTCTGTTGCACCGCATATGTAGCGCAAGATCTCTTCTAGATCTCTGGTCTATTTCTATCTCTATATTGCCCTTCTTTCAATATATCCTTCCCTCTCTGTTCTCTCTGTGGATGGTTACATACAGACTCAAATGACTCACAGACAAGCTAGGTGTCTGGATCGTTACAACACAGTCTGTCTGACTGACTCCTGAGTCTACTTCAAAAATAATCAACTGAGCAACTAACGACTCATCCTACGAACCAACCAACCCTTTACAATACAAAATACAAGCTTTTATAGGCGGCCCGAAGGTCTCGCCATTACAACACTGTGGGCCTGTCCCAACAGTAACCCAAACCCAATTAGTGACAGTCGGTCCTCTCTGTCCTTGAGGTAGCCGCTTCCCGTCACACCACAGTGCTCTGCAGTCTTCCATGCTTCCCGGCACTGACCATGGGTACTATGCACCGCTTCTTGTTTCTGTCCTTCGCCTTCAATGCCTGAGCCTCGTTGCTCCTTCTTCTTTATGAGGGTCGCTGAGCCCTCCTGTCTTCCGCCGCTGCCTTCAATGCAGTGGGTGAGCTCTCCCTTCTCGGCCGCTCAGGTACCGTTGCCTTTCTTTGACTTTCGCATCCCAAAAAGTCACGGTTTTCGGCTCTACTCTCCAGCTAGAAACGTGCTACGGCGTCGTAGCTCTGCCTTGTCTTCTTTCCGCCAAAACTTATATCTTTCCGCTAAAACTAGCAGCTTCTTCTGTAGCTGCGGGACCTTGCTCCAACACCACCAGAAGAGATATGTCTCTTTCCCACTGCCTTTCCTTCGCTGCAAATTTCAGTAATTTTGCTTTGCATTCAGTCAAATCACTAGTCAAGGTTTTTTTCTCTTTCTCAAGCTCTGTTATCTCAAAAGCTTGTATTAACTAAGTAGAAGGAATCTTTAACTTTTTCTTCAATAATTGGATGGTGATTTCCTTTTCATTTAACAATTTTTGTGTTGCAGAGCCTTTGTCTGCTTGACTTTCAACAACCAACAAGTCTGTGTGTAAATTTTTGATTTGTTGTTGGTGGGATTTGTTCTCTACCTTTTCTTGCCTAAGATGGTTCTCAATTTTACTTTTTCTAGACTGCAGCCTAGATACCTTCAATGTTGCTTTCAGTAGATCAGTGTATATAATATCCCCAGTCTGTTTGTGTAAGTGGATCATGTCAGGAATAGGGATATTCTCCAAGCTCATTTTCATTTCAACAACCTTATTCTTTGTTGCTACTGCTAGGTTCATTGTATTTTGGGTAAAATCCCTAACAATCACTAGGGATACATCCTTACTAGATATCTTCCTGAAATATGCATATAACTTCAAATATTTATTTGAGGCCACCTTCTTATCATCTCTGTACTTATCCAATAGTTCATCTCTACTCTTGAATTAGGAAGTGGGGTCTACATGAGTTTCATAGAAGGCATACGCCTTAACCTTAAATGCAGGTCAACCTTCATTTGTTTCTTCTTTTTACCTTTATCATCTATTACTTGCACAAGTTGTCCTCTTTCTTCAACCTTTAGCTTCTTAGGTGTTCTTGTTGTATCTTCCTCCTCTGTGTACATGGCATTAGGGAAGTCCCTTTTATTTGTTTTCTCAAAACAACTAGCTATTGTTGTAATATTTTATGTTGCTGGAACTATGCTTGAAATGCCAGGTTGTAATGAGCTGACTTCCTTCACTGAGGAAGTGGAATCTTCTTGCATATTGACATCCCCTTGGATCTCATGAGGGTAGTTCAGCCAATTTGCAGCCTCAGATAGACCCGCAACCTCATAGTGCTCAAAAGGTTTGTTCTTATTGACTTGTCTCCTGATAGAAATAATATGATGGGGATCATAGTTTATGGCAACCTCTGTTTGAAACCTAATTTCTCTTAATAAGCTTTCTATCATTGGTAAATCATACATGTTTTTTTATAATGAATGGGCCTACAACCCATGGGAACTTGATCTCTGAAGACTTCTTGAAGTTAAGGAAGTGTTCATTCTCCATTATCAACTTCTGTGTGATTAACTCCAAGGAAAACACTCTAACAGTAAAAAATGCAGGAAAAATGTAAGGTTGATGAACAAACCCATATAATCTAATTAATGTACCCTACTCCAATGAAAGCCAATCTCTTATTCTCTTTTCAAGAGAGAACTGCAACATTTCCTTCATCTGTGGTAAGACCTTGGGAAATTTCTTATGAAAAAATGCATTATAAACTTCTGATATGAGAAAATTAATGTATCTATTGTAATCCTTGTTCATCTCATTTGTAAGTACCATTTCAGGAAGTTGCAAGTTTTCTTCATTAAATTATAAGAACATTTTGAGCAGATATGATTGGAATATAAAGCATCTTGTTTTGTGGAAGTGAACTAGCTGAGAATGAATATTTTCAGCTAGAGACTCATCAAATTTAAGGTAGCATGATTGGACTAACTAACTCGACTCTTCTGACTCAATATGACTAGTGCTAATGGTAAACAATGGACTCATTAAAGGCTTTGTGACATATTTATCGGTATCTAACCCTAAAAATTGACTTATGAAGGTTATAACACACCGGGTTTCTTCATTGAATAGGTTGGAATCAACAGGAAAATGTTGGTTTTGCAATTGGATACCAAGCTTGAAACAAGTCTTGAAGAAAACCTCTTTTTGTTCAACAGTAGACTCTCTGAAATAATGGATTATGTTTTCTTCATTAAACTCTTTGGATACTTGGGTAAACTCAACAGAAACATAAAAGGTATTTTTTATGACAAGTGGGCTGACTGGACAGAGGATTTTAGAAATGGTTGCATCCATAATTACCCTCTCAGAAGAGGACTAATTATAAGCACACCAGTCGACAAACTCAAGAAAATTTAGGGTTTTCTTAGTGGTGAAATAATGGAAATAAGACTTAAAAATGTCACGTACCTCCATCCCCTGGTATTTGAGGAGCTTCAATTTGGTTTTAAATATAGGGTCTATTGGACCATTCAACGGTATAGTGTCAAAAAATTATGAGTCTTTATCCTCAAAAATCTCTTCAACCCTCTAGTATTCTAAATTATGGACCTCAAGTTCTTATACCTCAACCATTTTAAATACTTGCTTAGTGGGGATAAATAGCCTACCTGATATCCTCGATAAGTGGTCCAAATTTTGGTCTGAGCTGGCCGTTTTCGCACAGTCTTGGACTTTCGCTTTCCCAATGTACAAACAAACAAATAACCTGGATCCATGTGCTCACATTTTTATATATTAATTGTTTCTTATCAACCATGCATCTTTCTCAACGAAACCACTTCTCATCCATCCATCTTACCCCTTTCATCCTGATCTGTTGATCATTTTTCTCGTAAAATCCATCTATCCTTATTTGATGTTGTGTTGCCCCCCTATTATCCTTGCAAATTCCAGTTGCAGATTAAATTCTGACCATAGATCTATCTTCTGATTGATCTTCACCATTGATCAATTTCATCTTTTACTCACCTGCTTAAGCTTTCCGCCTAGCCTTAGTCTCTTAAGAAGTGTACATTTTCCCTTTGCGAAGAGACTATCTGTCGTAAATCTGAATCTGTATCGATCTGAACCGTTCAATTATGCTTTTGTTTATCAAATTCCGCTAATCTTCCTTTCAATTTCTAGTGTGCATCTTCTATTAGCAGAACTATTCCCAGCCGTGGATCTATTTCTTCATCAGATCTGCGCCCTTGATTACATATGCCTTTAACTCATTCCACAATCTCACCAAGTTTCTTCTTCCATGCACCTTTCATCCATGAAAAAGATATCGACCATTGATCTATATTCTGCTTCCATTTGGACCATTGAAAGATGCAGTCCCTACCACATTTCGTTGGGTCTCGAGATTTTATTCACCCATGCACTTTTCAACTGCGAAATCAATACCGACCGTTGATCTGGATTGGGCTTTGATCTGAGCTGTCAAAACATAAGTCCCCTACCTAATTCCGCTGATTTGCAACTTAAATTACCCTGTGCTTGTTCACATAGCAAAATCCATTTGAAATGTAGATCAAAAACACTTTTAAATCCGCATCGTCTATTATTGATGGGCCTACCAAATTCCGCAAATCTCCAAACTTTATTTCTTCGTGCATGTTGTTGTAGCAGAATCCATATCCACCATAGATCTCTTTTATCCTCTGATCTACATTGTTAAAAATGGAAGGCTCTACACAATTCCACTGATTTTGAAATTTTATTTTCCCGTGCATGTATCACCAGCGGAACTCTAGATGATCGTAGATCTTCCTCCATTTGATGATCCAATGGTAGATTTTTGTTGTAGGTTAACTCCATTCCATAGGCAATAATTTTTTTTTAAACCTTGCAACTTACCGTCGCGGATTGATCTGTAGCCGTTGATCTCCTCCTCTACAAAACTACACCATTGATTCTTGCTGTGACGTAACGTTGAAGCATATTTCTTATATGCAACTTATTTCCAAGGTCACGCTTAGGATTTTATTCATATTTTCATTTTAGACCTAGGAATAAGTCTTTCAAAGCCTTTAGAACCTCTTCTGAACATCCACTAAGTCATATAATACCAAAATTCTGACCTTACCTTTCATTTTCTTTGGTCTAACCCCTTCAAACTACTTAGCAAAAAAATGGTGCTAACATCCTCAACATTGAAGATAGTTGTTGTTATAAGATGGAATATATGGAAATAACAACATAGATACCTAAGGCCTTGTTTGTTGGTTAATTTGACTAGGTAAACTCAAATCAAATAAAGTTAATTTCAAGTGAAGTGAGAACCCTCCAATTGCAATTGACTAATCACAAATTTAAAAATAAGTGAAAGTAATTTACAAACAATTTGCATACTAGTAAATTTTAAATTTTAGAAAATTGACATTTGATCATATGCATGAAGGATTATATAGATTATATAAATATTAAAACATTAAGTTTAAAAATAAATTATAAATTATATGATTTTCCTTCAGTCTTCTAGTTTACTGCAAGGTCATGGACTTTCTCTGTCTAATTAAAATTGCTTGTTTGCAACATAAATCTCAGTATCTAAGGATGTCCTCTAGGATGACTCTCTTGTCATGTTGTTTAAAATAAAATATTTAAATACCAGAACCGTTGACACCTTCTTTATAATAAAAATTTATACAGATCTCCACTAAATCCAATAATCATGACTTTGTTTCTGCCATTTGATCGAATTAGTGTTATGTTGCGTCGCTCATATATAATTATCAAGGATGGAATCTGATTCAATCTCATGTACAAGTAAGCTATATGTTATATATGAATGGAGGAGTAGATACTTTTTGAGGAGACCATACATAATATTTCATTAATAGAAATTCAACTATATCCTTTTAGTGAGAACCTTCATCTTTAAGGAATCTCCTTTAATAATATAAACAAAGAAAAGTCGATTGCGATTTTTTTGTTGGAACATTTTATTAGGGAAGATAAATATTTTGGGAGCACGCCCCACCCTGCCAGTGTGTCCCTTACCGAGCGCGTTTCAAGTGTTCTTAGTGGAGGGGTTGTGACAACCTCCCCCACCAGACTGGTCATCGTCTCGGTGACTCTTCTTCCAAGGGTTGCATCTAGGAGGGAGTCCATGCTCCTCTTGGAACACCCTTATGATGTATTTTGATTTCCACAAGGTATTCTTCCACTCCCAACTATTTTCCTCTTCTGGTAACCCTTTCGACTTGATGAAGTACTCCGACCTTGATTCTTTTCCACGCTTATTGAAGTGGTGTCCCAGGATGGCGTCCACTGAGTCAATTTGGTCTGCCAATGATCATCGCAGGAGCACATGTAGGAACGTTCTGTTATGGTTCTTCTTTATCAGTGCGACATCTTCATAATTGAATCACATGAAAAACTAAGTGATACACTTGAATATGTTCCAGGAGTTTAAGTCTATAAGCCACCTTGTCCACCCTCTCAACAATATCAAACAGGTCGTCATACTTCCACACCAAAGAGCTTTCCAAACCCTTCAAAGGAGCAAACTTCTCATTCCCAAGTTTGAGGAGGATGCTCTCTTCGACTTGGAATTATTCATTCCTACGCTTCATGTCCACCCAATTCATTTGTTTGGATGCTCTTTACAAGTGAGCCTTATCCAACTTCATCTTTTCTTCCCATTATTTGATGAACTCAATCTCAACCAGGTTGGAACCGATTTCTCCCGTCTTAATAACTTGTGGCATCAATGGTTTCTACCTGGTTGCCAACTCAAACAGACTATAACCTGTTGGCGAGCTCATGTGCATGTTATAGCTGAACTATGTAGCATCCAAAAACTCCGGCTAGTTCTTATGATCAACGTGCATGAAGTGCCTCAAATAAATATCCAAACTTGCATTAAGTCTCTCCGTCTGTCCATTCGTTTCAGGGTGGAAGCCAAAACTTGTGAGTAACTATGTCTCAATAAGCTTGAACAACGCTGGCAAAAAATTCCTTGTGAACCAAGCATCTCTATCAGACACTATGTTTAGTGGAAAGCCCCAATACTTGACCACATTTATGAAGAATGGCTTCACAACATTCGCTAAGTTTGGAGGACGACTTCATTGGCACAAAGTTCGCATACTTGGAGAAAAGATCTACCACCGCAAAGATCTCTTTGTACCCCTGTGCGACCAACAACTGTGTAATGAAGTCCATGGAGACACTTACCCAAGGCCTCTTTGGAATCGACAACATCTGCAATATCCCTGCTTTCTTCTTTGTACTCAATTTGTCTTGTTGGAAAATGAGACAGGTGCATACATACTCCTCGACATCTCGGTGTAGATTCTCTCGAAAGAAACTCTTCTCGACCAAGGCTTGTGTCCTATGTTGCCTCGGGTGGCCTACCAATGTCGAGTCATGACACTCCTGCATCAAGTCTTTTCGAAGATGAGTCACTTCCCGCACATACAATCATTCGTCAAAGAAAAGTAGTTTATCCTTCACCTGAAGCCTTTTCTCCTTTCCTTCCTTGACCTCCGGCATGATGCTTCTAGCAGTTGGGTTCCCCAACAAGTTTTCCTGAATTTTATGCCATGATTTGGACACAACTTAAACTGTCGAATTGGGAGCTAGTCGCCACATTATTCATCTTCACCACGAAGGGCTTATAGAGAAGGTAATGCTGCCAAACCCTCAAGCAATGCACCACCACTGTCATTTCTTTTTCATGAACCAGGTATCTCCTTTCCCTATCCTTGAGCTTTCGACTTTCGTATGCTAGTGGATGACCTTCCTACAACAAAAATCCTTTGATAGAGAAGTCAGACACATCCGTCTGCACTTTGAATTCTTTCTCGAAGTCAGGAAACTGCAGCACCAGAGCGGTTGCAAGTCTGCATTTAAGCTCGTCAAACACATCTTGGCACTTTTTCTGACCACTTCCATGCCTTGTTATTTTTCAACAACTCGGTGAGAGGCACAACTACTTTAGAGTATTTGTCTATAAACCTAGGGTAGTAGTTTTCCAAGATGAGGGAGCTACACACTTCGTGCATTGTCCACGACTCTTCCTAGTCCTAAATCACAACAACTTTTCTGTCGTCCATGCGGACCTCCCCATGTCCAATTTTATGGAGTAGGAATGAAATCTCCTCCTTCCTGAACATGCAGTTGGATGTCTTCAGGTACAACTTATTCTCTTGCAACGCTCTGAAAACCTATGCTAGATGTCGATTGTGCTCTTCCATCATTTTGTTGTAGACAGTGATGTCGTCTAGGTACACCACAACCAATCTGTCCATAAACGACCATGGCACATTATTCATCAATGTGTAGAATGTCACAGGGATGTTACACAACCCAGATGACATAACAAGGAACTCGAAAGCTCCCATACCGAGTTGTGAATGTTGTCTTGTGCTCATGGCCTTCTGGAATTCTGATTTGGTAGTTACCCCTGCCTCAAATCCATGTTTGAAAACACCCTTGCCATGGATAGCTTGTTAAAATAATCAGCCGCCAACAAAAGTGTTTATCGGTTCTTGATGGTTTTCTTGTTAAACATTCTATAGTCCAAGCACATCCGCAACTTTGGTGTATCCTTCTTCTTATGAAACAACATTGGGGCACCATATGGCGACCATGAAGGCCTTATGAAACCAACATCCATGAGCTCAATTAACAACCATTTCAATCCTCCACCTCCGGTCTTGATAACCTCTAACGAGATTTTTCCACGGGATTGGAACCTGGCTCTAGCTCAATCCGATGATCCACGACTCTTCTCGGAGGCAACACCTTCGGTAAGTCTTTGGGCATCAAGTCCACATAGGTAGCCATCATGTCAGAGAGGATAGGATGAATAGGCATCCCCACACTTCCCATATCACACTCGTCCAACAACACTGCAACATACATCTACGACCCTGACCCCCGAGCCACTTTCTTCATCTTTAGCGCAGAAAATGAACTTTCCATGTCTTCCCTCTTTGCTAATAATGGTGTGCACCACACCTGGATTTCTTCCACTTAGGACCACCATTTTGTCCGCAAATGAAGACAATTCCACTTGGTGTCTTCACAAGAAATCCTATCCAAGGATCATCTCGAAGTCGTCGAGAGGTGTCACTATAAAATATGCCCTCCCCATCCAACGCCCCAACTAAACGTGCACTCCTTAAGCAACCCCTGCTTCAGCTTTAGCTGTTGAATTCACTGCTTTGACACTAACGCCGCAGTTCTTCTTCTTCATCCATATCTTGTCTTCAACTTCTTTCCTCATGAAGTTGTGAGAGGCACCCATGTCAACTAGGGTGCTCACTTGACTCCCGTTCACCACAACATCCACAAAACTTAGCACATTTTGGCCACTTCGCATGGCGTCGAGGTGATAACAACCGCCCGTCACCTCGCAATGCATTTCTTTTATCATTGGTCCAAGAGCACACGTTTCTAGAGTGCTCTCTGCTATAGTTCCCTCTATTGGTCTTGTCGTGTGTTCTACTTGTGTGCAGTATGTAGTCATGTGCTCGCTTATAATGTCTCCAAGTATGCACACTTGAGCGCTCGTGGAGTTGTGGCTCCATCCTCACAAGAATTCTGTCACGTCCACCCATAAACATGCCGACAACATATCCTTCCAGTGCACTGCGTCTTCTTCCATCGACGCCAATGACATGCGTTCATCACCAACGGTCCTTGTCTCCTCTGCAAAGGAGTGCATCCAACGTTCTGTTGCCGGTGGTCTTGGCACCTTCGGAGGCTCTGCCAAGAGGAGCACCCAAGATCTTTGGTTCCTTTGTTGCATCTTCCGCATAACACTTCTTCCCAACACCTCGGTGGTGTGGAGCGCCCAGAGCTGATGCTATCTGTCACATCCACAACGCAACATGTATTAGGACGTCGCTCACTAGCGCTATGTGGCACTTCCTAGGACCCTCCTTGAGGGTGTGGCCAACCCAAGGGCTTTCTGACAGACTACGTCTAACCAACCTGCGAAATATGTTTTACCTCTAACACTTATCATGTTAGCCTTCCGATGCACATTTAACCAAATGCAAACAAAACAAAGAATAACACAAGTGCATGGGTGGGGTTTCCAAAAGCAACGAACCCTGTTAAGCTTTTATTTATATAGAAGAAGTTACATTAGTGGAGTTGCCAAACCGACAGAGCTTTGGTGTGGCTAAACTAGCAACACACCTGTTTACAAATTATATAAAGAGAAAGTTGTCTGCTGCTCACGGACGCCTAGCACTCTAACTCTTGAAATCATAGCTATTTGTCTTATAGAAATTCTTGCTTGTTGTCTCTTAGCTCCTAGACTTGGTATTTTTATACTAGGAGCACATGATCCTTAAGTGGGTGCATGTCCACCTAGTGTGTCCACAAAGGAAGCTTGTCGCCCACCTTGATGATCCTTCTTCCCTTTTTCGTCGATGCGTCTATTTGATTCGACGTCATGTGCTAGAGCGCCCACCTTGGGGTGGGACTAGCGCCCATCGCTTTCGTTATTCACGGTGCTTTCCTGAGCGTGTGTGCGCCTACCGAGGATGCTCCTGTCACGCATCTTTGCTAAGGTGGTTACCTTGCCTAAGAACAAACTTTCTTAGGAGCATGCCCCACCCTGTTAGCGCGTCCCTTGCTGAGCAAGTTTCAAGTGCACTTAGTGGAGGGGCCGTGACACCTAAGGCCTTGTTTGTTGGTTATTTTGACTAGGTAAACTGAAATCAAATAGAGTTAATTTCAAGTGAAGCGATATCCCTCCGATTGTAATCAACTAATCACAAATTTATAAAGAAGTGAAAGTAATTTACAAACAAGTTTCATATTACTAAATTGACATTGAAGATGTTTGACTCAATTAGACTCTCAAACCGAGGTTAACACATTTTCTTTCTCAAATTATAGAATTAAATCACAATACATACTTTGAAATTTTAGGAAATGGACATTTGATCATATACATAGAAGGATTCTATAGATTATATAAATATTAAAATATTAAGTTTAAAAATAAATTATAAATTATAGATCATATGATTTTCCTTTGGTCATTCTCATCGTCTTTTGACATAGTGTCTCTTGATCACTTGTACATAACTAACTTCATCATCCATCTCTTTACTTAGATCCATTCCTCATTTCCTCCTTTCATTTGAGGTCCTAGTTTACCTTAGTGCACCATTCAACTCATGTAATCCTTTTGTGCACTTAGGCTTCATACAAATTAAGCTATTAGAGGCACCTCTAAGGAAAGATGGTCCAAGCGTACGGTCCTCCCATAGACATATAGTTGGGTTCATACCGAAAAAGTACATTAGTTGGGTTCATATCGAAAAGTACATTGGGAAACTTTTGGTCAGGGATACCTCCCTTAGGTAGTCTAGCTTCCATCTTAAAGCTAAGAGTCCTTAAAGAAAGAGGATTTCCTCTTGGTATGACAACAATAAATTTATTAGGACAGGATATCTTGTAGTTGTGGGAATTATTAGGGGATTTCACTTTTCCAATCTCTACCCTCCACTGACACCTTCTTTATAATAAAAGTTCAAACATTTAAATCATGTTTTTTACAAAAGTCCTATCTGTGCACGCTATGTTGATGATGGATTTGAATGTGTAGTCTACATATATTTGAGCAATTAAAATGATAAAAGTTCAAACATTAATATTGTTTATCCGATCACTCTATGTCAAAGATGTATTTAAGTGTGTAGCACAAAGATCTTTCCTTATAACCAGAAATTTTCAAGAACTATTTAAGACTAAGAAATCCATTTAAGTAGAAATCCAAAATTCCAAAATAAACTCCACATCCCATAGTTCAATTAAAAATGACAGAGTTCATGAAATAACATTTAAAGAAAAACTCAGGAGACTGCATAATTTTGATATAAATGATAAAGAGTTCATTAGGGAAACAAAACCTCTTTTAAATTTAATAATTTTAACTTAAAAAAACAAGTATGTTTTTAGTTTATTTCAATTTACAATAGATTGTCACTTTTGAGTTGAAAAACCTTCAAAGCTTTCTTTTCGTATGTGTCGATTAGATGAAATTTCAACTCAAAATGGGCCTTTCAACCCTAATTCAAATTATATGTCATCATGTGTTAGCCAATGAAATTGCTTTAAATTTGAAATACTGTATACGTCTTAAACAATTTTTTAATATAAATTTGGGGTTCGTCAAATGTATGGAGAGTGGGTACTCGTTGGATGTGGAATTTCATTCTGCATCCAGGGAGCTCTCCCGCTTGAAATTTGAGTAAAACCACAAGGAGATATGTTGAAAATATGAACAATAAAAGTAGTTTTTCTTTTCTTCCTCCAAAATTAATAAATATTATTTTATTATTTTAACTATTATTTTATTATTTTCCTTAGGAGGCCCATTTTGAGTTGAAATTTCCTATAATACAGTTGAGTTGTTTTACTTCCCAAAACAAAATTCAAGGTTACCCATTAATCTACCCGAAATATGAAGCCATCCAAAGAGTAAAAATAAATTCACTCGATAATCAAATTTGATGAAAGGTGAATTGGTCACATCTCTCGTGCTGGATAACACTATCAAAATGGAAAACATATCAGAGGTGTAATCTCAATTCTTGAATTAGACGTTTATCTATGCCCATTGGTCAATGAAATAAATATGAATTGATTCTTAATAACAAATTAAGACCTTGATGTAGACCGCCATCCTTTCACTTTATACTAGCCAACCATGTATAAGGAGGTACTGCCTCCATCCTTTGACCCTACACCAGCCACGTATAAGGAGGTGCTGCCAGTGTTTAGATCGTTGGCATGCCACCTATCCACTAGAAGATCAAGCAACAATTGTTTTGAGAAATATGGAAAGGTGGGCATTTGGCTCTGGCCTCCACATTTATTTATTGTTCTATGCTATTGCAGTACATTTGGCTTTGAGCCCAGTTATATTTGAATAGGCTCTCATTGTTTAGGGACACATTGAAGCATAGATCCACTACCAGGCATTGCATATAGGAGGAAGAGGACTCTCAGGGATGGGGTATGGCATTGAGGGACTGCAAGCAAGCGCTAAGCAGGAGACTTGAATGTTAGGTGAGCAACATACATCATGTATGGTTAGGTGCTTTGAGAATTTTAGGGACTCTTAGATATATTCCTACATACTTTTGCTTGGGTACTATCAAATCATGACTTGTATGATGATTGAAGAAGTTTGGCAACGCCGAATTCACAAGGGTATGGGATAACATATTTTATTTTGTATTATTATTTCAATTTGTTATGGGGCATGGAATTTGTTCCATAGGAATATATAGGCATTTATATAGTGAAAACAATTGACTTGTTGTCATGATATTGTAACCTCTTCTTGAGATTCGGGTTTGCATGAAGTATTTAGATTGAGGAAATTTTGATTCTTTATACTTGAAATACCAAGCATGACCTGATGGTATTTCACTATCCGATCTCCATTTATGTTACAAGATCTATGCATTGTACTACAAGATACAAAATTTAGCACAAAAGGTGGGTGGTTGTATTATAATAAAGATCATATTTCAGTCTAATAAGGTTATAAGGTAACATATGAGGAAAAACTTGGTTACATGTGACTAGAGTGTAGAGCTAGATATAAAGACAACTAGTTTAACTTGGTTACCTGTGACTAGAGTCTAGTTATAGCAGAGGCAAGTCTTAGATTCAGGACTTGGCCCTCCATTTACTCTAGTAAAAACCTTCATGGGATTAAGTGAAGATAGGAACCAAGGTCTTTCTATGTTAAATGAGGATAATACATCCAAAATCCCATTCTAGCTCCTGTCATAGGATCACCATGATTGAATGTAAATACTATGTCTCTCTCTGAATACGAATACTCTGTTATGCCTCTCTAGCTAGTGGCAACTTCTCTACTATGAAAAAGTTTAAATTGATATCTGCTCAAAAAAATCCATATATATCAATTTCGAGGGTATCTTTCTAGGCCATCTCTATCGAACAACCAAGCTAGAGCTATTGAACAACCATTCCTACTAAACACTAAATGAAAAGCAAAACCAATTTATAAACATCTAAAATCAAGCCATTGCTTCTAAACACTAAATGAAAAACAAAACAGATTTATAAACATCTTACAATTTTAGTACAGTGTACCTCAACTTTGTTCTCTTTGACATGGTGGACTTTAGTTGAAGATAAAGTTTGTTTTTTTGGCACTGTTGAATTTTAGTTGAAGGCAAACACAACAAGCCCGACATAACCAAAAAAAAATTGACTGCAATTCAGTCCATTTTCTTAGACTCAAATACAACACAGATTACATTCCATTTTCTTAAACTCAAACATAACACATACACCCCCACTACACCAAGAATTAGCAGAGTGAGACAAAAAATAAATGAAATAAAAGATACTCTACAGTATCTGGACTATCAAACACAGAGGCAAAAATCAAAGAAAAAATACACATTCATATTCAAAACCGGACTTCCTCTTCCCGAAATTCTTTTCTCAAGGCTGCAACTTACAAAGCTGGCTTCCTCTTCCCGAATTTCTTTTTCTCCACTACTTCTGTAAATCTTCCTTTTTCTGATCACAACAACTACAATCCATATCTCAACTCGGAGCCTAAAACCCCTCCTCTTGGCAATCCATCAACCAAATCAAACCTTGAAACCCTCTCATTTGATATTTTCATATGAGGGCTAATCATTCTTTTAGCCATGGAAGAAGCTCCTTTAGTGAAAATTAACTGGTTGACGAATTCCATTAAATAGTCATTGAACAAGAAAATAAAGCTACCTGTGAGCACATCGACTTTATTCGACTCCTGCAGTGTACATAAGGCCTCGATCGCATGAGCCAAAGATTTCGATGAGCCGACACCATTTGCGTTTGCAAGCGAAGGCATGGGCGATGGATTCGAAGGATTGCATGAGAGTAAGAGAATCTTACTGTCTCTGGTGCCGAGGTATAGAAGAATACACTCAACTGAGCAAAAACAAACCTATATCGCAAATACCCAAAAGTGGAACACGAAAATGCCAGCCTAACCAGTCTTGGTGCATTAACTCTTGGAGCTTTGGAGAGTAAAATCTAATAATTATAAACTAGCAACCTAGAGAGAGTCTCTGAGTCCATGCACTTTGATCTATCCATGTGAAGACTTAAGCTGTAGAAAAAGGTGGAGTGAATATCGTCTTAAGCAGCTGTAGAGTGAAACCCCGACTTGCATATCAAACGGAACCAGAAACACCATGAGAGTTCCTTAGCCTTGCTTTAACCCATTGCCATGGATATCAAGAACTGCATCTGTCAAGACCATACAAGCGTATAATCCCATGGTCGAGCTGTCATCACACCGTCAAACTTTACGCGTAAGATAAAAGACAACTAAAACGCCCCACTTTTCCGGTTGATTTTTCATTAAAAAAACCAGTACAAATTTTTGCTAAGAAATTGTTATTTTCATCATTATGTCTGTAATTCTAGTGGATTGTCCTAGACTAAATTACTGATTTTAAAACCACCAAGATCATTAAAATTGCGATTTAAACTCCGGAAATAATGATTTAGATCAGAATTGGTCGGCCAGATCGAGGCGGATTAAAAGCATTTCGCTTATACTGCTCCATCAAACTTTCTGTACCAACACATTAACTCCAAAAGCCACGTAAGCCCCGTTGCAGTCTGTTTGAAGCTACTATATATGGTACGTGCATGGCCCCGCCGAAGCTTGGAGCAGGGTCTCCAGACATTAGGTCATGCTCATCAAGAATCTGTTTGAAGCTACTATATATGGTACGTGCACGGCCCCGCCTAAGCTTGGAGCAGGGTCTCCAGACATTAGCTCATGCTCATCAAGCGCAAGGAGCTTCCAGGCTTTTACAAAATTCACAATACAGAACTTCGTCGATGTGTCTGAAGCTTCGCAATGGCAGCGAAGTCGGTTTTCAGCTTTGAGGTGGCATTGAGCTCTTTTAAGCCCATAGCTCAGCGTGTAAGTCCTCTTATTAGAATTGTCAAATTTGTTGTCTCCAAAATGGGACGAATAATATTCGCAAGCTAATGTAGATTGAATTTGATCTTGATGAACAACAACAATAACAATGAAGGGAACGGACCAAGAAGAAGAAGTAAGTGGATCGACTCCCAAACCGGGGGCCTTTTATTCCCAGCGCAGGTATCATATTGTTATGGATGTTTTGCATTCTGAAACATGTACAAATTGCACGGTTTGCACGGTTTTACAAATTGAGCACCTTATTGCACCTTATTGAGCACAATGCATTTCTGCCTGGATTTGATATACTGACCTGGAACAGAACAAAGGTATTTTGAGGACTGTCGTTTATGAAGGGAACGTTCTCTTGAACGCAGGCCAAGTCGTAGAGAGTGGATGGCGAGATCTTGAACTCCTTTCTTCCCAGAGAAGTAAAGTAAGCAGGGATTCCTTTGTATCGTTCAAACCCATAATAATATCGTTGTAACACTTGGTATTAGCAGTCCACAGTACTACTACCGGTCTAGTCAAAAGTTTCAGGGCAGGGGTTTGATATAAGACTTTTCCCACCAACTCGGTGCAATTCGCAATATATTCTCTACATTTAGCGTTCAAAGATGCTTTTCAACTAAAGTAGTATGAAAATGAGTCTTAACGGAGTCAAGATAAATGATTTGTCTCAAAATTGTGTTTTCTATGTTTCAATATCTCCAGGGTTGCTGGGTCTGCTTTTACTTCGCTTCTGTCCATGTCAAAAGTTCATTTGTACCGGTTGCAAATTTAAAATTCATCTTCAATGAGATTGTTTGCAGCCTACAAATTCGTGTTATAATACTTTTTTTCAGAGGAAAAAATGCCATCCTTTGATATTCATTAAGAATCAAAAAGACAAATTATACAACAACCAACAACATGACAGGTGGATAAAAAACATCCAGTGCCACCCATTCAACCAATAGATAGGAGTGGACTGCAATACTGCTAGCACATATGAGATAAATAACAAAGTCTGATTTATGCAGACTTTTTTCATCATCCCTGAGTAATCAGGTCAACAATTACCAGAAATTCAAAAAATGACCAGTAAACATACATTCCAAAACATTTCCAGCTAGCTGAGAATCTCCCAAAACAGACAAAGAGAAAGAAGGAAAAAGACATGTCTAACCAATGATGTATAAGGAAGATATCAGCCATCAGAAAAGAAGAAATTGGCCATCTTCAATGACCTTTCCATCCAAAGTTTCAGTGAAAAGTCCAAAACCCACCTCCAATTTCAGAGCCTTTTTTGATAGACCATCAGCTAGCATATTATGCTCCCGAAATATATGTTTAATGGTCACAGGTGGGACTATTTGCAGCATGGATAATATATCATCACACCAATGTTTCAACGTGGGTATTTCAAGGACAGATAGTTTGTTTGCCCATGAAATAATCACCATTGAATCACCATAAATCAAAATGTATGTGTTATAATACTACATCTACTAACCTCAATAGTTTTTTTTTGGCATGTGTGAATAGTATTATCATTTTGATTTTCAAATCAAAATTTTGTTGAAAAGGTCAATCTGTCCATAATTTGCATGACCTTGATTAACAACATGTCCAAGTAACCAATTTTGTTAAAGAGATTAAATTAATGGATCTCAAATCTTCGAGTTTGAGAAGTATGATGCATTTTTTGAGAGAGACTTTGGGTTAATGATCTCGAAGAAGTCCAACTACATGGTTGCGATTTTAAGAAAACAACTGGATAAATCAAAAGAGAAGCCCGAAACACTACTACATATATTCATTTTACATCTATTCATCCATTAAGTTTGAAAAGCATATTGGCCTGGGGACACTTGGGGACACTTGTTCTAACTTTGTTGGATCACTTCAAGAGTCCATTAATACTCTAAACAATAGTAAGAAATTATTATTATATATATATTTTTAAATAAAATAAACATAAATTAATAAATATTATAAAAATCAGTTTCATTAAAATTTGTATTGTTCTTTTAAAAAGACACGTGTATCACTACATTTAATTCATTAAATGGTATATCTTAAATATTTTTTTATCTTTTTTTTTTGTATTTTTTAAAGATTTCATCTTAAGGATTTCATAATAAGAATAGTATGAACATGAAAACTTTTCAATTCCAACACATTAATATTTAGTATATCTTATGATAATGAAATTTATAACCCTATAGTGTTGTCTAGGTTTTATATAAAAAATTAAAAGTTAATATTATATGTAAATATAAACATAAAATAATTGCATTTCTATTTATTCTAGCTTACTACATTTACTAGACACATAGGAGGTATGTGCATTTACTATATACATGAGGATATGAATGGTTGTATTTATTTATGTCATGTCTACTAAAAATTGCTCACAAGATTATGAAGGGCTAGGAAACTCTTAAATCATTCACGGATCTACAAAAGACCATGTATGATGTGGATTGCTCATTTACTTTACATTAGTTTTTACATAAAGAGGTAGGTATTAAGCAACTATGTTGCTTATTGCACTTGTTAATTTTAATAATTTTAATAATTTTGTTGAAGATTAATCTTAAACATGAGGAAATGCAAAAAATCTTAGATATGTAGGGACAAACAAATCTTTGCGAACCATTTATAAACAAGATCCACGAGGTGACAATGTTCCGACATTTCCATTATCTATTGCTATAAGAGTGATACTATAAAAAGAGCAATTCAAATAGACACATACAAAAGACTTTAGATGCATAACAAAAAATATATATGTAAATAATTGTTTAAATTTATGTCACTTGATAAATTTAGATTAATTATTTTCTATTTATTTTCTTTATATAAATTTGATATTTATAACATGTATACAAATAAGCCAAAACAATGTTTGTATATAATGTGTAAAATAGATTTAAAATGAGAATATTGTTTCTTGAAACTAGCCTGACATTAGAGAACGTCACCAACTGGCGGAGGTGTAGTGTTCTCCATCTTCTTTATCAAAGTCTTCCTTTCATGTTCTATTTATTTTGGATGATTCCTATAGATTAAGCTTCATTGATTTAGGGGGATTTGGGAATCAAAAGATTTGGATAGAAGAATTGTTCAAAACACAAATGGAGTGGATAGCGCATGTAAAAACTCATTCCAACAAGAGGCACTAGGTGCAATGTCTTTGACATCAACAATATATTGTTTTGAAACATTAGACATATTGAATACTTTGTTTTGGAATCTAAAAACTATTAATAAAATACAAAAGTTTTTTAATTAAAAATTAAAAAAAATATTTGATTAAGACCATAAACACCATACAACTTAGAAAATTATAAATTTAAATTAAAAATATATATATACTCAATTATCAAAACGAAAACACTAGTCAATAATGCATGGTTCTCCACATGGTTAGCTTGAGACAACATGTGGAGTCCATGTGCACATTCGTCATGCCTACCACCCAGGTGTCTGGCCATGTAGACTTGATATGAGGGTCTTTCTGCCCTGAACTTGTGTTGCTCCAAATCCCAAGATAATAATATAAAATCGATATCCATTATTTCTCTCTTCTGATATAAATGCAATAATTATATTTAAGAAAGAAATAAATGACATGATTGTCCTTAATGTTTAACCTTCAAACTCTATAATTACACTTGGTAACTCTGTTGATTCCTCAATCCTAGTGATTGTGCAGATCTATCATCCACGCATGAGCAACCTTCCTTTGCGACATATGTAGATCAATGTAGTGCTACCAGTCACATATTTACAGAGCCATGTGCTCACAACACAATTATTTGGAAGCATATCACTATTTCCACGCTGAAATAAGCGGAGGTGATACCAACAAGCATGTGCCTCTTGTTTTTCTTTTCGCATCTTATACGCTATATTTGCTTGTACATGCCTATAATAGATACCAGTCATCACCTCATGATTAAAGGGCGCTTGCACGAAGTTGGTTCCACTTTTTAGTGCCACTTAAGAAATCAGAAACACACTTCTGAAGTGTAAATCGAGAACACATATGCATTATTCATGGTACGTTCGGAATAACCTGAGCCCAAACACAAGGTTAAGGTTAGTAAGGAAGTATTGCATATGCGATATATCGCATATGCATTCTGTAAAAGTTAAATATCACATATGCGATATGGAAAACAAAAAAACAAAAAACAGAGGCTGCAGGCCTCTTTTCTCATTTGCACAGTGACGTTTCAGGAGAGCGATAAACTGCACATGCAATTTGTGTTTGAGCATTTGGAGGTGCTTGTGGAGGTGGCTTGGCTCCAATGGCAGGTAACTACTCATATCTATTACAAATTGTTTTCAATTCTTTATTGTTTTTGTTAATTTCATAGTTTTTATAATTGTTTAAAATAAATTTAATAAAAAAATTTGAATTAAATCAAAGAATGATAAATTAAAACACTGTTGTATTTTGTTGTTTAAATCTTAATAGATAACAGAAATGAGGAAGATAATGTGGAAAACGAACCCACTAATAACCAAGAACCTAACCCAAACATGAACCCAAACCCAAACCCGGAGGGGGAAGAAGACCGAAACTCACAGATTCTAGCGCGTTTGGCATCATTGAGGTGCCTTAGCTCATCTATTAGAGGGGGGGATCATTTGAGACAATCTTTAACCGATGCATTGGACACAATAACAAACACAATTGCCAATGCCCAAGGAGCTCTGTACAACATTAGCTCGTACAGAGAATCCAGGAGGCAATACTACTCTGATGGTTTGAGTTATAAAGACACCAAAGACCTAAAGATTACAAAAGACCAATTATTTTCATTATTTCGGGACCCTAGCATCGGATTTGTTCCACCCATCAGTCGAGCACACATTTGCATAGACTGGTGCGTGGAACCAAATATAAAGGCAAATTGGATGGATCGTTGGTATATGGTCTTCAATGAAGACCCTCATGGGAATAGGGACATCCCATTTTATTTCCTTAGGAAGTTGTTTGCAGAATTCATCCTAGGGAAACATGTTAACTATTTCGATATCTTAGGCTTCCAGGGTGTTGGTCATGGGATGCCTCAAGATAGGGAAGGGGCCAGGACGGATCCTAACCATGTTCCATGCCCTCCACGCACACCAAAACCCCCTCGGCTATATCCTCCTACGGGTCCTGTCATTGAGGACACACATGAGGCCGTATTTGACTTGACAGATACATTGCTTCAGCATGGGACTGATGTCCAAGGCAATGCAGGCCAAGGGGTTGGCACTTCTAAGGCCTGACCATCGCACAGTAAAGATCCATCTACAGATCACACAGAAGACGCAGAGCGTTTAGAGCATCGTGTTACTCCACACCCTTTCACATCGTGTGGAGGCATATGCTATGGCCTTGCATCAGACTTCTAAGATGGTGGATTACTTCGATTTGTAAGTAAAACTCATTATTTTCATATTATATTTTGTTTCATATCACAATTTTCAATTGTTTCGCAATTTATTTCTATTTAATTATCTAACAAATTATGTGAACAAATATACAGCTGGTGTCCCGTGGCACACCAGAGTCACATAGTCCGCCGATTAATGTTGAGAACATTGATGTTGCTGTCAATATTGCTTATGGGTTTGGTTCTTCACCATTAGCGGTAAGAACTATACTTGTTAATTTGTCAACTTTATTTACATATTTATAGTAGAGATTGTAACATTCAATACATCCTAATTTTGATACAATATGTTTTATGCAGGGTGATCAGGATGAGTACATTGAATCCCAGCCTAGTCCCTCTCATGCAGAGGTAGATTCCCAGATGCAGGTATTATTTTAAATATTATTTTAATTATGTTTCACTTTCTTTGTAAAAATCATTTTTCGTCCATCATGTATATGTCTCGTTTTCTTTGTATTATCTGACATTGACATATGTTATGTTATGCAGGCATCCATTGAGCCATTGGTGCTTGAAGAGCACCAAAGTGAGGTTATTTCCGACTCACCTCTTCCCCCCCGCCAGGTACATGTATGTTTCTCTTTCTTTGAAAACATCATTTTCCATCCATGTAGTATATATGTCTATGATTCTTTTTATTATCTAAATTTGACATATGTTATTTTATGCAGGCTTCTATTGAGGCACCGGTGCTTGAAGAGCACCAGATTGATGACCCACCTATGACGAGCCAACAGGTATGTTTATGTATCTCTTTCTTTTAATTGTGATTTTAATGATTCAACATGTACTTTTTTAATTTTTTGAAATTGTCTAATTGTATCTTTATCCTTTTGTACGTAGTAATGTGAGTTTGATGAATATGTCCAAAAATTGAGCTTCTTCGCTAGTACAAGTAGAAGTCCTTTTCTCTCATTGCTAGTTAATTGATCCATTGGTTACACACCTCCTCATGTCCCCCAGGTATATTTATTCATTGCAACTCTTGCTTATATTGCTTTTTGTACATGCAAGTATCTTTTTCCTTGTTGCCCCCATTGATATGTTTCTTTTTCTTTGTATTATCTGAAATTGACATTTATATTACTTTATGCAGGAATCTATTGAGACAGTGGTGCTTGAAGAGCACCAAAGCGAGGTTTTTGTCGACCCACCTTTGACGAGCCAGCAGGTAAGTTTATGTATCGCTTTCTTTGTACATTTATGTATGGATTTCTATGATTTGGTGCTTTCTCTTTGTACATTTTTGTACGTTTATGCATCGCTTTGACATATGTTACTTTATGCAGGAATCTATTGAGATAGTGGTTCTTGAAGAGCACCAAAGCGAGGTTGTTGTCGACCCATCTCTTCCCCCCCGCCAGGTACATGTATGTTTCGCTTTCTTTGGAAACATCATTTTCCGTCCATGTAGTATATATGTCTCTGATTCTGTTTATTATCTGAAATTGACATATATGTTACTTTATGCAGGCTTCTAGTGAGGCACCGGTGCTTGAAGAGCACCAAATCGGTGACTCACCTTTGACGAGCCAGCAGGTACATTTATGTATTGCTTTATTTGTACGTTTGTGTATCGCTTTCTCTGATTTGGCGCTTGAAGAAACCCAAATCGGTGACCAACCTCTTCCCCACCAATGTACATGTATATTTGTTGACATTGGCATATATATATATTTTTATGCAGCTTGATAGTGAGCAAGTGGTGCTTGAAGAGCACCCAATTAGGGTCGCTGCTAGTGAGGCACCACGACCCACCATTAGTTACTCACATACAGTAAGTAAAACTGTTATATTGGTTTGGAATTTGAACAAATGTACATAGAATTTTTATAGATTGGTAAACTAACTTACAAAATTTGGTTTTTCTCCAGTCTCCACTGATGCGACCTATCCCTCTTGTTCAACGATGGGGATCACCAGTGAGCAGTTGGAAAAGAAAGCTAGACTTCTCCGAAGACATTGGCAGTGGAAACAAAAGGGGAGATAACTAGAATAAATGTATAGGGGGGATACATAGATGTAACTTTTTGTTTTTATACACACAGAGGTACATTTTGATCCACTATTTTGTATTATGGCCATGTGGCATGCCAATTTTTGTAACATTATTTCTATACATATATAATATAAATCAAGGTTCAAATTTATACATATATGGTTGACTTGATCTTGGAACATGATATGTGTGGTTCACCTATGTGATATAATTATATGTGTGGTTCACATGTGTGCTAACTTATGAATTTCCAATACTTGAACGAAGAATTTATGACTCATCAACTTTTTAACATTATGGCTATCCTCAACTTTTTAACATCATAACCATATCATACACCACCTAAATTATATACACTAACATCATAACACTAAGTCATGCATGCATGTGTAATATACCATATCATACCCTACAATACCCTATGATACTAACATCATACCATACTATCATACAATAACATACCCTACAATACCCTATGATACTAACATCATACCATACTAACATACAATAACATACCTTAACATAACATACTAACATCATACCATAATAACATACCATACCATTGTAATATACCATACCATACCCTACAATACTAACATCATACCCTACAAACCCTATTTGGTTTTAAATATGTACATCCATCCATGTGTTTCTAGTTCCATCTCATAACTTGTAAAGAGGTCACTAAACCATAATTCCATGTCATAACTTGTCAACCCCAATGATAGCATGCGAATTGGTGTTCATGAAACCCTAGTTGGTTTCCAATTTGTACATGTCCATGTGTTTCTAGTTCCATCTCATAACTTGTAAAGAACTCACTAAACCTTAGTTCCATGTCATAACTTGTCAACCCTAGTTATAGCATGCAAATTGGTGTTCATGAAACCCTAGTTGGTTTCCAATTTGTACATGTCCATGTGTTTCTAGTTTCA